>JAMQGT020011770.1:0-110000 GCA_024447675.2 Pterophyllum scalare
CGTATTGCTGGCTAAATGTACAACATTATATTTGTCATCAACAGCAGCAATAATACTCATTTACTGTAATATCCCATCGCATGATTTCCATTATTCTGCACAGATAGATGTCACAATAACAGCAGATAATGTAAACTTTGCTATAGCTCTTGTACTTAAACTACAAACTAATAAGTTCATCTTTGATCTACAGTATTTATTCTCCTGTATCATAAAAAACAGTTTCGGTATTTTTCATTTCAAACAACATCATAACAGTTCAAATCAAACTACAGCTTCCTTCACTAATTCCCTCAGGGTCAGAGAAGACACTGCCCACTCTTGATTCGTTGTTTTTATTAAGGGACCACTGATATGCAAGGACAATCTGATATTTTTTAACTTATTATTAATGGAAAAAAACATTATTTTCACTCAGTTTTTAACATGATACCAGACCAAGAATCATACCCAGCAGGGATTTGGCCTCAGAGGTCTTTTGAGTGGCTCGGCCAGTCGATCCATATGGTGCTGTCTCTGTCTCAGTAATCAGGTCAATACATATACTGCACAGTCAGAGGGTTCAACACACACAAACGGCTTCTTCTGAGACAGTCCTGCCATGTCTGAGATGTCGTATCACATAGTATGTGTATGTAAATGTAAAATTTATTTCTTCCTATTAAAGCTGTCTTCTGAGTGTAATCTCAGCACTGTTGTTGATATTTTTTCATCAAGGTTCTGCGAACCTTCAGTGGGTGATTGTGTGTAATGTGCACTGTAAAACTGTCACTGACTCTTTGTAAATTAAATCTGTTTTCAGAAAGAAGAAATGCTGCCTTGTCTCTACTTTTGTGCATTAACACAAACTAAATATATATGGGCAATATCATTACAGTCCATATAAATATTTCATAGACAGAGAAATGATAACTAATTCATCATGACATTATCATATTTAAAGAGGTTAATGTCAGGGTTTATGGCAGGAAGAGGAACCAAATGCACGTAGGCCTGTAATTCATAGAAGTTTGTCAAAGTCCAAGGCATAAAGGCAAACAGCAGAATTCAACTTTTTAACTAAGGAAATGTAAATGAGGCTAGGTTAACAGATGCTGCACAAGAGCACTAATCAACGAGGTTTTAAATACACAATAGGAAACAAGGAAAGTGAAGACACCTGGGAAACTAGATATTAGATACTGAAAGTAATTAAGGTAATGACAGACAAGTAAAACTGAATGCACGAGAAGAAAAAAAATGACCACCAAAATAAAACAGGAAGCAACATAACAGGGAATCGGAGACATAACAACAAGATAGAAGAAGAAACAGGGGAGAAAGGACTGAAACTCAAACAAGAGGAACTCAATTAATACCGTCATACTGTAAACACAGGGACCCAAATTTGAGTAGAAATTTTAAAAAAAATAAGGAAAATGAAACTCATCACAGAACTGGAAATATTAATCAGAAAGTTGAAACTCATGCGCAGAACCCAGGGTCCATGATAATTAACTTCTGATAAAGTTTATCACATTCATTAAAGCAATCAAAGACTTATTGTAATCTTTAATCACGATGGGTTTGAACTCAATAATTTGGGCTTCAGAATTTAATTTAAAAAAAATACAGTTTTACTTAACTTTTACTTGAATTTTATATTTTAGTTCTTGTACAGATTTAAAAATCATGTACACAAGCTACCCAAAACATGAAACCACCTGCCCAATATTACATTGGTTTCCCTCGCAGCACCAAAACAGCTTTGGAGTGATGGACCTGGTGTCTCACTCCAGGATGTTGGTAGCAGATCCATTTGGTCCTGTGGGGTTACTGCTTTGGGTTGGTTGCATATCTGTGTAGTGTTCTATAACATTACCTTATAGAACCCCTAAATATAATATTTTATTTTAAAATATCATTTTAAATATTTTAAATCATTTTAAAAGCCCCCGGACAACATAGCTCCTGGGATCACTGGGACACACAAACCTTTCCACCACGATAAGGTGGCAATTCATTGACAATTCATTTTAAAACAATGTTTCATAAAGTTTATATTAAAATAAAAGGTTAGCATTCTTTATATTACTTTACATGTTTGTCTCAAATCCAGGCCCCTGCAATAACCTTTTGGCATGTGGGTCACCTGCTCAACCAAATGAGCTCTAACAGCATCCATTTTAATCCCCGTTATCACTACCTTTAAAACATGTGTTCCTATTTTTGTTGATGTGTGATAAAGAAAAGAAAATGTTCAAACCCTAGCACCAACCTCTGGCTCTCAGTAAGAGCTGTTAAATTTAGTTTTACTTCTTCATGCATGCTCAACAGTCCAAGTAAGGAAATCCCAGAAAGTCAATTATGTTCAGGCTGAAGACGGAGACTGAAGAAATCATTTGGATGAGTGATAAAATGTTTTTCCCACTGAAAATGCTACTTCCAGATGAATAGAATCAATTTTCTGGGATTTGGTCTTACCTTGCGCTACATCCTCACTACAATAAAATGGTCCTGCGTGACTCACAGGTTCACTGAGGGCAAAAATCAGCACGTCAGTTCCAGCCAGAGCATCAACTGTGCTCTAAACTGATTCTAAATCTGTACCACAATTCTAACAGCGTGTTTCAATAAATAAACAAAATCAGCATGAACTCTGCTGCTCTGCACTTCGTGACACTCAATCCTTGAGATGCTTTTTATGAGACGCACATCATACTGCATCAATCAGTTCATCGTTCTGTCCCCAAGCACTTGTCCAAGGAAAGAAAAAGCAATACTTACTGCAATGGTCCTGGGTTTTTATGAAACATATTCTATTTATAGAGTAGAGTGCAACTCTCTTACATGATATCTGTGGCTGAACACTTTATTATTTATTATTTTATTATTTCAAGTCAAACGAATGAGAATTTTGGTGTTTTATCAAGGAAAATTTTCTACTTTGTCTCGGAAAATATTACATTTTCCTCATAAATTTGCTGCTGTAATGAAACCAAAATGGCAAAATTGTTACTACTTACAAATTCTTTGATGTGACACTTTTTGCATGTTTAATTTTGAACTCTGAACCTGCGATGTGAAGAAATCAACATTGGTTGTTGGCATGTTTGCCAATTTCTTTGTTAATTTTCTAATTCAAATTACAAAATGAATCCTTAATTTAGTTTAAATTAATATTTAGCACTAATAAAAATATTTTTTGATCAGAATTTCTGCTCAGTGCTTCTTTTTGGTTCCGAAAGAAAAAGCCACAACTATCCTCTGATGTTCAGGTATCTGATGCTCTTCTCCTAACACATCTCCCAAAACACATTAGAACATTACACAACACTCTATAAGCAGGTCAGTGAACATTATAAACTTAAAAAAAAGACATAAATAAATAAATAAAGGTCATCAGGTACAATTGAAATAAAAAGAATAATTATGTGCATGTGCTCGTACAACAGCTGGAAATTTAGTTCTTTTCTTCCTTGGGGAGTCCAGCAGTGGACACTTGCTATCTGACCACCTCCTCCTCCTTCCCCTCCTCCTGCCAAAACCCCCACTCCTCCATTCCCCTCTTATTTCTGGTCCCAGAGAGTCAGCTGTCACTCTCTCATAGCCTCACAACACAACTCCTACCCTAAATCTGGGGCACTGAGCGCAGCACAGTTGTAACATTACAAGTCAGAAGGTAGTACTTAGATACGTAAGAGGCCTGAACACAAAGACGGGGTCATGTTACAACTCAACAGTCAACTGTGACTTAATGCCTCAATATAATGGCATGTATTATGATTATATACAGAGATAAGTGGATCATTTTATGAGTGGGGGAGGTGAATTGGGAACCCAGCTTAAAATATGAACTTTTGTGTGTGTGCATGTTTGTCTCTGTAACCTCTCTGCATTGTAGTGCTGGCTAATTTCCTGCTGAGCACTTGTCTTTCAATAACCCCTCAGCTGTGTAACCCCACAGCTCTACCTCGACCCTCAGGAATGCGCTCACGTTTCACTTTTTATAATCGTCAGCAACTAAAAGTCCAGAATCGTCACTCAGAGCAGATATCTGCAGGTTCCCACAAGAAACATGAGATTTCTTTATATACACAGTCACACATGCTGAAGCTAGTAAAACCCTTGGTCATTTGTAGTAGCACATAAACACCCCGCACTTTTGGAAATGAAAGACTACATCTTAAAGCCACAAAGCAGAGCCAGATTTGGCAGAGAGATAAATGCAAGAGTTAAATCTAGGGCGAATTATTTGGGATTTAACATCTGGCTGCTTTGCACTGCAACGCTTATAACGGAAGATAAGTCTTGCCCTCTCTTAGTCTGCTAATGCATGCAAAGTGGAACTTCACAGGCATGAAATGATGTTGCATTAAACATTATTAACCTTGGCTTGTACTGTGAAAAAGGAACCAAAATGCATTCATAACACTTCATAACACTTCAGAAGGTCTAACACTCAGTCTTTTAATGTGCAAATGAGCACATGCTTGCATTCCTCTCTTTATTTTTTATGTGCATATTTAAACAAGTTCAAGTATATGCATATCAAGTTATTGTTAAGAATACAGGATCATTAAGTAAGTTACACATTGGGACTAGCAGAGATAAAATCAAGATTTTTAAGTTTAAAGCAATTTAAAATCCAGAAATGGTGCCAAATAGCAGCATGTCTGTGAATGAGGCTATAAAAACTTTTTAGAAGTGTTATCGACACAAATATGGGTCACAATTTTGCAACTGTGAAACACTTTTACTTAAAATACTAAAAAATCTGTCCAAAATTATTAGTGTTAATAGCAGAAGTTGTAAAAAAAAAAAAGTATCTAATATGCTCCTGTTTTAAATTTTTGTAAATTCTCAAACAAAAAATGTCCAATATTTGCTGGTTCCAGCTTCAAGAACCAGAGCCTTACATATGACAGCAAAATGTATGTCTGGAGTTTTTTTGAATGGTTGATTGAATAAAACAAGCAGTTTAGAGACATGATATTGCGCAGAATTACTCTCATAGCTCACTAGATGTAAAAAATAAATAAATAATTGATAATAAAACATAATTGCAGTTCTAACTTATAAGGTCTTAATGAATTTTGCGCCCTTTGAACGTGGAATAAGTGGAGATTTATTTTTAAAATGCATTGCTGGGATACCATTTATGCAAATATAAAACTTATGGTTCAGCCCTGTAATTTTATGGTGGGCACACATAATTTTAGGTGTTATTAGTAGTACCATCAATCTATCAAATGGCTCTCTGCGCGCATTTACTCACACGCAATTGAATGACTAAAGCTGGAAAAGTTAGAGAACTTAGGCAAATGATCCCAGAAATGCTAAATACACATGCAGAAGGGGAGATGGGTGGGGGGGGGGCTTTAGGTGCTCTAACAGGTGAACCTAATGCACAGGAATCTTTCCTTTGATCTTCCTACTGACTGTCAGTCTTTTCTGATTCTCAGGAATTCAAGGGTGCTTGTACAAATGTCTGATGTTGCTCTAGCTCTGCCACAGACTGGCAGATGTGCCGTCACGGCTGTTGTTTCAGGGCTCTCGACTCTGACTCCTGCTGTGCACTGCACATGTAATCTACTTGGGGGGTCAACCAAGACACACTGATTGTTTCATCCTGCTCCTCAATATACATCCGGGATTTGTTCCAGAAAGCATCAGCTTGGGTTACTTCCTGACATTTCAGATGGGAATAATATGGGGAAAGAATAAAAATAAATAAATCAGATTAACCAAAAATATAAAACAATCAGGAGTTGCTGGCCTACTTGCTGGGTCCTATTTATCAGTTCATGTATGACATCTTTTTTCAGGTACAATTAAAAGCACAGAAATTTCTGTTACAAAATTTGGACAACGCTGACAAAACCAAATTTAAGATTTTTAAACTTACATTTAATTACCCTTAAACTGATAGGCAACAAATTAAATTAAAAAGAAAGAAGGGAGGAAATTGAGGTCTTGATCCCCACAATGAGGATCTGCTTTGCCTTTAAAGTTACACTGCAAATCAGTCCATGATGTCATGGGGGTCGCTGAACTGTTTGATAAGCATGAAAATAATGTGAATTATTAGTCACCAGATCTTTTATTAACTAGTTATTCTAAACTGTGACTCTGGGTTAACCCTGCAATAGACTGGTGACCTGTCCAGGGTGTGCCCTGTCTCTTGTCCAGTGCCTCCAGCAAAGTTCCAGAGAATCAGTGTTAACGTGTACTGAAGCAGATGGCGTGTAGTGGCTACACACTTTGTTGTTTTTTCCCTTTATAACAAAAAAAGGTATTGAGAACTTATTAAGTACATGTTGCACATTTTTTTCCCAAAATGAAGCTGTAGCTGTCCAAGAGGCACATAAAGTTGAGAATGAAGTTTCAAAGAGAATTTGGAAAAATATTTCCATGTTTTTTTTATCTGTTTTGATTCCTTTTGAAGACACTGAACAGAATAATGGAGAAATGTAAGCAACAGTTCATTATCATTGCTTGTTGTGGTCCATCAATATTGTAATAAACCAACAATGAAAACCACATTTTCAATGATGCAATGTGTAACCAAAGCTGACTGAGCTGCTGTCTAACTTAGCCAGGATAATCTAGCAAAAAAGCAAATCTCGAGAATCCCATTTTCCTAAATGAATAAAAGTTAAATAAATAGAGCTTGTTAGATTAATGGACCGGTCTCTCATATGTTCTTAATATCCTGTGATAGGGAATAATATACAAACTACTAATCAGAGAGATGACCAGCAGGTCGCTTTGCTTGCAACACTAATAAAACCACACCGTCCATCTTTACATCAGCCACAGTAAAACCGCAAGAAAGGACAATGATTAGTTGCTTCAGTTTGTTCTGTCAACAGAAGCAGCATGAAACCTGCTGCTTGCCACACCAACAGCATCACAACATATCATTAGGAGCACTTTCCATTTCACTGCTTCTCACTGACAATTTAGGAGATCAGCTCTTTGCTGCAGCCTTGGATCTGAGCGCCTGCAGAGTCGCAGTGTGGAGCTTTGTTCCCCTTTCATGAGTGCAGATCTTCCATCATCATTACACAGGAGCTGGTTTCCTCCTGCCAGTCATGGCAGTCACTCCACAGTAAGAGGGAATGGCTATTCCGCCACCAATATAACCAATAACCACCATGATCTCAGATTAAAGGTGGCCCCTGCTAATGGCTCAGCGGCCCCCGTTTAAACTTCAACACCCTCTTAACAATAAAAGCATCAGTTTTCATGAAGCCCTTCCAATTTTCTTAAACCCTTCAAACAGTGAATAATTGAGCCTTGTACTTAGCCGGTCTTATCTCTGTAGGGTGCTGCTCTCATGGAGTGGCTGTTTGCACTCATACTTGTTTAACACCAATAGACTGCACCCACAGATGGGCATGCCAGCATCCACCTTCCTCCGCCCTTTGCACTATTAATTTCCCCTCTATTTCTGTCATTCCTGCACACAAACACTCACACAGACACACATCACCCCAGGGAGTCCTGCTTTCATTAAGTCATACACTGCAAACCAATGGGGGCTCTTCATCATCATTAAGACAGATTAAACACAAATCTCCAATTTTGACACACACCCACAGCATTATCTAACACCACTTCCTGTTACTTAACGCAAGCAGCAGCGGCAGCGGCCATTTTGTGTTTCTCCATAAACAGCATATAGTCTATGAGTGAATACAGTTTCTACACATAATGCATTTCCAGGACAAAGGTAAGTGTTGCAAGAGGAAGAGAAAGCCTTTTCTCCTTGGGGGTATCAATAACTACAAACTGCTGTATGGATTTGATGTTAGTTTGTAGGGTTGACGTTTATTTTCCACAGGAGACACGGCAGACAAATATGAAAGATCAGAGGAAGGTGAATTGAGACACAGCTACCTAGCTGAAGTTCAGCAGTGAGATGCAACACCTCAGCCTTGGAGAAGACAAATATGAACTTCACGGTCAAGAGGAATTTATTATCACTCATTTCATATGCAGTGCTCATAAAGTATAGAAGAATCTGTGCCACAGTTCACTAAAATAAAAAGGATTTTGTTCATAAAAGTGAAAAAGATAAGAAGTGTACAGAGAAAAAAATTAATACTTGAGTGTTTCTCTTTTTCATGCTCTACACATCTACTGTAGAATATTACACTTTTGACCTCGCTACATGTATCTACAGAGAATCAGGTATTAGGATTCGGAATTATATTTAATACTTATTAAACCAGCAGCTCCCAATCCTTAAGTGTGTAACAAAAAAAAAGGATTGTGGATCAGTCCACGTGTCACATTTCATGACTGCAGTTTCAAAAAGGAGGCGTCCCCCTCTGAACTTCTAACATGAGGTCAATATTTTGTGTTCACACAAAAAAGCTGAGGATCTGAGAATTATCAAAAAATAGGAATGTTGCAGGATTGTCACAACCCCTCATCTTGTGACCATTTGGACCCTTTCAACCACTAAACAGAACAAGTTGGCTGTTTCATACATGAACTAGGTAAATGAAACCAGCTACAAGAGCAAATTGCTGTCAGTTTATATAGTTGCAACTATACATCAGCAACTACTTGTGGAAGGAGGCCTGTGCAATCTTCACATGATCTGTGCATGGTTTCTTTATAGGAATGTGTCAGTGTCTTTTTCTTCTTATTATTATTTATAACCACATGATCCAGTATTTTTTAACGCCTTTAGGTCAGTGCAATGATTTCCTACCAGTGAGAAATTGAGTGTAATGCAGCATTACAATATATATATATATATATATATATATATATATATATATATATATATATATATATATATATATATATATGTGTGTGTGTGTGTGTGTGTGTGTGTGTGTGTGTGTGTGTGTGTGTCAAAATAAACTATTGCTCTTAAGTTATTTTTCTTTTTTTATGCTTGGCTGAATTTGAAGTGTGTGGAGAAAAGGTAAGAGTGACAAACACTATATTGTAGGCAACAAAACCGGTATTACTGTCTCAAATTGCTAATTAAATATCTGAGACACAAATCAAATTTACCTCCCTAAAAGGGAGCAAGGATTCACAACACATTTAAGTTCTGACAGTAGCTGTGAGACATTAGTCCCTGCGACCTGCTCACATTTAGAAATGATACAACAATAAACAAAATGTAAAGGTTTTGACAGCAGCCTGTTAATAAGGATTTAACCAACTCAAGAGATGATGAATTGCAGAGCTGATGAACTCGCAAAAAATAGCAAAATTGTTTATTAAACCCCCCAAAAAAGAAATCACATGAAGATACAGTACTGTGTAAAAGTTTTGAGCCACCCCCCATTTTTTATGAAAACGGGACCTAGATGCAGCTTTTTATTGAAACATCTGCAAACATACATGGAAATATATACAGTATATATGGGCAAATACAAAGTTTCTAATGATCTTGAAAGCCAATACTTGGTATGACCACCTTTATTCTTCAACACAGTATGAACTCTCTTAGTCAGCTTTCTTGTAATTCTTTTGCATAGTCTTCAGGAGTAGCTCTCCGGGCTTCTTGAAGGACATTCAAAGCTGTTCTTTGAATGTTGGCTGCCTTTTGTTCTGTTCTCTGTCAAGATGATCCCACACTGCGTCAACAATGCTGAAGTCTTGGCTTGGGGGATGCCAATCCATTGCAGAACATGTATGTTGGCAGCTGTTCTTACCTTTGTGAGGCACCATCCAGAGCTGATAGGACAGGTGAAATGACAACGAGCACAAATATTCATGCTGAAATGTGTTTAATCCTGATACTGTAATTCATTAATTCCATCATGTTAGTATGTAAGCCCTTGTGTTTTCATATTGTCATAGGAGGTAGTAGATTAGCAGTACAAATCTCCCCTTTTATTATCAAAAGAATTTGCCACCAAAGGTTATGTCATAAGATATAAGGAAAAATCCATATTTTACACGTGTCAATCTTAATGTCATATAATATATTTTGGCAATATTTTCTATCTAAATATTTATGTCAATAAATATCATTGAATTTCAATATAGATGTTTCTTTTCAAACCGTTTAGGAACCATGTTTGGACTAGAGGGTAAAGCTATTAGTGACCAAGCTTAGTCGTCAAAGTTCATCAGTTACTGTGATATTAAATGGGCAGCTAGTTTTGACTACTGACAGGCTGAAAAACAAAATGTAGCCCATCCAGTTCCTTTGAGTGTCTTTTAATACAGCTAATCACTGAACAAAGCCAGGGACTTGTCAGTCATGGTTGCCACACCCTGAACCATACCATGCTTTATTGTTTTTTTGCATTCAAAATGAGACCATAATTCACTAACTAGCCATCAACCACTACTTATGAAGACTTGAAACTAACAACTTGTTAGAAAAGTGTTAAGAGTGCAAGGGTAATAAATAAAGTGAGAAGGGTCAGCGGTCATTTTGTCATACTGCTAAGCAACTGAACTTCTTTTTGCAACCAGAGTTGTCCCTAACTGCAGCCTGGAGACTTTTTGCATCTTTTATATACAGTGTAGCTTGGTTATTGCTACAGTTTTCTACAATGGACGCTGAAGCATTTACAGAAATATTGTTGCATGACGTTGCAAACGCTGGTGATGTCCTTCTACACAGGACTGCACCTGCCAGACTGCCACACACATTTATCCTTGAACATCAAAGTACTTCATGCACTTCGAGGACTAAATGTTACATATGAGCATAATTTGCACCCAACAGAGCTGAACGAGGAACGCATCATTCTTCTAACTGCTTATCTGTTGCCCCCCATCCTCTCCTCCTCGCACAGCATGTGGCCTTAAGAGAAGGCTCCCTCTACACAACACCCAATTCTATCTGGTATCGCAACCACAGCCTATTCCCTGGGATGTGTGGCCCACAAAATCTAAACTCCTCATCATCATGCTGGAATATTGGTTCTGCATCAGTGAATCTCCACAGAGAGAGGGATGTTGAAAGAAGACACAGGAGACAGAGAAAGGAAGATGTTACGGGTGGATTTTTTTTCCATACTTTTTGTGAAGTCATAGGAAAGTTAGATGGACATGCACACTGTGGGCCTCAGACAAGAAAAGCAGAGTGTAATTTTGTTATTTCAGGAGGGAATGATTTTATGATTTTATGTGGTTCAATGTTAGTCTCCATATTTAGTCTGTTTCGTACCATTAATGTGACTCAGCAGTCTGAGTCTCTGTGACCCAGATTGCAACCTTTTGTATCGGGTTTATTCATGCTCTCTGGCCTCTAGTGGAGTTGCTGGGTTAATAATTGATGGAAGAGGAAGAAAGAATTAGAGTTTTAAAATTTCAACTCTTACCTGGATAAATAACGAAACGGTGGCCTGATTTTACCAGCATCCTCAGAAAAATTCTCTTCTCTCTTCCCCCTTTCAGTGTCCTTTTCCTGCTCCTAAGCCTCACAGCTGACCCATTTCCCTAACTTATTTCCTTTACCATTCTTCTTTTACTTTCACCTACTCCCCTCTTACATTTCATCTTCTTTATCTTTTCCCCCTTCACTTTTTTTTTTAAACTCATCTCTGTCTCCTTTGGCTGTATGGCTGTTTCTCATCTTTGTTCTTTTCCTCTCTGACACACCATTGTGCTCGCTAACACAGTTGCCTCAAGTCAAAAACAAAACTCACAAAATGTCTCCGCAGCAGCCTGATGAACACCGATAGTCACAGTTGAAATGTCACGGGTAGCCTGCTGCTGCTATCTCGCAGCAGATCTATTCTTCCACACTTGATGCTGAATGAAAAATAAAATTTCATTTAGAGTATCGGCTCTGCTGCACAGTGAAGTGTAAGCACTGCAGCATCGAGTTCTGGGTGTGTTACATCTGCGTATTTTCATGTAAACGATGTTAAAATTAGAACTTTGTGAAAATTTGATGAGATTTCTTTTGTGTTCCCAAGAAGGCTTTGTTTGCAAATAATGATGAATATGTATTACACATAGATTAGAAAGTTTCAGATGCTGTCTGTCAGGGGAGCGGCTATAAATAACTAATAAGCCTTAATATGACAAAAACATAACTGCATTTCTGTATTTTCTTGCAATTCAATCACTAGCAGGATAGAAACATGCAAAATTCCCACATCAAGGATAAATATCTGACTAAAACATATATTTCCATGTCTCTTATGTACATATGATTCTCGAATGTATATAACCCTAAAAGACTGGTCTAAAAATTGTAGAAAACAAAGCAGAAAAATGTAATTAAACTGAATGATTCTCATTTTTGTAGGAAAAATAACAAACCAAAGTTCGCCAGTGTTACTGAGGTGCTGTTTATTTTTGCTAAAATACAATGTGGATCCTGTATAACAAGTAGCTTAGTCTTTTCTTGAGTAAGAATCCAAGTAATCCTTCTGACAGTGGATGAGTGGTAGGTTAAACTCTGGATAGGTCACCAGTAATGCACTGATACAATTCACTAATACAGAAAGACAAACAGCCATTTACACTTGCATCCTCACCTACAGCTGATTTCACCAAATAACCTAACAAACATGTCTTTGGAGAGTGGGAGGAAACCAAAGCCCCTACGCAGGCACAGGCAGAACATGCAAGCTGTGCAAGACCTGAAGGTACTGTAGGTTGTAGAACCTTCTAGCTGTGAGAGTTAACCATTAAGACCCTCTATTCTTCAGATTATATTTATTTACTTAACTGTAGGGACTGTGTGCAGATGTCTGTACTGAGGCATCTGCACACAGTCCTGTAAGGACGGGCAAGGAGAAAAGTAAAGTTGGAGGTCATTTTTGTCAACAATTAAAATGCAGATTGAAAAACATGCTTTATGGTGATGACGATGATGATGATGATGATGGCATTTCTGGGACTTTTCAAATGCTGTTAGTTAAGGTGAGGCTAGTGGCCTGCAGGTCTGAGGGATAGCTGCAGGGAAAATGAGAGAGGAAGTGTGCCTGGGTAGTAAATAGAGAAATGCCTCAGGTAAAGAGAGCAAGTACTCTATAGAACACTATGTGGGATGTCTATAGCTGGCCTAGTGGGATTTTTATGCATACTCTTACTTAAGTTAATAATCAAATAATGAAATGCATAATAACTGGCTAACTTGCAGCTAGAATGGATTATAGGTTGCAGTCTCATGTAGGGTGATTGTAAACTCTCTATACTATACTGTATATTCTCTGGGAAACTTTCAAGGCTTCGTTGCACACAAGAAGTGTGAATCAGGCAGATGGCCTGAGGAAGATAAACGCATTGCTAACATCGTGTTATCAGTGTCATGAGGTAAGAAGCGTCTTAAATTTCAGATAATATTTTTCCCTAAAATGAATCACAGTGTTATTTTTCTCTCCCGCGACCATGAACAGGAGAAGCAGCAGAAAATGGATGGATGGTTATTTTCCCCTGCTTTTTAAATGAGAAGTACAGCTGTGCTCAAAAGTTTACATCATCATGGGCATGAATGTCTTGGTATTTTGGGGATTTTAATCATTTCTTTCAATTGTTCTTTTTCCAGGGTGGAATGCTGGTACAGGATACATTTTTAATGACTTAACATAACAAGAACTGGGTGCACAAGTTTTAATTTATTTTGGATTTTCTCTAAACTTACCATGACATTTACACCTGTGATGACCACAACTGTGTATACTGTAAGCAGAAGCAAAGGTGAATGAAGACTGGAAGGAAAACAGGAGACACATATCTTCTCTTTATTTTAGTCTGAATATGAGGAGGGAGAGGAAGAAGAGGAGGAGGAGGAGGAGGTGGATGACAGGATAAGATGAGACATTCACTACTACCCCTGAGGAGGAACAGCAGTACATGCTGAAGCCTGATGAGAAGTGAGTGCAGAGAATGTGAGTGTGTCACTGTATGTGCGTGTGTGTGTGTGTGTGTGTGTGTGTGAGTGGGTATGCAGCATGTGTGCAGAGCAGAGGGTAATGAATGACCCCCAGCTTACCTCAGCTTTTCCCCACTCTGTGATCAACTTTCCCACATACTTCCCAAATTAAACATATGGCTTTTAACTTTAACCCTTGTGGAGCAGCTCAGCACAGCGCGACACAGTCCTGCCCAGATCCAGTGCAGCTGTTGTGGCCTGGTGATTAGAGGGCACTTCGGTTTTATCCAGAGCAAACCCAGAGTGGTAAAGCTAAGACTAAAGTTAGAGGAGGATACAGCTGGCAAAGACCCCCAAAATATCCCCAGAGATTCATGGTGACCCTGCCTGAAGAGTGGAGCTGCATCTTCACACTCGGAAAAGAAACAGAAAGACCTTTAAATTTATTTGATCTCTTATAAGACTTAAGTCTCGTGTTAGGATTTACAAGCAAAAGTTTCCTGTTTTTGTATTTTTCCGATGCAAAAAATAAATAAATAAATAATACGAGTAAGTGCATGCTGCATAAGAAAAATGAGAATGTGGCCACTTTTAATGAGCAGATTATTATGAGACAGCCTTAAAGACTTAGATACCAAACATAAACATTCACTATTGAAGTTAAATTTGTTACACAGGATCATATTGCCCAAAAGGGGTTTCAATCAGACAATTAAGCAATATAAAATACTGCAATAATATGCTACGGACTTCACTTACATTGAATCAGTTTTTTAAATCAAGTTTTTGTGTGTGTGTGTGTGTGTGTGTGTGACTGTTTACAACATCAACATAATTTACAACAAGATTTGGTTTGAATCTGTTTAAATGCAAATTTAATTTGCTTAGAACTTTTATAATTTAAGCCATTTGGTGATTTTTAAGGGGGTTAATGTATTACTTTGCAGTTTCTTCTAATATTTTGTGATGCACAGAATGGATCATTTGCTTTTCTATTCATTTACTTATGCATAGCAATATATTGTCCAATATTTGACTTTTTTGGCTGAGCTCCTTTGGCATATCACACTGATGTGAAAATGTCCAGGTCAATGCAGCCATTTCTTGTGTCAAAGCTTTAATCTCCACAGTAGCTGATGTCTGTCTTCAGTCAAACACCCTGGTGACTTATAAAACTACTTGAGCTTCAAAGTAAATGCTACAGACAACCCATATAAACAGTTTTTAATTGAAGCCAGCTTTATTCTTGTCTTTAAATCACAATTTGTCACCGAAGTTGTACAACTTGTTCAGCTGTACCGAGTTGCACATGAATTTTTGATGCACTTAATTACCCAGAAATCATGTAACATGACATCAGCTACAAGTGCAATCCTCTGGGAAGCACTTGAAACAGGAGAAATGTGGATCAGTAAATCACTGGAATAATTTTATCACTTCCTGTGGATGATTTCCTGCCCATTGTCTCATCCAACATCAACATCTTGGTTCAGACAGCAGGGAAAGTCTGTCATGTCTCAGAATGACAGGAACAAGAACTCCCTTATTTCAAAACTGAGGACAAAAAATGTGTTCAGCCTTATTTTTACATCAATGATCTTTGTGTGTTTGTGGTGTTGCTGGGTATCTTACAAAGACTATTTGTGTCATGCTTTAGAGAGGGAAAACGAGGTTCCCTGGGGAAACTTCCACTTTTTCCATCTGGTCCTTCATCGCCTCACCCTTCATCCTGAAAGTTCAGCAAAGCAGCAGCCATTAAACTTTTAACATCAGACTTTTACTATTTTCTCAGTGCAACAAAATCCCTTTCCCTCCTCACATGAATATGCAAGAAGGCTTTCGTTTGCTTGAGCAATATGAAGGCAGACCGGGGCACGATTACACTGCCGGCTGAGAGCTGCTGTTGTGTAGCCTTACATCACATCATCTCCTGGTGCAGAAAGGCACATCACTGGAACACTAACCCATTAGGCTACAATCTCAGCTGGGGTTTTTTCTGTGTCATGGCTTCCTTTTCTGTGTCATCGCAGCTGAAATTCATGTGGTTATCCCCAAATGGGGGAGCCTCTCGACTTGCACCCAGAGACATTCATTTATGTGTCACGGCTGTAGCTGCTGGACATAACAGAAGTCCAACACCCTGAGACTGTGACAGGAGTTTCCAAACAGCTCCTCTAAGTAGGTGACCCACTGACTGATGATGAATTTTACTATATTAATGTTCCATAGCCTTCTCAGGATATTTTTTAATACTTTTGGTAATGTTTTTATACATCCAAAAAATATTAAATTTAAACTAAATGTCAATGTTGCCCCACATGTCTGAATCTATTTCTGGGCATTTAAATAGTTAATCCACATTGCTGACATCTCACTGCAGTAAGCATGTAAGACGAACAGCCATGCTAATGGCTCTGCGAGGTTGTCAGCAGGTTTGCCATGTCTGCGGTTTCTCCAAAGTGTTACAGGAGCAGAATTTTTTGTTGGGCAGGAATATGAAAATTAAATGAACGTCTATAAATAAAAATCCACATATTGTGAGAGGAGTCACATGGGGATGACCCCTCCTACTTGCCACTCTGCTTGTTTCCTAGTTTTGTGTAGGACGTGGACTGAGTGGTAGAGATGCATCCAAACAGGAGGAACACCTGAAATGACTTCACCTAGACCTATATTAGAGGGCTGGATGTGCTCTCTTCTCCACAACAGGCAGGTATGGAAGTTTGTTTCCACCACTGAAAAAAGAAAAGAAAAAATAACACATTTTGCCAACCATAAGTCAAAATTTCCGGCTCTTATCTTAATTTTGAGTTCGATATCTCAAATTTAAAAAAAACGTTAATAACTATTAACTGAAGCGTGGTTATTTAATTATTCAGCAAACTTAAAATGTGACCTGTTGATATAGCGACAATTTAGACAATGGCACTTTTTTACAGTGTTGTACACCACGTCAGTAGATTTTAAATCAGGCAATCAATATGTGATTAGGAATTATTGCCATTTTTATACATAGTCCACCATTTTCAGATGTTCAAAAGTTATTGGACAAAATAGCATTACTTTAAGTACAAGAGCTATTTTTAATACTTGGATGAAAATCCTTTGCAGTCAGTGACTGTCTGAAGTACAGAATGAACATCAAATGCGCCTAATGCTATGTTTACTGCCTTGAGCCTTTACCACAGCCACCCTCAGCTGCTGATTGTTTTGGGGTCTCTCTGTCTTCAGTTTTGGCATCAGTAACTGAAAAGCATGCTTTACTGAGTTGAGATCAGGTGACCATTGAAGAAAACCCCATTTCTTTACCTTGAGAAACTTGCTGTTTAATTGGTTTTATAGCATTTGGCTGAATCTGAGCAGAGAACATGGCCCTGTACACTTCAGAATTCATTCTGTAACTTCCATCAGCAATCACATCATCAATAAACACTAGCGGCCCAGTTCCAGTGGCAGGGCATGCCATAACATTGCTTCCATCATGTTTGACACATGATGTGGTACTGTATGAGTCAGATCATGAGTCAGCTCCTTTGACATACTTTTCTCTTTCCGGCTGTCCAAAGAATTGTTTTCAGAGTAGTGCAGGCTCTTTTAGATGTTTTCTGGCAAAGTCTAATTGGGCCTTCCTGTTGAATGTAACCAGTAGTTTGCTACTTGTGTAAACCTTCTGTGTTTACTTTCATGAATGTGTCTCTTGGTTGTAGACTTTGACAATGATGTGCCTGCCTCCTCAATAGTTGCTTGGTTAAATGTTGTGAAATTGTTTTTCTTGGCAAAAAAATGGAAATATCTAAGTGATCAAAGACTTTCTTTTGTCTTCTGTGGTCCTCCAGGCTCTTTGGTGCCGCCGAGCTGGTCAGTGCAGTCATTCTTTTTAAGAATGTATCTTTTTTAATTTTTTTAATTTGGCCACTCCTAAAGTTGATTTATGTTGTTGCTTCAGCCTAATGATGGACTTTTTCAGTTCCATCTCTTTGGACCTCACACTGAGAATTCCAGCAGAACACTATGAAATGCAAATTCAGCACTGGGAATCAACTCCAGAGGTAGTTAATTTGTCACAGAATAACGAGATCAGGTCTCATCTGGCCACAAAACTGTTTATCAATCAATTGTCCAATTACTTTTAAGCCTCTGAAATTGGCTGTAATTCCTAAACAGTTAATGCAATACTTTTGCTAAGACATTTGAATTAAAGCTGAAAGTCTGAACTTCAATCACATCTTGATTGTTTGTTAAAATCCTCTGTGGTGTTGCACAGAGACAAAATTATAAAATTGTCATTTTCCAAATTGTCACGGCTGCTGCAGGCAAGGCAGGGAGGACAGCAGTGCAGGACACAAGCGAGAGCTTAAATAAAACTTAGCTTTTTTTGAAACTTCTTAAACCCAAATAGCTGGCGAGGAGCCAGCTGAACAAGGAAACTCGAAACGTGACATACAAAACACAAAGGTATAGAGCAGGGGACCATCAACCTAGATGTAAAACTGACGAGGACCTGAACAAAGAACTAAACAACACTGAGACTTAAATACACAGAGCAAGCAGGGGTGAGTGGAAACAGCAGGGCAAAACAGGTGAAATGAATGAGCAAAACTTAACACAAAACACAAGGAGCACGAGACTACCAAAAAAAGACAGGAAGTGACCAGCATAGCAAACGCAGACCTAACACAGAAAACTTGACAAAGGGGATCAGACATTCACAAAGAAATAAAAGGAAGGAAAAACAGAACAACCAAACAACAAACTGAGAAAACTAAACTATAAGAAACACTAAAAAGCACAACCCAAGAAAAGCAAAACAGAGCTATACAAAAAAAACACAAAACACTGGACCACCGGCCCAGGACCATGACACAGGTACTTATAGACCTAACTGCATATCTGGGAACAATGAATGTTAGCGATACTTTTTAACAATGTATGTAGATAAAGCAACCCGGGCAGCTGTAGCTGGCATAACAAGAAACAGCCAGACGCATCCTGTATAATTGGTTGGTCAAGTGATTTATGCATTTGACATCGACAAAGTGAAAATCCTGTAGCTTATCGAATGGCGTGAAATGCCCAGTCAATATGCTTTCCGTATAGAAGAGGATCAATATCTACTTGACAAACATTAACCACAATCCTGTAATGAGCTCTAATGAGGGAAAAAACAAACAAACAAACAAACAAAATTAAGGCCAGCTGCAAACAGAAAGTAGGGGAACAGTCGATGAACATCACAGTGCTGTTGTGTGACTTGCTCAAAGGCACCACTGTGCCATGGGAGAGCGTTACTCATTCGTACGATCCCCCAGTTATTTCCAGTTGGTACACACACGTCACAAACACACTTTTTTCTAACCTTTAGGCTTTCGCTGCCCTATTTGAACAAGAAAATGAATCAGGAAATCAGTGCTCTCGCTCGTGGCTATATTTAATTGAATATGTGAAATTTAAAGCTCTGTGTGTTTACTTCCCACCAGTTTGCATCTACATAATGAAGTGTTCAGTGCCACAAATAAACGAAGGAAAACATAATAATAAATAAGCTAGTGGCATTCATTTTGGCAACCGTCTTACTTTTCATCTGACCCATTCATTGGGTCAAATTTTACAGAGATGCATTATCTAACGTGAGAAAGCTGTGGGGTGAGGTGATTTCCAGTAATACCTCAGTGTCATAGATACAGACCATGAATCATGCTCCACTGGATCTCAGTCCCTACTTTGTGCTCAGCTATAATTAACCAGTGTTAGCGTGCTAAAGCACTAAAAAAAAAACAAAAGCAGCATGTTAGCATTGACATTGCAAACATGTAAACAAATATCTTATTTGGTAAATATTCATACAAGAAATGTTTCCTTTTTTTGAGGGCTGTTTTATACAAAGCCTTCAGTGAGCAAAAAATAGGAACACAAGCACAACGATCACATAAAAGTAGCTCATAGTCACAATGGATACCACATTTGCTAAGAAAGACCCCTCATACTCTATACTCTCTCAGGCAGGTGAGCTAAAATCAAAATATTTCAGCTTTGCATGGCCTGAGATGCTCCCAGCTGCCATGCCTATGCACGCCTGTGTGCATGTGTGAGAAAGAGAAAGTCAGAGAGAGCTTTGCTTGCCTCGTGCCTGTGGCTCTTTGTCCTTGTGAATGTGCACACACACAAACCTACGTATGTTTGGTGTGTGTGTGTGTTTTCACTACATGCCGATGCCAGTGTGCGTGTCAGTGGAGTCAGGCTGTCCCCAGGGGGCTCATAGTGTTACAGACTGTCCTACTGGTTTTATTAACCAGTTGTTGCTCGGGGCCACATGAAAACACAGTTCAGCGTGTTTTCAGCAGACAGAGCATCGCAGTGTCGTTGCTCTCCTGGGTTACTCTGGTTCAGATAATCTCTGAGTCCGTCTTCATAGTCAGCAAAAGGATGTATTCATATTGAAATTGTGTGTTTCACGTGTCAGTCACATACAGCTGTCGTTATAAAGAGCCTATTTCTTTGCTGGTGGCCAAAGCACAGTCCCATTTCTTTAGTTGAATCTATGAAAAATGCCAAAGACAACACAGTTTGACAGGCATAAAATACACTGCTCAAAAAAATCAAAGGAAAACGTTTTAATCAGAGTATAGCATCAAGTCGTTTAAACTTCTGGGATATCAATCTGGTCAATTAAGCAGCAGAGGAGGTTGTTAATCAATTTAGTGTTAATGAAATTAACAACAGGGCAACAATGAGACAAGCCCCAAAACAGGAATGCTTCTACAGGTGGAGCCCACTGACATTTTTCCGTCCTCATCTTTTCTGACAGTTCACTAGTTTTGCATTTGACTGGGTTCAGTGTCACTACTGGTAGCATGAGGCCATACCGGGAGGTTGCACAGGTGGTCCAGCTCCTCCAGGATAGCACATCAATACGGTTTGCTGTGTCTCCCTGGAGTATCGGTATCTGCTCATTTGTGCAAGGAAGATCAAGATAAGCACTGCCAGAGTCCGACAAAATGGCCTCCAGCAAGCCACTGGTGTGAATGTCTCTGACCCAACAGTCAGAAACAGACTTCATGAAGGTGGCCTGTAATCTGTTTTTCGATCCACCATGCAATGCACCGTGCAGCATGACCATGATCTGAAACACTCTGCCAATGCAGCAAAAGCATACCTGGATAGAAAAAACACGCAATGGAACACAGCAATCATGGACTGGTCTCCCCCAAGCCCTGACCTTAAATAAATTACAAGAAAGCTTGTGTAAGAGAGTTTGGAAGAATAAAGGTAATCATACCAAATGAATAGTACAAACTATTTCTGCCTTAATTACTTTATTTCAGTTTCTGTTTGCACACATTTCAATAAATCTCTACACCTATTTCACATTTTCCTAGCAAAATATAAAGAATTGAGGGGTGGTGCACACTACTGTATGTAATGATACAATGTCCAAATGGGATGATAAATACTTTATTTTAAGTAAGCTAATGATTTTCACTTCTGGGTTTTAACACAGGATTCTTAATTGTGGGTGAGTATACTATATTTTGACATTGTAGTATTTCTGTTTTGACTCTGGTAATGGGTCTGTGTATTCATCACTATGTGCCGCACATTAGCCAGCGTTTACAAAAAAGGACACCTCATCACCAAAAATGATGCCCTCCTATTGTATGGTTGATAATGCTTTTGTTTATTATCCTTCCTCCAGCCTCATTGTGTTTTTTTAAAATATGCTATTTATCATTGATAAAACTGTCTGATAGCATATGTGGATTATATTTGAATGTGGTGGCAGATGGAGGGCTCTCATTGCTCATCATGTCTCCAGCAACACTGGAGGAGAGTGAGGCAATGGCAGCACAAGGTGCAAAGAGGACATGTGACAGTGTGTTATTTAAAAAAAAACCCTGTAGCTGCTACCATCCCCCCTCCAAGCTCCTCCAGCCTCGCTTGTCTGAATTTAATGGGGCCCGTCTTCTTCCTCGCAGCTGTGACTGAGTTGTAACACTGTAAAATGAGTGACAGACACACACATTGTTCCTCACCCACAGTGCTCCCTATTGTGCATACACGCTTGCAAAAATGTTGTGTCATTTTACCATTTTGAGCACCAAAATAATTAAGCCCCATATATGTTAATAATAATAATAGTACACTGACAGATGCAATTGTTGCCATTAACATAGTGTTCTAAACATGACAAGTCCTTTCAAAAAAGTGACTAAATATATTTTTGCTGGCTGTCGGAAAAATGACTCCCATTATTCTCCAGGGAAACCAGACAAACACACGGGCACATACACACACACAGCACACCCAAAATGCTTGCATGTACACAAACACTCTAATAGACACATAAGTCAACTAAAACATTAATTAGACCCACAAAAAGTCCCAAACACACTCGCATGCACATGTGCAAGCACAGATTCACATTCATTAAACTCGATGAAAATATTCCCTTTGGTGAAGTAAAAGCAGAGCAGTGGCTGTTTATTTACAAAGCAGGAACTCAGACCATAAACCCAAAGCCCAGAGGCCCAGAGAAAATGATGAGGGGACTATGTACCTCTTTGTTTTTCATCCAAACCTCTTTCAAGTTCACTCAAATTAGTCTTTAATGAGGTAAATACCAAATGAAGGTAGTAACTCAGGCAAAGACTTCATTTTTTTAAGAGGAATTGGATAGTGCATTGCTCTCTTCTAAACACTGAGTTTAAACTCTGTTGGCGGTGGTGATGGTCCCAGTGGCATTTCACTGTGCTCTGATGATTTTACCAGATGACACAGTTTCAAACAGCAGTGCATCTTCAGCAGACACACGTGCGCATGCTGAAAGGAACAGAAGCATTCATATGCTTATCTGGGCCACCAAAGCCAAAAGGAAAATCCACCCAAGGAGAGAAATCAAGTCTTCTTTCATGGCCATCTTAGCCAATTTGCCTTTGTGAACATGAACAGCCCACTCGTTGCAAAACCGCAGCGCAGGCACTAATCAAGGATTTCCCCCAGCAGAAACTAGAGCGGTTTTGTTCTTTGACATCCAAATGAGCTGTGCTCACAACTGAACTGTGTGAACCAGAAAATGCCCATGTCCCCTTAAATTGCCCTCAGTATGTCCACAATCTTAGCAAACATCTCGCTAAAATTTACCATCTAAATTTTAGCCTGACATACACTTTGGTCGTGAAAGAGTAATGAGGCTCAGTTTAAAAAAAGAAGAAATAAAAAGAATAGAATTTATGAATGAACTATATTAGGTTTGCATACAAACTGGTTGTTATGTTGTTACAATACAACCTTTATAAGGTTGCATTGAAACTTGGTACAGACAATTATGGCCTCAAAGGACAAATAAATTTAATCCTGACTACTAGTGCCACTGTAAAGTTAACATTTGTGCCTTATAGTAAAATGTCCCAGCAGTTTATTGGATGGATAGTGTTTGCTTTGTTATGTTAAAAAGCAATGTAACGTAGTTCACATGCCAAACATTGGCATCAGCATGTCCACATTCGTAATGTTATTATGTTGTTATGGTGGTGTAACCTTGCGCCTTGTGGTCACGTGGCTGTAGACCTGTAGCATGTAACAGAGCGGTTTTACAAAAAGTAACATATTTTAACTACAAGACCTCAACATAAAACCAGCTTCTGGCAACTAAACACCTTAACCTCAAAGTTTCTAATCACTACTGTGTTCACACCTTTATGCAGGTAGTCAGCACAATGCCTCTTTCATCCTTCATTTTTAAAGAGTAGATCAAGAAGCAAAATGCAATCTTATGCAGCAAGAAACAAAATCACATTAATCCTTGCTAACTAATCCATATAATATTTGCTGGATGTACAGTACCAGTCAAAACTTTGGTACTGTAGAAGAATCAAAGAAAAACCTGGACCAATGCTTAAGCATTAATTGTGGCATGTATTGGCAATATACACTGCTCAAAAAAATAATAAAAGAAATACTTAAAAAACACAATATAACTCCAAGTAAATCAAACTTCTGTGAAATCAAACTGTCCACTTAGGAAGCAACACTGACTGACAATCGATTTCACATGCTGTTGTGCAAATGGAATAGACAACAGGTGGAAATTGTTGGCAATTAGCAAGACACACTCAATAAAGGAGTGGTTCTGCAGGTGGGGACCACAGACCACTTCTCAGTACCTATGCTTTCTGGCTGATGTTTCGGTCACTTTTGAATGTTGGTGGTGCTTTCACACTCGTGGCAGCATGAGACGGACTCTACAACCCACACAAGTGGCTCAGGTAGTGCAGCTCATCCAGGATGGCACATCAATGCGAGTTGTGGCAAGAAGGTTTGCTGTGTCTGTCAGCGTAGTGTCCCGAGGCTGGAGGTGCTACCAGGAGACAGGCCAGTACACCAGGAGATGTGGAGGAGGCCGTAGGAGGGCAACAACCCAGCAGCAGGACCGCTACCTCCGCCTTTGTGCAAGGAGGAACAGGAGGAGCACTGCCAGAGCCCTGCAAAATGACCTCCAGCAGGCCACAAATGTGCATGTGTCTGCACAAACGGTTAGAAACCGACTCCATGAGGATGGTACGAGGGCCCGATGTCCACAGATGGAGGTTGTGCTCACAGCCCAACACCGTGCAGGACGCTTGGCATTTGCCAGAGATTGGCAGGAGTTGGTGGATGCTTTAGTCCAGGTCTGGGAGGAGATCCCTCAGGAGACCATCCGCCACGTCATCAGGAGCATGCCCAGGCGTTGTAGGGAGGTCATACAGGCACGTGGAGGCCACACACAATACTGAGCCTCATTTTGACTTGTTTTAAGGACATTACATCAAAGTTGGATCAGCCTGTGGTGTGTTTTCCATTTTAATTTTGTGTGTGACTCCAAATCCAGGCCTCCATTGGTTAATAAATTTGATTTCCATTGATGATTTTTGTGTGATTTTGTTGTCAGCACATTCAACTTTGTACAGAACAAAGTATTCAATGATAATATTTCATTCATTCAGATCTAGGATGTATTATTTGAGTGTTCCCTTTATTTTTTTTGAGCAGTGTATATACTATGTGGATAAATCTTATTGTTAGGACAGTTTCAGCTGTTCAAATGTTAATGTCTCAGTAAAATATTCACCATTAAAATAAGATGCTGTCAGTGCCTCTCTGCCAGAGTGAGTGAATGCATTAGAGCCTCTACTGCCTGCACAGGGCCCATATCTCATCATTATTAAGATAAAAACATGATAGGAGTGGGCAGATTGACAGGAGCACCTGGAAGCCAAAATCAGTCTTTGTCAACCTTCAAGCCTTGCAGGCGCACCAACCTCACATTAATCATAGGCTGTAAATATAAGGCGGACATAGCTACCAGGCATCACCCATTATTATGGACTTTGAGCTTCAAGTATGGAATTTTTGACCATAGTCTAATTGTTGTTTTTGTTGTTGTTTTTTAAACTGGGCATGACTATATTCTGATGAAAGGGTAGTGCTGAGGAGGTTTGTCGCTAGCTAGGTTAGCAAGGTTCAGCTATAATTCACTATAATATTAAATGTGATACTGCCAAAAACAATCTGTAATTGGAGAAACTGAATATATTCTCAGGACTGGTGTCACATATGCAGTTTAAAAGCTGTGACACTTAGCTTTTCATTGCTTCTAACACACATGCAAATACTCTCCAACATACATACACACAAACACACACTTTGCACAGCAGGGATCTTCAGAGATATTACACACAGAGGGGGCCTGGTGTTGGCCAGTTTTCAATGCATAATCTTTAGACATTCAGACGCCATGCTGGGCAATCATAGCAAAAAGCTGGATGGCTATTAGTAACTGAGAGCTACAGTAGGACACCAGGGTACAATAAGTTATGCAATTCAGTGCAACAGCCCTGCAGCAAGTACTTCAAAGGTAAGGCTTATCCTGGTGAATATTTGTTGTGCCAGAGAGGATATGAGTCTCCTGGTGATTTGTGGTCGTGTTGCATTGAAAAATATCACATTTTAAATCAAACAATAATGGATGTGACTGAAATCCAGACTTTCAGCATAAATTCAAATGATAACTACACCTGTTTATGAATTAGAGCTACTTTTTTATATTGTCCCCCTTTTTCATAGGTTAAAAAAATAATTGAAAACTTGGCAAGGGGAGTTCCCTGATTATTTCATGACAAACGTGTTGGGCTGAAAATGGGGGACCGTTTATACAAATTGCTGTAATAGCAATGGATGCTGAATATTGGAATAAAGTGAACTACTAGATACACAATTTAAAGGGATATGTGTATTTTCTGTAGGAAATGTCCTTATATTGATATTTTGTCAGGTTTTTGAGGTTTCATTGATGAGTCTGGTTCTTGCTGAGGTATCTTCCTGTTAAAAGGGAAATTTTCCAGGGAGCGCAACAGTTCGGTTTCTCTTTGTAATACTACAACACTGACCATATACTGTAAATTGCCCCTGAGGTAGCATTTTTTACTGAATTGGCTCCATGGACTTACACAAGCAGTCATTTTGCTTTCTTTTCCACTCTGCTCAGTTTTTAGAAAGGATGACTTTTAAACTTTGGTATTTTCGTGGCAGAGGGTAAAAATATTATCTTACTGTAGGTACTTCCTTTGGGACTCTACTTAAAGAAATCACAGAGTCTTATAGCACAATGTCTTCCTCACAAATGTACCTTTTAGGTGCTCATTCAGTGTAGCATATTCTCTTCTTGACTTTTGGCTTTACTTTCATGCAATTGTTTTGTTTTTGATGCCAAACTTGATCATGATGTGCCTGACGTGATTTATTTATACAACGCTCTGTATCCTTGTAAAGTGACTCTGCAGGTTCATCTGTCAAAATCTTTCTCAGATCGGAACTCCTGAGCAGCATACCAGGAGCGTTTCATCCAGTCTTCGCTGTACTGCAGGAAATTAGAGCTACTCAGGCCACTTAACACACACAACAGCTGTGAATACTCAGTTTTTGAGAGCCTCTTTTGAATGAAATATCAACCTGCACCATTTCAATAGGGCCCAGAGCTGCCTTTGAAAAGCTGGTTACTGTGTTCAATTAGCTATTGTTGGGGGGAAATGGGTGTTCGTGTGGGTGATATTTAGCTGCGGGTCTTTTGGTGTGTAATCATGCTCCAATAAGCCGTTCAGTATTTAGAGCAGTCATCTTTCTGTGTGTAGAGAACCACATGAGGACACAGTTATTATAGTTATTGTGTGTGTGTGGAGGAGTGGTGATGAGAACTCTGTGATGAGAAGCCAGTTGGCCGAAACCTCCTCTCCCTCCCACCCTTTGACATGCTACGCATGACTCTGGATTTAAAGTAAATGAATTTCTTCAGTGTGATTATGAATTGATCTGTTTTGTTGTTCTGTTTCACAGTATACTCCTTTGTTTTCTGCAGAAATAATTTCATTGATAAAATTACAGTTTTGAAAACTTATCCTTAAATCTTGATTTAATATCTCACCAAAAGATAACATATAAAATGCTCCTTAGTGTTTAACATTAGCGTAGTAGTGAAGCTAGACATACTAACATTTGCAGTTCAAGGGTTTTTTTTCTTGTGATCAGCACATAAAAATGGAGCATGTCATGGGCTCAAGCAGCATCCTTCAGGGCTAAAAAAAAAAAATTAAAGCCAATGCAGAAGTGCAAAAAATGCAGATCTTGGAGTGGCTAGTTGAAGTTGGCTGACGAACAGTATAAAAGATGGATGTAGCTTCCAGGTCTGAAAAGTGAAGCCAATGTGGAAATGTCTTAAACCTGCATTCTTAAACCACCAGGAAGACAGAAACCTGCAAAAAGAATACAAGTCTCTGGGAATACATCTCCCTGCCAGGACCTTCAAAAATGAAAAGAGAAGCCGAAGGCTGCCTTGTTAAAATGGCCGATTTAGTAGCATTAAAAATGATTCTTACAGCCTGATAATAATTTATTTTGATGAGTAGATTTTTGTTCTATAACTTACCCCTTAAGACTCAGAGGCATGGCTGTAGACACAGGAAGCTGCAGGATCGCTACTGTTGTCTTTTGGAGAGTTTTTAATATTGTTATCTTACATATAATATGTGGGCACAGACAATCCTAGAAGTTTATTTTTCAGTTTTGGCGAGTGAAGTTCTCGTGTTTTATTAGTCTCTTACTTAGCATTAATTAAAAGCTATGCATGTCTATGTGTTAAATCTGTACAGTTTGTGGATGCATGTCGCTGATAAAGATAGTTTGCTTTAATGGATAGCTACAACCTTTTTCCAAATCTGATCAGTTACATGTATGCATCCCAAAAACCAACATGGCAGTAGTCAAAATGCTGACACTGAAGCTTCAAAATGAGTCCAAAACCAGTGGTCAATGTTCATCTTTTACACACAGTTTCTAGGAGTATTCTGGATAACAAAAGGCAATATCTGTAAGTAATTATAATATGCTGATGAGTGTTTGAAATAGAAGAGTTGAAGTGATTAAAACCGGCTTGTCACTGAAGGTTATTGTGAAAAAAATATTTTAAAAATCTATTTCGCAATGCCCCTGATAGGCATATCAATAATACCTACAGTGTACATAGATAACTGTTTATTGCATTATGCATTTGTTTTGGGGGGGTTTATTTGTTCTTATTTCACCAAAGGCATATTGTAATGGATGTCTCAGAAGCTGATTTTCTCGGGGCTGATTTATTTCCACTGTGCAATGTGGGCAGATTATGAAACCAAGCCAGCTCTCAATAAAACCCATTTTCCACAAGCAATGAATTTCATCAAATAGCAGAGCAGAAGAACAAAAAAAAAAAAAAAAAAAATCCAAATATCCATCTGTAGAGTCAAAGAGTCTACCTTGTGTTGAGCTGCAGCTGAATACAGAGCAGCCCAGGGAAGCCTCCACAATCCCTGGTAAAGGTATTCATTATAGCCACAAACCTCCAAGTCAGCAGAAAAGGAGGAGGACACAATTGAGCAAGCAGCAATCTCCAGTGGCTCTGATTTCATGCTCTACGTTGCATTTCCATGGTTGCAGAAACCTACTCCTCAACCCCCACCTTTGTTTTTCCAGTGTCCCACCATTTTTCCCCTCAATGTCAGCCCACAAATGTGACTGGAGGCAACTGGCCATTGCACTCGGGAGGGTGAACCTCTCCTACATGAGATGCCAAGAGGGTTGGTATAGGGTTTCATTACCGGATGAGAGCCTTTATTCACCAGCATGTGCCCTTAATGTGTTTTGATCCACATGGAAAAATGCTCCTCTATCCCCATAATACAAAGTCATGTGATGATACGAGCTCCCCTCTTCTCTCTAGGGATTTTAAATCAGTGGCAGAGTGCTCTGCAGCTTTGACTCCAATTCAAGGTGGATAATGGCATCAAGAGTCAACGAATACGGTCTGTTGTGTAGCAGTTTTTCTCCAGCATGCATTGTTTTGTCGCCATTATAGTGTGTCACTTCAGTTTTTAGTCTTTTGTGTTCAAAGGACACGGGCAGCTGCTTCTCGAAAGCTGTGCATCTGCTTTGAGTATCACAATAAAAGCTCACGTTGCCTACTTGGTTACATGTGCGCTCCAATAATAAAATATGCACAGAAAGCCAGAAGCAAAAAAGACTATATGCAAGGCATTATAGAATAACTACAAACTTTATTTGCCTTCATTTCACTAAGACTAAAAAACACATTATTTGCAGTAAAAGCTACAGCATCACAGTTTCATAGCTCACATATCGCACTACTGTTTAAGATTGTTTTTTACTCAAAACTTTACATTATAACTCAAAATAACTCTTCACAGAGAGGTATTCAGTTGTAGTATAACTACACACAATTATATAATGTATACATCCATCCATTTTCTTCTACTTATGAGAATAAAATCTCACTCCTCCCACAGACAAGAAAGATGCATAAAGATACATGAAAAGGATGTGAAAACACTCCGGATCAAAGACCCTGAATAAATGTGGTGACACCTATATGAAACATAGTCCGGCCACTGACCTGAATATGTTTCTGGGGGTGAAAACGGGGTTAGATTAGCAAAGAGGGAGACCATCAGCGACTCAGGCAATGGAGTAAATTGATATTGAAACATCACTAACACCTCTGCAGCCATCACCTCCTCTCTAATCACCAGCCACATAGGCACAAACACAGACAAATCAGCACTCACATACACACACACACACACACACACACATACACACTCATTGTGTGCAGACATGTGGGAGCTGGTGACCAGGAGGGAGAATGAGGTAATGATGAAAAAGCCAGAAGAGAAGAGAGCTTCCTCTAATGAGCTATTGACATTTTCAGATGATGAGTTAGGGGAGGTGTACTTCGCTGCTGGAACAAAAAAACATGAGCCTGTGATGTGCCTGGAGAAAATAGTAATGATTAACATTTAAAACAAAAAAGATGCCCCAAACACTGAAATTGAAAAAATACAGGAGAGAAAAAAAATGATTAGGCAATAGAAGTTAGGTCATTTTAGACACTTAATGGAGAGGAAAAATGAATCAGTCACTTTTGAGGACAAAGGCAGAGCATCGTGGCTGCAAAAACTCAGTTATGGATAAATCAATAATTCCACCAGGAAAAGTCAATGATGATATGATGAACTTGACATGAATTAAGATACAAAATGGTACACAGGTAAGACAAATCAAAAATAACTGGACAATGATGGGAAATCTCATAAAGGAAATGTGTTTTATAGTAGGAAGTCTTTAAAAAAATCAAAAATTATACATAGACACTGTATAAACTGTGTAATTTGTGTAAAATTCTGTTAATGAAGAAAGGTGAGCTTTGTACAAGTTACATTAAACTCAGCATACACACTGCTAATTACAGTGTGGCTTTATTTGTGTTCTTTTTTTCAAAAAAAAAAGAAAGAAAACCTTCTGAGTTTCATGAGTCTGATGAATTTGTTGAGCAAAAAATTGTGTTTGTCACAGTGAATAATCAAGTGCTGAGGTGTGTTAGTTAATGACAGCCAATCCTCTGGCCGACTCAGTGACTGCAGAGCTGAAACCCTTCTCTGGCATTCACATCAACACAAAAACTGTGCACCAGGAGCTTCATGGCACGGATTTCCATGGTCATGTAGGTCCTGTAAGTGTAATATGTAAGTGGCCCAGTACTTTAGTCCCTATAGCATATATGACCAAACAAAGAGTAGCACAAAAGTCCTATGTTGGGATAAAAGGCTTGCACTCCATGCAAATAAGTACTCAAAATTAACTCAAATCTTTTTCTTTATTGCACTTCCTCGATTTCCTGAATTTCCACTAAGAAAGCAAAGAGCGCAAAAGACATTTTAATGGGAAATAAACCAGACTAAAATAAACCAGGCTTTTCTGTAAACTTGTCATCTAGCTTGAGTGTCCAGTATTTTGGTTTATGAAGCCATACTTCACTTTGTGTTCAGCTAGTTAATAGAAAAGGCAAACAATAGTTTACCAACATGCTGAATTATGATGTTAAAGATTTAGCTGCTAAACTTCATCATGCTGGTACACTGACATTAGACTTTCACTCAAAAGATTTGTTATGTCCAAGTACAGTCTTACAGAACTGCTAACACAGCGACTATATGAGGCTTGTTATGGGTTTGCTTTTGTGACCACAATTATTTGTGGTTATTCTTTTTCAGTCTTGGCCTGTAATTTAATCTTTTACTGTATCCAAATGGTTGCATTTCTGAGTTCTGACTTCTCATTTCTTTGAATATCTGCAATAAAGACTCACAAATGTTGCATGGACATGTTGAAGTCTGTTCATAGAGGAGGAAGGAAGCAATAGCAATAAAAAAAAAATTTATAGCATGAGTAAGCGCATTTTCAAAGCTTTCACTGAAAACACAACTGGTTTAAGGATTGTGTTGCACTGATTTATGCTTGTGTTGGTGGAAAACTTGCCATGGATCCTTTTATGAATGATTTCACTCTCACTGCTAAACATTTTTACAAAACATTGTGTCTTAAAAGAAGATGTTGTTTCACAGGCTAAAAATCCCAGAAATGTTAACACTCTAAATAAGGGTTGGATTTTTGCCTTCAAGTAATACAGCCATCTGTTTGTCTGTTGCGTGTGATAAAACCGCTTTACGAAGGTGGCATAATGTGAGTCATTTTTCATTGACTGTCAGTTCAATAGTGATGCATCAGCTCAGTCTCCAGTCAGACACACAGCACTGCTGAGACCAAAGAGTAATTGACTGGAACTCAAGCCAACAGACACAGGAAGGTCCCTGAAGATCGGCTGCCACTCTGCTCCTTAAATACATTAACATTGATTTTTTTTTCTTTACTGTGCCCTTGTCATCACATACTGTACAGGCAATGGATCAGAATACACCTTAGTTACTGGACCAAGAGGAGAATGTTATATATACATACTCAGTACTGTGTAAAAGTCTTGAGCCACCCCACACTTTACAGTATATTTTTTGCTTACAGGGAACAATACATAATTTTTAAAGTGGTCTTGATTTTATAAAATATAGAGAAATGAGGGCTGGTTCATGATTTTTGCACAGTAATACACACACACACACACACACACACACACACACACACACACACACACACACACACACACACACACACACACATATATATATATATATATATATATATACATACATACATACATATATATATATTGTTAACCTTTAACAAAAAGCTACCAAAAAGCTATAAATAACATTTATGGGGATTTTTGTTTTAGTTGCCAGGCCACAGTTAGTTAAATCTCACCTAATCAGATCTGCAGAGATAATTCCAAAGGATATTTTTTACTTTCAGCTTTCTCCTTTGATGTTATTGAGTCATGAATATTAAAGTTACACTAAGCCATAACAGATACAACTCCCAATACATAAATAAAGATAAAGATAACACTGTTTCAAGAACAGCCATTACACAGTAGACAGATAAATAGATTCAGAGATTTACACCACCAACTGGTAGAATCAGCAGACTAGACACTACAATACCTCCAGTTGTCTGCTCTGGACTAAAAGTAGCATCGAACTTAAAGAGCCATTCTTCTGTCAAAACAGTCATGCCACAAAACTGCATATATATATATATATATACTTCTGTATTTATTTGTGTGTGTGTGTGTGTGTGTGTGTGTGTGTGTGTGTGTGTGTGTGTGTGTGTGTGTGTGTGTGCTTAAACAAAGACTGACTGTGCTGCATGGCTGCCTTTGTAAATACAAGTGGAATTCAGTGTAAAAACACTGCTTCTTGTTTCTCATGCAAGCACACAGGTACACCATAGGGAGAAATATCATACATTTTCAATTAGGTGCTGCTGATCATGACGACTGAAGCCCTTCATTTTAATTACAAAACTCTGATTGCAATCACAGTCAGGCAGACTATCCCTGCTAATAGAAATAGAAATATTACACATATAACAGTGTGTGGACGGAAATAAAGCATAAGATTTAAAAAAATAAATAAAAACAGACAAGAAAGACACTTTATGAATTTTCTCCAGACACTTCTGTGTGTATCATTGCAAAATCATATGCAGTATAACAACAACAACAACAAAAAAATCACAGCTAAAAAAGGGTACATCCTTCTTAAATCATGTGGCATTTAAGAGAATTATCTGTGCATCAAAACAGCATCAATATGCATTATCAAAATAAATATATTACAGACAGGAAATGGCAGATGATGAATCCTTGGAGGGCAGACATAACCTTGCACTCCAAACTGTCAATATTCCCCTGACAGTAAAGCTCATGTTCACTCCCTCTACAGAAAATGCATTAGACAGAGACGATATCCCGGACTCGTGCCTTCAATCTATTGCACACAACCACTAATCTGTTAATTGATCTGGGGAGGGGAAAGGAGAAGCGTGTGTGTGTGCGTGCATGTGTGCGTGCATGCGTGTGCTAGGGGATATGGTGCTGAGGGATGACATGACTGAATAAATATATAATCTTTCATAATGGGTTCAGGGACCTTGAGTAGATGAGAGCTTTCTTTTGTTTGGAGTCCCCGTTTAAGAATTCATCCAAGCCAATTATTTACTGATAATCTCAGAGAGCTGCAATTACACCGATCCAAAACAGGGAAGATGATAAACAATATAGAATAATTTCCTTCTAAATGAAAAGGTGTTGCGACATCAGTGATGAAGAGTGGTGACCAGATTCCTACAAAATGTGGGACAAAGACTACACATAAGTGGGACACTCTGCTTAAAGTCTGAATTAAAAAAAAATAAACATATGTAAGCTGTTGCAAACATTAAGCATGGATGAATCTGCAGTATCTCATTTGAATGCAACTCAATCCTTAGGTAACATCCATGAGCCTAAAAGGAAGCTAGAATTGCCTTCTCCTTGCCTCAGCCAGGAATTTTTTTAAATTTTTTTTGCAGTGTTTCCTTTTCTTTACGGTAGTTTACATCAGATTCATTGGAAACTGCATAACTTGCAAATCAGTGATGTCTTGAAATTTACCCTGGTGGTTGCAGCATACAGTGGGTGCAGCAACAGACAGTGACATGTCATCCCGTGTTTGACCCACAATGAGAGCCTTCCCTGCTTTCATCACAGCAGCTGGATGAAAGTAAGACTTTAGAAAAGTGCTGAATTTAGAACAAATCTAGAGCCAATCAAATTGTGGACATTGTCTCAGCATTTCAAGCGGAGGAATAAGGCTTAAAAATGCTGTGTAGTCCAACATACAGAGGGACACCTGGTCGCCCTACATCGAAATGAAGCACCGCCTGAATGATCATGAATTATTTCAATATTATCTATGAATCAGTTTTCTTTACTGCTTATCCCAATCAGGGTCATGACAGATGCCATATTATTACTTTTAATTACATATTATTTTAAAAACAAAAGGGTATAAGATCAGTCTTTGAAGTTTTAACCTGAATATGTTGCTGCATGTTAACTCTGGGGATCAAAGTTACCTAGTTTTATTAAGTTTTAACAAACTGAAAACCAAACATTACGTCTTTTTCACAGCAGACATTTTTACACATAATACATTTTTCTACATCACACTGTCCTCATTCACAGGACAGGTGTATTTATGGTGGCTGCATTATAGGTAAGGGAGCTCCCACTGCTGTGTTTACTGGTTCATTCCCATGCTTGCAGAGCTGTTGGTAATTGCATTTGGGTTTTCCCCACTGTAAAAAGTCAAATCTCTGCTCTGAAAAACGTCGACAGTTCAGGGAATAATTTCATTTAAAACTTCAAATGTCAACCTGATGGTGGTGCTGGATAAAAGCAGTCGAAAACGCAATAAGGATCAATTATCTGGCGATTATCTGGAAGTAGGCCACATATTGAAATATTTCATCCAATAAATGCAAACTTTGACCTACTGGGGATGCTACTGGAGTGAAAACTCAATTGGAAATTCGAAGGGACGACACTAATGACTCTGAATATTTCCTTCAAAAAAGTATGAGGCAATAATATGCTGAATAATATGCTGCAGAAAATCTTGCCACACTTGGCCAAGGTTTAGAAATGCAATACTGTGAATGAAAATATTAAAGCACTACCCACCAATTTGATGTTCATGATGTTGTCTTCTAGGATAAAAGTGGAGGTACAGCTGGTGTCAATCAGCTGTTGATTCCTGACACCTCTGCCTGCTCTTCGTGATGCTAGTAAGGTAAAACTGAAATTTTACAGCTATGTCCATCCACTTTTACACACCTCAACAATCTCTGTCTTCAAGAGAAGGCCTTCACATGACTCTTGTTCTGAAAAATAAAGGACATTAAATGAAATGAAAATCAGCCGTTTTGTTTATGACTGTTATGTTACCATGTTTTTCCAGGTTCTCAAAGTAATACGCTATGAGGATGATCATATTTTTTAGGCATCAGAGAGCGCTTTGATTTTCCTCAAGCCCACCTGGTACCAAAGAGTCTTACTTTTCCAAGGGGAGCCGGAGAAGTTGAAGAAACCTCAGACCGGAGAGTCAGGAGGATGACAGCGAGCATTATTTCACAGGGAGGATAATGAATGCAAAAGTGTTTTTGATATTACTCCGCTTCTCAGCCACTAAGGGGATTAGGAGGCTGATGAAAGCTGTGGTGTAGGTGATAAGAGTAAAAAACAAGAAGAAGTGAGTCATATGCTCTAATCCTTTCACCACCGTCCTCACCAGCAGACTTTAGCATCCTCCTCTGCTTGACACAGACGTCCCCTTGGATATAAGGAGCTTAGATGATGCAGCAATTTTTTTTTCTCCCCACTACAAGAAAATCTTGAAAGAGACATTCACTAATAGCTTGGCTGCTTCTTATTTGTTGACTTGTTTGCCAGGTATTTAATTTAAAGAATCTGCAAGAGAAGAAAGAAATCACTATACCACAGTGGTACTAGATGAATGCTGGTTTCACCACTCAAAATTAATAGGTAACCCAACCACCACTAAAATATCCCCATACAATTTGTTTTTGTTCAGTATAAAATTCCAGAAAAAAAAATCCTTTAATCTCATATTTCCCAAATAAGTCAAATCCACTTTGAATAAAAGTTTAATTCACAAAAATACATTGACCAGTATAATGAAAATGTACTAAAATGTACTTTAATAATCCATAAAAGCCGGAACATCATTGACAGAAAAACACAAGAAGCATTATTAGAGTTGGTTTAGTATAATATATTTCAGCTTCAAGAGACATAGAAATCAATCCTTATTTTTCCCCATATTTCTTCTATAAAAGACCCATTTTTTGAAGCATTATTATGCAAAAAAAATGGCATTAGAATATATTATGGGAGTTATGAAATCCCGGTGACTGAGTATAAAATTAAGTCATACCAGCGAGAGATATCTGCAGAAGAGAAGTCCATGAACAAGAGGGCAAACAAAGAAAAAATTAATAAAATAATAATAATAATAATAAATACATATCATAGACCTTGATCTATCATCACTGACATGACAGGCATGGAGAATAGGTGTATGGCTATAAAAGATTTCTCACTTTTCCACTTTGATTTCACTTGAAAACATCTACACGTAATAACTGATGCATTTTTTTCATGCTCTTTTTGAAGAATATTTATAATCATACAACTAAAGAGGTCAACTTCCATGTCTTCCAAATACAATATTGAAAAAGATGAAAAATACTGAATCCAAGTTCTAACTTTGTTTTCCTTCTTAAATGCTGTTATTTTCCTTATGTTAAACTGTCAAAAAATAAAAATAAGGGGCTGGCCACATAGGCAGCTCATGGACATTTTATTTATTTTATTATTAATTTTATTTTTATTTTTTTTAACTTTCAGAGGCTGCATTTTAATCAGATCATCATCAGTTTGTGGTGCTATCGTTGGTGCAGAGGTGACACTGTCCATTCAGTGTTTACACTCAGACACCGAGGAAGGTCCTCGGAGGCAAGAGACCAGAGTCTTCTCTCTCTTACTGTCTTTCTCTCTTTATTCTCGCTGATGTAGATCATCCTCATCTTTTATAGGAGCAGTTCGGTCAGCTGATTCACCGTTTATGGCTGATGGAGGAAAGGGAGGTCAGGGCTGTTGGAATGCTGGCACGTTCCAATCAGGGCAACAGTTCTTCATTACAGCATTTCTGCAAGACAGCACACTGTCAGTCCTTGCATGCGCAACACAAACCCTCGCAGAAAGAAAACAGTGGCAGTGCCCTCTATTGACTGCTGAACGACATTACAAATGTAGAGGCATATAACATGTATTGTACTACTTTAAAGCACAAGCATTGATCATTGCATGAATGTTGTGTATGAATCTGATCTTAAAGTTCTTAAAAACCCCACTTAAGCATTTTGTCCTACTTATTGCCTGCTTTTTTTGGACCCTTAATTATTCAAAGTTTAGCTTTCTTAAACTTCTTAGGTCCCCCCCCCATGTAAACCAAAGGCCTTGGAAAAGAGATCAAATGTTTTGCACAAAGCCTCTGGGAATAGCTGACAACTCTAGTCTGTCTAGTCTGAGAGCAGGAAGTGAAGCCAGCAGTTCAAGAGGAAGCCCAGAGAAATACTCCTGCACCATTGTCCTCAGAGATACTTTCAGTGCCAAAGGCTTCAGAAAGCTGAGTGATCACCATTTTGTGACTTATGTCAGCTGATCAGAAGTTATGGAAAATCAAGGGATCTTTTGTGCCAAAAGTCATGTGATGAGGTCTGCTAAACTTCTGCTTGGGATGTTTAAACGCTGTTGAGGTGCCATTATAACAGTCTGATCTCTCAGTTCATGCTCAAGCTGTGCTAACAGTAGATACTGAAATTAAATCAATTCTCTCTGGTTGGACACTGAGTGCCGCTGGTGTGTAATGCACCAACAGCAAAATTAGGGTTGAGCACATACAAAAATAAAGGGAGTATATGCAGGGTACTGCAAGGGCATGCCCAGGTGACTCGTGGAGTAGCAGGATTGTGGTTAAGTTGTAGGCCACGCAACAAATGAGGGCATTTGATTTGAGTGCAGAGGAGCATGTTCAGAGCAGCTATTTTGACTTTTTCACTTCAGCTGGCATTTGAGAACATTTCCCACATATACTTATCAACAGAGCCACTGAGAATATTTTATACAGCTTGTGATTAAATGTTATGTCCCACAATAAGTGCAACAACACCCTGCACTAATCTTTCTTATTGCAAATGTTCATGCGGTCTACTCTCGTATTCCTATAATCATATTTTGGCTACAGCACAAATGGATGGAGAAATCTTGTTACTTAATAGGCTTACAGTTAGCTTTCAGAACTTGCATATGTTGTTCTTCTGCTTCTGCTCAAGTTTGCAGCAGATTAGAGTCAACTAAATTCACAGCATTGTTAGAATTGTTTTTCCATTAACGGGCCTCTTCAGACAGTGGATGAACTGAGGGGCTGCAGAGAAGCCCAGTAAAAAAAAAAAAAGACATCTAAAAGGGCTACTCTACATTATTCCCACAACAAAATAAAGTTGGATGATTGATCCTCCTTAATAACATTAATGGTAGCTGCATTTCATTAAGGTGTTCTGAATCCAGGGCCATGCAAGCTCACTGGCATGACTTAAATGGACTGCAGGTGTAATACTGTGGCTGGTTATATCCATGCTTTTACAGCTGTTACAAGTACAGATGTGTGCTGTGAAGAAAAAAAAAACAATCCAAAAAATTCAATATGCCATCAGTATGCCATCATGTTAGATATCTGCTCCCTGAATATCCCACTCCCAGTGAATACAGCGGCAGCTAAACCCAGAGATTCAAAGTTCATGAGCTCATGAGGTCAGCAAGCTGGAAAAGAGCCACAAACTGACATGTCCCATTAACTTTCTCTGTCCTGTCTGTGGCTGGCACTGTATCCCCTCTCTCTTGCAGTGTATGAGCTGGTGTGCTGTGAGCAGTGGAACAGCGAGGCTGAAATCCCGTTAGTGCTGGTTCATTGGGCTGGCCGGCGTGACAGTCGGGTAGGGTGGGGGTGCTGACGCCACCCTGGGGCATGCTAACAGAGGCCCCACTCTCACACGCTGTGGACCTCTAACTGACCACACAGATGGGTTCAGACAAGGAACACAGTGGGTGGTTTAGCGGCCCTGATGTCTGGGCTGGCCACAATGGCACTGTCTGTTTCACTAATCTGGTTTTATCTGCAATATCAAAGTTTTATTCTCCCACCCTGGAAGTTAAAAGTAACCAAAGAAGGCAGATGTAAAATCTCTGCAGTTGGTTGTGTGACTTGTTGGTTTGGCAACATTAGGGTTTTTTCTGACAACATAGCTCAAAATACCAGCTAACAGATCATAAGGACTTCACACTAACAAAAACACAAGGCAATGCAATGCCACTGACAAGAAAATGTATTATTTTTGTTTTTTATGAAGAACTTATTTGTCCACAAAAAGTAGCCTTTCCCTTAACATTTTAAAGGGTCAGATTCCTGCTCAAGGACACTTCAGCTTTATGGACACCCAGCTTTCAGTTCTGAAGACTCCCCCACTCACGTGCCATCCTGCAGCTCTTTGATCCCCGAGCCCAAACAGAATGCTGGAAAAAATTTGGGCAGCAATTGCTTCAACAACAGGTAAAAACAGACTAAACCACTTATAAAAAGTGTTGCATAAAAGTATTACATTATTTGCAACTTAACAAAAGCTAGCAACTTCACTGCATTTGTACAGTGACTGATCTGGATTCAACCTTGCCTGAAAGATCTTAATCGTCACACATCTACTTTTTTCACTTTTAGTGCACAATTACACCCACTTTACAAATTATTCAAGACCACAAATGCAAGCAGGTACAATTGGTTTAGCCTTGAGAGAACTAGTTTGTTTTAAGCATTCTGAACAGTTTAAGCTTCACTGCCTTCAAAGTTTGGAAAGAATGAGGCCCGACTCAGTTATCTCCATGTTTCACTGGTTTCAGTGTTATCAGGATGTCATAAAAAACAAAGGCCGACTTATTTTGGGCTACTGACAACTAATGGAGGCTCCAGTCTGCTTTCATGTCATAGTCCAACCTATTACAAAGTTTAGTTATTGCCTGTGGACATTCTAAAATTAAAAGGCAAGAATCTCTGTTTGGAAGGAAATCACAGAAATAAGCGTGACTGTTTTCAGACTTCCTCATTACCAGCATTTGGTCAAAATGTTAAAAAAAAAATGCTATAGAAAAAGGTTTCAAAAGAAGCAGCTCTTTTGATTTGTCTGGGAAACAACATGCTGACAGATCAGGATTTCCCAGAAATAACGAGCTGCTACAGCTTGCTGAGGTCTGAAATTTAACTCCAGTTATCAGAGTGACTCATTCATTCAACAGTAATGAAGATTTAAAATAAATAAATAAATAAATAAGACTTATGAAAGTATTTCACACTTCTGAAGGGTGATTCACGGATGAATTTGTAGAAATATTTACCGGACCCGTGCGTCACCGGTATCAATAAAAAGTCAAATTGCTTGTAAGATTGTAAAAGAACTAATGAGAAAGCAGCGTGGCTTATCTGCTGTCACATAAAATAGTGCCTCTTCAAACAGTTTTAACCAAAGTACATATCCTGGATCCAGTTAAATGAATCACAGGGAGCCAGGTCACGTGTTACCTCATGTTGCTTCTATTACACAGACTGTAATTGTGTAATCTATTGTCTCTCCACAAACACTCTGTTAGAGCCCCAGCTGCCGAGAGGGGGGGGGTTTCCTCTCGGAATTGTACCTCTTAAGTTTCTACAGGTTCTTCAGAAGGGACAGTAAACACTGTTGACAATTTTTTTTGGACTATAAAATTAAATTTGATTTGACTTTACTGCAAGCAAACAAACACGCATGACTAAAACAACAACTGATGTATGCAGTACCATCTGAGACAGCAGAGGAAGATCAAAGCCATTACATAACACTAATCTGACAGCTTGTCTATGAATCATGAAGTTGTGAAGATGCCAGCTGCATGGGTATTTAAGACTAATGTGTTTTGAGACTGTAGACATACACACACACACGCCCCTACCTGGCTCAGAGCTGCTGCAGGGGCTGGAGGGAGAAGGGGTCTTTAAAGCAGGACACAGTTGGATTTCTTTTTTGCCTTCTTCTTTTCCACTGGCGTTTTCCTATTTATCTGTCTGACCAAGTCATAGAAGATCTAAGAGAGAGCAAACAAAAAATGTTAATGAAGCTGTGACTCTGTGGTACCTTTAAGTGGCCACACACAGACTTACCCCTAAATGGATTTGTGTCACAGTTTACACACAAAAGGTTTAACAGGATGTAGCCTGGAGAATCAAGTATAATCCAACCAAGCTCATCATTACCTACATCTTACATAAACCTTAGGTTACTTGTCCTAAATAAAATTCTGCTAATGGAAGTAGTACACATATATCCAACTTTTTAAAAATTTATTTTAAGTTGTTATTGGAGGGGTTGTTTGTACTCACATCAAGGACGTTGATCTTTGACTTCGCAGAGGACTCTAAAAAGGCACAGTGGTTCCACTGTCTGGCCAGGTTCTGGCCCTGCTCCTTCCCACCACACGCTCATCCTCCAAGTCGCACTTGTTCCCTACCAGGATCATCGGCACCTGTGGACAGGCAGGTCTGTATGTGAATCATTCCCCATCGCCTGGTATATGTTATTTGTTCATGGTTTTTTTTTTTATTTGTTTGGTTTTTTTAAATATAAAACATGTAACAAAAACAGCTGTTTAGACTTCCTCTAAATCCATCTTGCCTTACAGCCCAAATTCCACTCTGTTATGCAGCGGGCTGCTTTTGGAGCTATATTAAATTTGTATTACGCATAGCTGAAAATGTAGTCCCGGGTTCACCTCCAGCACAATACGACGCCTTCAAATGTGGGGGGAAAAAAAAAAAACGAAAAAACAAACAGTTAACTATTCCCTGAGGTAGAATAAACAGTGACAAATTGAAATAAATTTGGTGGTGTTTATGTCATGTAACATTAAAAAGCTTATCACTCAAACATTTTTAGACCTGTATAGACACTGAAATTCTTCCTGCACTAGCACACGTAGCAAGGTATTTAACTGAAAATGTACCCCAACTGATATGATTTTTTTTTCTCCTTTCACTCAGGCTGCCACATTTAAACTAAAATAAAGCTAACCCTACAGGCCCAGGTCTTTTTATTGAAGCCATACCACTCATATAAGCACATATAAGCAAAGGGGTTACATCTTTGGGTGGACTGAGAGGTAGTAAAAAGGCAGTTTTGTACAACCCAAAGTAAAAGAGTGAAGAGATGATCAACAGTCAACGAGTGTTCATTTCTATCTGAAGCCTCAATTGAAGGGTCACAAAGATGATCAATAAAATAATAATATTGATTTCCTTCCCTGCAGGGAAGCAAATAAAATCATTTAGGTTACACAACAATGACCAGAGAGATTAAAGAATCAATATCAACTCACGAGGAAGTCGGTTTATTTTTAAATTTTGTTTCTTTAAAAATGGGAATAAGTTGAAAGCAAAGCTGAGGGCACAGTCATTAAGATAAAGAGCAGCTAGTTTTGGAATCTCCCAAACAAGCAACACTACTTCTTCTGTTCTCTCAGTCAAATGTTTTAACATCCAAGGTCAAAAATTTAAAAAAAAAAATTTAAAAAAAAAAAGCCTGAGGAAGACAGAATATTCTGGGCAAAACTTCATCCCGGACTGTCAAAATAGGCAGAGTTGGGGCAGTCAGGGTGTCGGGATGCGTCTCATCCTGCCTGCTGTTTCCTGGCCGGCTATCTAGGGAGAACGCTGGCCCGGAGGAAGTTATGACAGCCCCGCCCAGCCGGGATAACATCGCTTTCCTTCCTGAATGTTTTCGAACATTTCAGCTGGATTCCATGCTCCAGCTGCTCTCTGGAATTATACGACACAGAGAGACTGTGTGTGGATGTCTCTTAGCATTTATTCAGCATGGACTGTATTTCAAAATTCAGACTTGGTTTAATAAAATAATCACTGTAAAACTGTATGATGATAGAAAAGGGATCAAGGCCCAGGTTTATGGAAGAGTTCAGGATTTTGTCACAGGGTTCATTCACAGGATCTCTGGGTTTTTGTGATACAGTTTAGGAATAAACTAGTGGAAAGTTTTGCATGCAGCAAAAGAGGCGCCAATAATATATCAGCTGGGGAAGGCTATTTGTGGCGACAAATAAATCTATGCATGGGAAATCCTGCCTTCACTCTCTTCTTGTGGTCCAGAAATGTCCCCCAGACATGTCTTGTGGATATGGAAAAACTACATATTTGTAAGCAATATGCCAGTATCCTGACATGCACTCACTTGTCCATACTCAAGACCTTCTCCCACCCACAAGTCTACTTTTTTAGGGGTTGCTGTTAAAGCAGTACTGTCAGGCTCCTTGAGACAATGTAAGATATAGGATGAGTATTTCAGGGCTCGCCTTCCTTTTCTCTCTCTCTTGCACTCTTTCTGTGGGGCAGACGACAGGAAACTGCGATGTTTAGATTAATCCCACAGAGGTTGGTGCTTGATGTTTGATAGCTAAACAAGTCCTCACACTGAACTGCTGAATGACACTTCTCCCAGGACCCCTGGGAACTGGTGGTATGCCCTCCTAACATAAACTCTTGAGTCAATCTAGTATTAAAAAAAAGAATGGTGAGATGTCTGAAAGGATGGTGGTATGTAGGGATGAAAAAAATGCTCAGCGTTAGCAGCACACAAGGAAGCATTAACCTACTTGAAGAATCCACACAACCCAGAGAATCTTATTCAGATGTTATTAACATGCTACAGACAGGTCCTATTCTGCCAACAATGGCACACTGAAGATTGGATAACACTGAATAGGGTATAAAATAGCAAATATTAATGGAGTTAGTCCTTTAAAATGGAAGAGTACGTCACAAGCACGGAGTCAGGCATTAGCACCATCCTGTCACACAGGCAGAGATGGAGATGGCCCGGAAAAGTCATAAGACTTCTCTTACATAAGAACTGTGAAAGGAAATGGAGGAAGTGAGCTTTTAATTCACTAGTGGCTGCTCACTTACTTTATTTTCACCACTAATGACTCTTCTAAAGAGATGGAATTTGACCCTACTGTGTTCAATGAACTTACGGCCATTAAAAGCCCTTTTAATTGAGCCTGGTGATATTAAGTGCATCTGTACATTTTGCCCGCTTTGCAATAAATGGTGCATGGCAGAGCTGAGAATAAGAACAGCTGTAGCAGCAACAACACTGTCTGCTTTAGCTCTCTAACCCCTTGAAAGCTTTCTCAAAATAAGAAATCTGCCTTCTTGAATGAAAAAAGGAAAACATGCCAAGCATTTCCTTTGGTCGTGCATTCCTGCAAGGGGCAAAAAAGGATAAACAGATATCACGGCTATCATAGGTAAGGGCTCAAATGACCAGTAGACTGATAGCTGGCAGAGTGGCCATAATAGCCAGATAAGCTGCACTCTTTAAACTAAATGATATTTTCAAAGGGAACACATTTCCAGAAGAAACGGAACATCAACTGTTTTCTTGCGTGTCGAGGAGCCACTAGTCCTGCAATCCATCTGTTAGCCTGAGGCTAACCTCAGCTCCCAAACCATGGAAAGCCTAATGAAGAACCACAGCCTCACAACCCAGAGTTTTTGATGAGCTGAGGCTCTCCTTGCACATCATCCCTGACAGTCCAATCACCCACACAGAGTGCCAGACCACATTAAGAACACAAGGCTGGCCATCAAACAGAGGGGGGAAAGAATGCAACAGAAGCTGAAAAGGCCAGTTAAAATAAAAGCAGCAGAATAATAGCACAGATATAGAGTAAGGGGCACAAGAGGAAGACAGAAAAAAAGAGAGCTACAGAAGTTCTGCTCCAGGCTAGAGAGGGACTTTATAGATGGCTGATGGGGAACAGGGAGACGCGAGGAAGAAAAACCAAGCGGGTGGGTTATAGTAACATTCATTCCCTCAAGAGATCACCAAAAAAGGGCATCTTAGATCCTGCTGACGCACTATCAGCTCGACCAGAGAGGGGATGGAGGGCTTACTCACTCCAGCAGCCCACAATTTAACAGAGATATAGAAAACTGGAGATGTGCTGCTGACCAACAATCAAGCAAAATAATGAGATGACACATCCTCTTATTTGCTGTGTCGCTGTGAGGTACAGCTGATGGAGAAAACCACACAGTATGCAGGGGGGGGGGTTAAGGATTTAACATCAAAATATTCCCCTCCTTTTCACTGGTCTCTTAGCTTAGTGAGCACCAGTGCTCTGTCTCTATGATAAACACTGATGAAACCACGAGATGTTAATATTAATCAGTACTCAGTTATGCAGAGTACACAAGTTTGCCACTGTTTACACTCTATAAACATAACACTGTGACACTGATTATGTTATGTTAAGATAATACAAGTTTGTAATTAATGACATAGCATAGAGTGATTACAGTGTTGAATAGTATCCATAGCAACAGTTTAATCAGGTCCCTGAAAAATGTAGGCGGCTGAGCCCACGGACACAGGGCGTTAGGTCCAACTGTACTATTTGCCACTACTCTTGTCCACAACCCACATGATAAAACAAAATTTTAGCCACAAACTGAAGAAATTATGCATGCTCTATTAAACATGCTTGCAAGCTTATGTGAGTATATGGTATACTTACATCCTCTGTGTCCTTTACTCGTAGAATCTGTTCTCTCAGGTCTTGGAGGTCATTGAAGGTGGACTGTGCTGTGATGGAGTATACCAGAGCAAAGCCTTGGCCATTCTTCATGTACAAGTCCCTCATTGCTGTGAACTGTTCCTATAGAGGGAAGGGGGGAGACAGGTTATGAGCGCTGTCATATACCTTCCAACATTTTACATAATTTATACAGATTTTTTTTTTTTAAATGGTCAGCTTGATGATTACAGTAATCTTCTCACACACATACACTTTGTCAAGCAAAGGTGTGCTGGCTCTAGATTAGCTCTTTGGGATTTGGTCTATTTGTCATAATAAAATAATAATAAGCAATCTGAGGACATTACAGTGTGCCTCAATGAAACTGAGCACCATTTTATTATTTAGAAATGTTTATAAACTGAATAATTATGGAGGAAATTTGGCTGGTGGAAGTCCCATTGGATACAAAAACAATATCATACAGCATTACAACTCTTGGATGTCTGTCAGGTTTTTCAGCATGCGCGCACACACGCTCACACACACACGGAAATACAATGTGGGCCTAATGAAGACAAACTGCACACTAAAAACAATACGTGTTGCTCGTGAACATCTCTAGGATAAGGCATCATACCATTGAAATATGAGGAGACAGCTCCTTTTAACCCTGAGGCTTCTACAAAGCAACTGAAAATCTGTTTCTCAGTCACCAATTCTCACATACAAATATTTCAGAGCTGCCATACAACCTGGGATTTTCTTGCAGAAGGGCACTTAAGTATGGGCCCAGAATGTCAGACTAATTTTAGATTGGTGAACAAAATATTCTAAAACTTTAAACATGGATACATCAAGAAATGCACCACAGAATCCCACAACTGGATGTCATTTCAGCTAATAAAAAATCTAATTGCCCCCTCCCTTTTTTCCCCCTTAATTGAGCCTGAGTAGGACTTACTAATGGCGTCTGAGCAGGATTTGACTGAATGCAGTTAAACAGTGTTTTTTTAAAAGCTAAATTGATTTCAGTCAGTAGTTGATTCTCTGTGCACACAAAAAAAAAAAAACATTATCAGACAATAGCTGTTGGGTACTTGGATTGTTCTGAGTCAGCCCTATATTTACTCAAAATACACCAAGGAGAGCATAGGCACATCAAAGCTGGGTACTGACCGATTTCAATGGCAGAGTTTTTACTTACTGTGCCGGCTGTGTCAAGAATTTCAAGCATACATTGCTGTCCATCTACCTCCACTTGCTGTAAGAAAAACATGCAACTTCATGTAATTTTAGGTCACTGAGCAAACAGAACTCGTAGTTTAAAATTCTGTATACACTAAAGACTGAAAGATGCAGCTAACATCGTGGAAAAAAATATGAAAGCAACTATAAAGGCAGTATAAAGTCAGGGGGGAAAAAAGATAAAGAATGAAAACGAGGAATAAGAAAGGAAACAGAGTGAAGAGGGGAGTTGAATGAGAAAATTCCCAAGCACAATAAAGATGTGAACCTGAGGAGCAGCTGCTAACAATCAGCTCATTTCAAGCCAGCACTCTCCCACTGCCTCTCACAGGACACTCACCTTTCTGTATGAGTCTTCTATTGTAGGGTCATATTTTTCCACAAAGATTCCTTGTACAAACTGAACTGTCTGTAAGAGAAGGCACGAAAAAAGCCAACATCAAACTTCTTAAATGGCAAATAAAATCAAAGTCTTCTAGTACTTTGACCATCTATGATCATGAGGATGTTCAGCTGAACTTCATGCTGAAATGGTGACTATAATCAAAGCCCATGTACATAATACATTTTACTGGCACACAGTTAAATCTGCACACATCTGCACTCTCACCATTTTTTACTTACAAAAAACACATTCAGGTAGGTATGTTACAATCACCGCGTCACTGGCCAGTGATGCTCACATGTTTACTACGCTTTTTTTTATATATATATATATATATATATATATATATATATATAAAAGCAGCACTAATTGCACATTTGGACACCAATTTGAGGTATATGGATGTGTAATTTTAGGTTTCAGCTTAAAACTGCTTTAGTTTCATCATGTTTTCTTGATCAGAAAGTAGTTTATCAATTCCCAGAATGCACCCTTATCAAAGTCAGATTCCATCATGGCAACTGGCTGTAACGTCATTTTTTGGGCTATCGATGTGGTTTAGGTATCAAAATCTTTCTATGCTCTATCTCCACAGGTTTCAGATATAACTGGAAAGAATGACATTTTTCGCAGCAAACCTAACTGAAGTTACAAGTTCAAAATCTAGGATGAAGATTTTAGGATTTACAGCATTCTATTACATAACTTTCAAGTGACCAATGGTAACTGTATAGTTGAACTTGAACTTGCCAGGATTTTTTTTTTTTTTTTAAATGGCATGCACAGGAAACAATGGTAAATGGTCACAAGATCCTTTCCACAATAAACAACAATCCTACACATATAGAACACAATAGTATAGGCTACATCAGACTTTGCCAAAAAGCATCTAGAAGTCCAGTCTGGAAACAGAATTATTTGGCCAAATGAAACTGATCACTCAGTAAAAGAATAATGTGAAGAAACAAGTATGGAAAAGTATTGGAATGAGGCATACAACTCCATCTGTGAAACCATGATGTCAGTCTAACTGCATTAGCATGCATAGCTTCCAATAGCAGTGACTCACTCATGTTTACTGGTGATGTGACACAAGACAGAGGCAGCCAAATGAACTCTGAAGCATTCAGAGATATACTGTCTGCTCAGATTCATTGACGGGACAGAGTTTCACAGTGCAGGTGGCCAAAAATCGAAATCATACCACAAACGCAACTGAGGAGATTTTGAAAGTTTAAAAAAAAAGAAGAAAAAAAAAGACATTTATTCAGCAGTGGTCGAGGTAATTATCTCAACCCGATCATGCAAGGATTTTACATGCTGAAGACAAAACTAAAGGCAGAAAAATCCACAAACAACTACAGTCAGCTGGAGCAAAGGCCTGCCAAAGCGCCACAAAGAAAAAAAGCCATCTGTGGTGATGTTCATGGGTTCCAGACTTAGGTAGTAATATAAATGAACATTTTGTATATAGTTATATTATTTTGTCCAATTACATCTGAAAAACAGAGGACTGTGCATAAAGAAAAAGGTTTGATGCAAACATTTCTGATCTTCAATTACTTTATTTCAAATATGACACGGCATACAGAGCTAAAATTATGAAAATGTGTCTTCAAATATTTTTTAGACCTAACTGTAACTGAAGCCCCACTTAGACAAGAGCGTTTTCAGGGGAAACGGTGTCATTTTGCCATTGTCGCTTTCGAAATTTGACGCGTCCGAATGGAAACGTTTCAGAAACTATCTCCAAGACGTTGAAAACGCTGCCGTTCCTATTGCCAGGCCACAAGTTGGCGATGTAGATATAGGAGCCGCAACCATAGTGTGCATGTGCCAGTGCCCCTGTTTTCAAAAAGTAGCATTTTCGCCTGTTTACACGAAAACAGGAGGCTGAAACGCATCAAAACTTTGGGTTTTCATCTGAAAACGTTATCGTGTAAACAGGGCCTTATTAGATGTCCAAGTTTGACTTGTGCATACAGCACTGTGCTTAGTGGCAGGTTTACATTTATTTTTATTTTTTTGGGGGGGGGGGGTCACCTGATAAGATCTTAATCCTGTCTATTGGAGGAATTAACCTGACACCTGGTTGAAGTTAGCTGAGCAAAGCATACAACAGATTTCACAGGCATCCAAGGTCCACTGACAATAAAATACAAAACTTATATTTAAAAAAAATATATATTTAAATCTGCACTCGTTTTGCTGGCCATAATTTCTACACCTACAAACACAGACAAGCTATGAAATGACACACATTGAATCTTAAACAGATCATCTATTAGATATATACATACATGCATGCCGCAAACAGCATAAGCAAATGCCGCAAACATAAATAACACAGGCCTTGAAAACAGAATAAACACTCATCAGTAAACAAGCATGTTATCAATAAGCATAAGCCCTTTAAGGAAAAACAGTCAAAGGACAGTTTCATCTGTGCTCCATAATCCTCCATAATTAATCTTTTACCACATAGTTTCCTTCAAAAGCTGGCAAAGCCTCTTGCTGTTTTATTATCTAAAAAGTCTTTAGGGAACATATGGCAGGGGTAATAGAGGCAGGGGATGCAGGAAGAGGTTTGGAAGGCCATACTTACCAAAGCAGACTTGCCCACACCTCCAGAGCCTAACACCACTAGCTTGTATTCACGCATGGCGGGATTGCTTCACTGGACAGCCCAACAGTCTGCACTGGACAAACAGGGAAAAATCAAAATTGGACAAACAAAAAGGCGTGAAAAGACAGTGAGGGGAAAAAAGCAAGTTGAGCTAAGAGTAACTTTCTTTTCAAGCAAATTAAAGAGATTTTTTTTCCTGTCTGGTCAAAGTTTTTCCCACTCCAGAAAGAGAGGATTCTAGTCATTCCTAGAGGATATAGAGGAGAAGCAGGACAACAATGGAGGGAACACCCATAAGTGGAGCTGCTTCAGGGTGGAGGAGGTGAAGAGTATGTGACCCCTCTCTAACAAAAACCAGCTGTGCTGTGTATGTGTAGGGGGAACTGAAGGGGAGATGATACATGGATCTGGCAGATATTCATCGTAATGACACAATCACTTGGCTTTCACACACAAAAACACACCCTGCTTTCAGATTCATTAGTCAGTCAGTTTTTGGTTTTGAAAAAATAGCAATATGATGGCAGTCTCTTTGGCTTATGACAGAAAACAGCTGACAGGAATGGAAAATGGAAATTGGAAATTGTGAAATTAAAAATATCCCTTTAAGGAACAAGGAGGTTACGAATCACTGGCACACACTGTGGCATAAAGTCAGATGGGTAGCCAACTGGGTCACTACAAGCTGCGGATACAGACTCAGAAGGGTTTAGACGTAGCTAAGCAAACTGGGGATTTCTGATTATCTACTGACTCAACTTCATATCAAATAGTATCTCAGGGTTTTTCCTGGCTCAGAACGGGCCTTTGATGGGTGTCTACGCACAGCAGTAAGCACAAACTCCACGCATATCAAAAGTAATCAGTCTCACACCTTATTTGGCAGAAATCTTAGTTATTTCTGAACTTGCAGACAAATCTCTATTATACTTAAGTGCACTAAACCTATATTAACAAAACTGGTTTTAAAAAAAAAAAGAAACATTTTAAGGAGGTGATTTCCCAGTAATCTAAGAAACATTAATTTCAGGTTTCTTCAAACACACATCACCTGACTGCCAGCTAAGGTTTTAATGAATCTAATGTTTTTGGATCAAGGGCTGAAAAGTGCCGCTTGTTGGCATCACGGCTATATTGAGCAAAACTAAATATAAAATCACACTGTAGCGCATGCTGAAATTGGGTCCCAAGGACAACTGTATAGCCTCACTTAATCAACTCTTTTGCAAACATCAAAAGCCCAATAATCAGCTGCTCTGGAAGCAGATGATCCTCTTCTGCACTGCTTTTTTTTTTTAACAGGGCACACCAAGAAATTCTCAGGGGGAGTGGTCAAAGGACGAAGGACCTCCAGCTTCAATCACAAACAGGGACCATGTGGGACATGAAGGCTGGAGTGTGCATAATTCATATTCTCTAATCCTCTGCATTCAAAGAGAAGTTCTCCTTACACAAATTTGGTGGTGGGGCAATGGGCAGTAAAGACAAAAATAAATAAATAACAGCACTGCATGAGTGCTATGCAAACATGCACTGCTGTACGCTCAACATTCAAGCACAAAGTCAAGTGCATGCACAGTGTCACATATACAATGTGGTACACACAATGTCGCACTTAGATTTAGGCTAGACTTCACTTGTCAACAATGTGCACGTCACGTTTTCACTGTGGACTGACCCCTGCTAAGAAGGATGACGTCAGCGGCTCGCTCTGTGACAGAGGCAGTTAGATTATTATGTGCCTTCTTCAGGGGTTGTTATGGTGAATGGCACCTCCTCCAAAAGTGCAGTCAAATTCCAGCTACTTCCTCCCATCTTTAAACATCTCTGAAGGATATCACAGTTAAAATAAACCTACTGTATACATTTCAAACCTCAGTTTGCAGCCTATGCACATGGACCAATGTTTCTGTCCAACGGGCCACAGAAAAATAATCAAATGTAATTTTTTAGCTTGAAATACACATCTTTGACATTTTACCACCTTTTCAAACACCAATTTCAATCATACTTTCAAGCAAAATGACATCATCCACAACTAACTAGACACTCATTTCAAAAGATTAGTCACTACCAGTCAGCCAGGTTTGGCACTTCTTGTCTCAAGTCTCATTAACGACTGGCTCAGTGACCAGGTTGATGCTCAGGATCATTCATCTGCCTTTCCAAAAAGTACCTCTTTCCAGAGTCTAACTCCAACTCCATTGTCTTTGACCACAGCTGGCAACAGCAGTCCTTGTTCTGCTTTGGAGAGCAGCTATAAGCTGGAGAGACACTAACAAGAACCTGCAGCAGGTGGAAAACTGGACTATGAGCCACTACACCAAGCTCACCAAGGCTGCAGAGCAGAACAAGGACTGCCAGCTGTAGTACAGAGACTGTGGAGTTACAGTTCAACTGCAGCACAAGACTCACTGGAGAGACAAAAGGAAAAAAATTATAAAATAAAAGTACTACTAGCACAAGTACATAGGGATGTACATCTGCAGTTTTCAGTACTGTAATAATTACTTCTAATATTAGCAGAGGGCCTCATTTCAGAAAAGATGTGGTGTTGCCACGGTTTTGTTTCCTATAAGAGTGTGCTGTTCACAAAGTTAAAAACATTACAGATGGCTGATTTCTCTCCAATTTTACATCCCCCTTTTTCAGACAATGTGATGTTATTTTCAGTAGACAGTGGAAATAGAAAGGCTAAGCTCCAGGTTTTTCACTTTATTTTCAATACTGGGAAGGAGTTAGGTTAATATTACTGGCATTTTAAAAAAAAATTTTAACCACCTACCTAACCGGAAGCAGAACTGATAGAGCTATGGTTTTCCTTTTGTGTAACTGTGGGTGCTTACCACAGCAAAAATACAAATGTTTATTTAAAAAAGAAGAAAAGAAAAAAGACAAAAAAAAGAGGAAAAAAGGGAGAAGACAGACCCTTGTGCGATGGAAATAAAACTAGCTGAATTGCCAATGAGAACTGACACCACACCCAACCACTAAAACATTGATTTTACACCAACGGAAGGATATTCAACTACAAATACATTTCAAATTAAAAATAATTCACAACAGGGGCATAAAGTTGGGGAAGAGAGGCAGCTGCATGGGACCCTCTACTAAATAAGTCAAACCACAACTGTCAAACCCTTCATTTCAATCGTGGCCCGACCAGGGACTTTCCCCTATATATAACATATTGTTGCTTTATCAAATGGGCAGAAATAGCAGTAAGTAAGGTAACACATACCCTTTTTCATAACTATATGTGGACCAATCATGAGGGTTTTTTTGTTTGTTTGTTTGTTTAGTTGGTTTTCTTGGCCTGTTTGGAGCCAGGAAAAACCGTGTACACACCTAAAGTTTTGTGACTGTTTCTTGTACGGCTGTGACACAACATTGCCACACTGCAAAACCTGTCCTGAGCACCAGGCAAAGTACCTAAAACCCACTCTGGTGGTAGTTACCCCTACATCATCTGTCACCAGGACCACATTTTTTGCATTATGACTTGCACACACAGATTCTCACGGTGAAAACAGTACCAGTCAAATTACTGCAGCTGGTAAACATGGGTGACAGCCACCCAGGTAGCACTTTCTCACTAATTAGCACTGCTGGCAGCACTGATTTAGTTCAGTTTTTTGTTTTTTTTGTTTCAGCTCCTACCTTCAGGCACAACATACCTACCTACCCTACCCTACCCTTCAGGCAGGAGCTTCATAACCATCCATGCATGCGCAAACAGGGTGAAAAATAGCTTTTCCCCAAAGCTGTGACATTGGTGAACGGAGTATCACAATAACATGTCAATAGTTTACGTTTGGTGTTTTACATTTTTATATACCTTTAGTATTTATTTAATCATATTTTATAACTAACACTACTGATGCCCATGCACCATCATTAATTGTATAATTTTATAATTTGTTGTAAATGAAGGTCTTAAATCTAGAATCTGTTTGCTTTCCTTAACTTTGATACAAATTATGAATGCCCATGCCTGAAAACAGTCAGGTAACATGAAGGTGAACTGATGCTGAAGCTCAACTACAAATGAGGAGCAATAAACCACTTTAAAAAGAAAGCATTGCCACTATTAAAGTCTTGGGAGAAGGACCAAATTTTTTAGCTTGAGTGTATTTAATCATGCTAAAGAGTCACTGGGCTTGGTGCCATCTTTTCCACCCCAAATGAACTTGTTGATTACAGCTCAGAGAAATTCGGCCTGAAATTTAATTAGCCAGCGACATGATTTTTGTTTCCTTTAGCCTGCAGCTAACTGCAGCCTGTTTTGCAAAAAGGTAACAAAATAAGTGAAAAGGATACTCTCATTCTGACACTTTGCCTGCATGACACCAGGGAAACTACACATAACACAAGCCTGCCAACACATTCACGATGCCCACAAACACACACAAGGCCATTTAAGGACATCAGCCTTTAAAACCGAACCCCTCTCTTTCCACTGCCCTCAACTACACACTGTCATTCCCAAGAAAACAAACACACCACTGCTGTTAATCTGCTCTCGTAGTAACCCCAGCAAATAAGGAGCGGGAGAAGGCCAGATGCCACAAAAAACATGTTCCTCTATGACATCACTGCATCACTCACCCTCTACAGCCAAAGGTATGTATCCATCTAAGGCTGGGAATTGGATTAGGTGGCGCTGGTAGCAAGAGCATGCAGCACATGCAAGTCTGGATCAACTGAAAAACTTAATTTAGAGAACAGGAGGCTGTTCAGCTAAAACACAACCTCTCAGGAGCCACAATTTCCTGATTTACTCAGACTAATCCAACAGCAATGAAGCTGTCACAGAAACTGACTCAGCAGGATGGGATGAGTGACAGCTGCCCTGTGTATCCTCCACCCAGTGCAGATAGTGAACATGCACCACACATCCGCTTGTTATGCTAGCAGTGCCATACCAACTCTTGCGGGTTGTTGCTTGCTCATCAACCTACATGTCAATTACAGAAGCTATGCTGTTAGACAAAAAAGAAAAATCTACTTGTGGTTTAGGGTGAGAACAGTTTCTCTTAGGGGTGTTTTTTTATATGTTGATAAGTGCTTGATAGCACATTACCTCAACTAAAACCGCAGTTCACACCACATGAGCAAAAAAAAAAAGTATATGTACTAACTATAGAGGCTCCGACAAAAAGTCATAAATTATAGTATAGATAGAGGATGAACAGGTTTTTACAGCAAAGTTATTTTCTAATGTCCAGATAATTCCTTGAAAAATTCCTAAATCATATTTAGTTAGTTCAGTAGGGTGCAAGTTAAGAAGCAGCTGTAGTTCAAGACTGGGAGGGGGGGGAAAAAAGACATAAAATTTTATTCTTTACCCATGTTAAATGGCATATTTGCCTTAGAAACTGCACTTATAACAGATTTTCACACCCTGCTATATAACTAACTTGGCAATTACGTGGAATTAATTAATTTGAAGTGTATCAACTTAAACCTGTCTGTAAATTCCTATAATTACTGCCAAATTACATAGCTCTCTCTCAGAGACAGACCCAGGAAATTAAGAATTTACAAGCTTGTAAAATAAACAGTTACCACCAGTGTTTAAAATAGTTTACTGCCAGTGTTTTCACAGAGGTAACTGGAGTGAAAATATTTTCTTAAGAAAAACTTTGATAACAACGAACTAACTTCATTCAAGAAATAGAGACTTCTGAGTAATGCATAAGTATAAGAGATTTTAACTACACTCGTTACAATCTTCTCTTACAAAATAGCATAAAATAACTGAGTGACGCCACAATCTAGTTATACAGCTCTCTTTTTTGTTCTTATGCACTACAACCTTGCATGTCCCTGTGAGTCAGTGCAAAACTACAGTCGGGCACACAAACTTTGTGACTTAACTATGACAAAGACCCGTAACTGACAAGCCTTGTCAGCCAAATGCATCTGTGTTGCTGGGGCCCTGACCTGTAACCACATCCTCTTTCCTAAGCGCAAAAAGGCTTCATGCTGATAGGATGGAAAAGGAGTAGCTACCTACTAAAATAACCTCTTCCAGTCTCTGTTCCTGTTCGAGAATCCTGACAGCAAACTTACTTGCTAAGGGGGGGGGGTAATAATATATGTGTCATCTTTAAACAGAGATTGAGGCAAATGAGTAATTTTAATAAACAAAAAGTGAAATAATGCACCTTTGAGGCAGTCAGCCTCTTTATAGCAAGGTCTAAATAATTAGGAAAGTAAGGACTTGTTATTAATAAAGCTACCCTGCCGTGTGTTTACAGTTTAAAGGATGGGGCACACACCTTTCCTGCTTCACATCACTCCCCCTGCAGCAGAAATGACATGCAATAGGCTGCCATGTAGCTTGGACTCAGACAAGAGAAAGTCATTTGAGCGCTTTGGTTATCTCACTGTGAATCTATCTAATTTGCTTAAGGCAGTGGCATATGCTTATCACTTCAGGTCATGCCAAGTCCCTGCAATCTGTGGCTCGGACTACACCATACAGCAACACTGTCGATGTGTGATTATTACAACATCAGCTCCAGCAACATTAATCAAATTCTGGTCAAATCATAAGCCCGCTTACAGATAAACCCTTTAAATGCCATAATCTATAATCCACACGAGTGAGGCCGGCATCTGTCCGCAAGCAGTCGAGTTTCAAACCAACAACTAGCCTAAGTCCCGTTATCAAGCTCGTTAGCAAAACGCCGCTAACTAGCTAGCTTTTGACTGCCTGCTGCGGGCCGCCGACACTTCACAAACCGCTAGCTGCGGCTCGTTAGCAGGGGAGCTAACTAGCCGACACATTCCCAACCTCTGCGCACTATCAAAACACAACCAGTCTGTCAGAAACCTGCTGTGATCAACCGTACCTTAGTATTCGCAAGTAAACCAAGACGTGGCAAGCTCTAAATCAAGCCACATTACAGCGTATTTTCTCGGGAAAGCCACAGCTAACGTTACCTGCCCTTCCGTCTGGCCTTGACTAAAATGGGAGTGCACACTCCGGTATGTACTTGCGGACAATTCCTCTCCTTTATCCGGCGAAAAAAAAAAGAGACACACACAGGCACACAGACACACACAGCGTGCACGCTGAAGAATCTGCTAATCGCCACGCGAGCGTCGGCGCTACGTAGTCCCGTGCAAATGACTTATTATTCGACCGCATTTAGCACGTAGTAAAGTTTGGCTTTTTGCACTTACCGTATCTTGCTCGCTGTCTCCTCGCCACTCCGCAAGTGTCAGTTTGCCTCCGGCCTGTGCGCGCTGCAGACGTCACTCCCCGCTGTTTCTCCTTTTTCTTAAAAGGGCATGACACATCGGCCGCGCGCCCAGCGTTATTTGCATGATAACGGGCTGCACGATAATGATAAGTACTAACACAAACACACATGTAACTCTTATATAGCAAATAACCTATATTGTAACATTAAGCAGTCCTCAAAGATAAGTACTTTGTAGTTGTGTAAAAAAACTGCAAAAATGCAAACAAAATGAATAAAGGAAGCTAATTTTCTGTGCCAAATGATCACTATCCACTAAGATTACAAACTTTGTAAGGCTAAGTCTAAATCAAATCTCAAGAGCCCCAAGAGGGTAAATAAAATTTGAGTTTTTTTTTTAATGCTGTTAAAGCTGATTCCTAAAACTTCACCAGTCATATATTATCAGACTTCACTGTCTTTTTGGCATGGCAAAATAGTCAACATCTCCTAGTTTCTTAGTTTATGCCATGGAAACCACTAAATACTAACCTAGAAAAATTTAAAAAAAACAAAACTAATCAACAAGAAGTTTATTAAAAAATACATTTCAAAACACCTGCAGGTTTCAGCTTCACTCACCTTTTTTTCCTTTCTCATTAAGTCCAGTTAATATAAAAATAACCCACTCCCTTTAATCACTGAGCCAAACTAAAGCTGACAGCTGACACAACAAATTAACAGTAAACAAATCACTTAAGTATGTTTTGTGTGCCACTGTGTCAAAAAAAAAAATGCATTACAGCTTCCCAAAAATGGATTATTTTGCTTAGGTAGGTCCACAAATTTGCCAACCATTCATAATGAAATATTTTAGAGACAGCAATATACAAGGTCTCCTGGTGCTTTCTCTTATCTTTATTTATTGTTCTGGGTTTTTATCAGCTTCAGAACTTGGTTTGAGTGAAGTCTGAAACAGCGTCATGGGTAAACAAACCCTGATGCCAAATATCAAACAGTTGACATGCCGTGCAAGCTGCGTAATTGTCCCCCTTTAATGTCCAGTGTTTCATCCGGTGTCCACCTGTAAATGTGCAGCTCTGGCTTTAAAAGCGATAACTGGTGTGTTGACACACACATACAAGAATGTGAGAGGAAAACACTTCCTTATGTGTCTTTGGTAAATACATCTTTAAAGAGTTAGCTGCACCATGCTGGGCAGGCACAGAGGGCAAGGTGGAGGGGATTTTTTTGCGAGGAGTTCCCTCTAGTGGGGAACCAAAATCCTGCTCTCGTTTGTAATCTATAGCTTATAGATGTATTCATAAAGCTCCAGACACAATTTGCAGCTCATTTCTTTAATTTACCAGAGTACAATCTGTCATACAGATTTAATACAGAGTGCATTAATCCCTTGCTTAAGGTCTCCATTAATATGAAATATATCTGCCTTAATTTGTCATTAGCAGTTTTTTCCTCACCTGTGCTGAATGTAAAACCACTGTCACATAAAATAGAACAATCTGACAACTCCTTACTATCAAAAATAAATAAATCACTGTAAAACAAACTAATATACTCCAGGAATGGCATCTGTGTCTATGATAGATGTTTGCCTTCATAACTCTGAATAAAAAGAAAAAAAGAAAAGGCCGACCAAGTGTTGCTGGCCAACACAAGCATGAGGGAAAAAAAAAGGCAAATAAAGATTAAAATAACTGAAAACTTTACTGTATGTACAAAATTACTATTGTTCCACGTATGACATTTTTTTGATAGATTCAACACTATCTAAGCTTCTCTATCAAGATACATGCAGTCTCTACTGTATGTAAACAAAATAGAAAAGCACATCTCATCCTCACAACAACTCTCACCAGCTGTCTGTATTTTAGGTGAAACAGATGCACATGACAACCCTGACAATGACAAAAGGCAAATCTGTACATGGTTCCTGAAAGAAGGAAAATGGTGATGTGATTTGTCCTTCACTTCTCCAACAGTCTGTGAAGTTGGGTGCAGTTTCTAGTGTTTGATGTGTGGTACTCTGCACTGCCATTACTTCTTTTTAACTTCAGCAAGGAATTCAAAAAAAAAAAAAAAAAGCCTAGTAGATAAAGAGGTGGCGGCTCCTCTCACTGATACTGTCTGTAGTCTCCAAAGGGAGAGGTGGGCATGGGGGCAGGGGTGGGTTCCTCTGAGAACTGGGGTCCTAAAGAGGAAAAAACAAAACTCAGAGTGAGATGAGATCCAACCAGAAGCCTAAAAGAGCAAATTGATGAGTCATAAAAACTTCTAAAAAGGTTCTCACTGACATATGCAGAGTGAGTAAATTAAAACTGAGCCAAACTGTTCCAGATTAAGTTTTGAAGGCCAGCATATTAAGTATGGCGATGACGTTCAGTATTATCCTACAATGCAAATATAAAGAAACGTGAAGAGCAGCACACAGAACCACTGATTGGAAACTGTTGGAAAACAGCCACAGAAATGCACTAAAAAAAACAACAACAAAAAAAAAACAAACAAGAAAATTGTTTGTTTTTAAATGGAAAAACATTTCCCATTATTCTGTTTTAGTGGAACCAGTATTAACAGCAATTTTTTAAAATTATTATTTTAGTGAACTTTTGTGGGATCTTCATCAGAAATCTCTGAACCTTTATGTGACATTTTATGATAGATTTTTTTTTTGTTTGTTTATTTGTGTTTCATTTTTTTCATTCTTGAAATCTTAGTTTGATCAGATTTGTGTATTTTATGGTGGAAAGGCCAATTGGTTTTTGTGTTTTTTCTTTGTTTTTAACTTGAGTGCAATCATTTTTTTAAGTCTACAACATATGGCATCTTTGCTGTATATAAATTAGATAAATACTGAATATTTAATAAGGTAAGTATTGAACAGACGTTTTTAAATGCGTCTTGTTATTGAAGTAAAGGCACATCTAAAAATATCAACTCAAGTGTTTAAATATATTGTCCTAAATACAACACAACCATAAACAGAACTTGTTTCTCAGTTTGTAGAAAGAGGTGAGATTAGGCCTGGTGTTTATAATCCATGTTACTGTGTGCATGATGATTTGCATGCAGTTTTCCGCAAAGCTTGTGAGCTGGTTGGGAAGTGACTAACACTCCTACAGTACAGCCAACAAAGATAAACATATCAGGCGCTGGGCAACAAGAGGTGAAACTGCAGTACAGACAGTATTTTTTCTTCGCCACAGTCATGTCATCTTTCAACTAAGTAGGCTTTTACATCTGATGATTCCTGGTGGTTACGTAGATTTATATGTACAGTACTTTCTCACAATGTACACTCTTTACACAAAACATTCTTCAGTCTCTGTCAGTGAGTTTAATAAAAAGTCCTAAAATTATCACTCACCAGTTGGAAACTGTGAAGAGGCAAACCGAGTAAGCAGGATTCCAGCACCTTCTATCAATGCCAGCAGGATACCTCCCATAGCTGCAGAGCCGACCATCGCTACTGGTCCATCTACCAAGAAATGGAGAGTGTTAATTGACTAAATGCACATGCCACATATATTTCTGCACATAAAAGATAGATTAAACAACACTGAGATGCTACTGTATGTTAAAAAATTCGCCACATTGAACTCTTTAAAAAGTTTAGGTTCATGTCCAGGGAGGCTACCTGTCTGGTTGGGTTAAATGCAGCTCAATGCATATGAAAATATATTTGATATTTTTTATGAAGTACATATAAGTTCTCTGTTGACTACTCACTTCTGGCGGCAAGAATAGCTCCTGTCATGGCCCCACTTGTTATCGAGTTCCATGGATCCTCCTTCCCTCGCACTTTTACTAAACCGCAGTCAATCATGGAGAAGAGGCCTCCCCATACTGCAAAGCTACCTGCAACATCCCAAATAAAACACATAAGTTGAAAACGTAAGATAAGCTTATCACTTTGTTAAGCAATCACCCATGTATTTACACAACTGACTTCTACCAGTAACATACTTTAACAGCAGGAAAAAAAAATATCAAAACTTCTGCACATAGTTTATGCCTGTGGGTTCCAATAGCAGCTTATTTAAGTAAATGAAAATTGGATTAATATGCAAAACATCCATTTTTCCTGAAATTACCTCGTCACCTTCAGAAAAGCAGACACTGTACAAAATGCTGCTGACTGCAGCCCATGTTCTTTACAAAAGAAAAAAAAAAGACCTTTCAAATAGTTCAACATTTGTTCTTACCCCCGAGCTGTGGGGCTCTGGTCTTGATAGCAGTTAAGCTACCCCTCATTCTGTGGCTCATCCCCTACAAAAGCGTGGCAAAAAACATGCATCAGTGGAAATTCAGGACTGTCAGGACAGGATTTTTCTTTAACTTTCTTGGTTGGCCTTGGTGGCTTTGAGTGAGACACTGAACCTCAAGGACAGTACCTTGAATGGCAGCTTTTACTGACCAAATAGACAAAATAGTGTTGATCAAAATGCCTGAACTTACCGAGGGTGCATTTCTGAAGCCTTTCACTGCCTGAAATATCCCTCCTCCAATAGCCCCCATAGTGAAAGCTCCCCCACAGTCGTCCACGATCCTCCAGGGGCTAAAAGCATAAGACAGCTATTTTAATTAAGTTAATAATGTCACAATATTTGAGATTTCTGATTGCATGTTCATAACAATCTTAATGTTCCCTGTAAATATGAATGAACCCAAAAATAAAGGAGTGAGCAGGTGCTTATTATTGGTAATATGGCGATAAGATATAGTTAATCTGAATATCAACAGCTCTAAACTCTAACTATACACATGCTGGGTCTTTGAGAGGGAGAAATAGGAGGCCAAGCTGAAGATGTTAAGACTGTCATTGGGAGTGACCAGGATGGTCATGGAGTACATCAGAGGAACAACTCAGGTTGAGCCGTTTGGAGACAAAGTTAGAGAGACAAGGCTAAAATGGTTTGGATATGTGCAGAGGACGGATATACTGGACAAAGGATGTTGAATATGGAGCAGCCAGGCAGGAGGAAAAGAGGAAGACCTCAGAGAAGATTCATGAATTTAGTGAAGGGCAACATGCAGACAGTTGATGTGACAGAAGACGATGCTAGGGATAGGGTGAGATGGAGGGAGATGATGCTCCCTGGTGACCCCGAAAAAAAGCAGCCAGAAGAAGAAGGAAGCGCGCACAACACTGGGTCTCTCTTGCTTGCTCTTGTACATTAATCACCACCTCTGACCCAGTGTAAAACATGAAGCATTACAAAAGAAATACAGTGTTTTTTTATACAGCATACACATGGTCTAAATGAGAATTTTACATCACATGACCACATTTAAATTTAGGCAAGCATACTGCACGTTATTTTCCATAAAAGCTGATTTAGAGCAAGCAGAATATGGCTGCGTAAAAAATAATACGACTATTAGTCAAAACCAGGCAAATATATCAGTATATAATAATGTATGTAAAACTGGGTCTTCTATTAAATTAGTCAGTCACTAGTTCCCGCTCTCTCATACATTAAATAGATGCATTACAATACTATGTTCTTCGTTCTTATCTTTAACAAAACAAGGACAGCAGGAATTTGAATTACTACAACGACGCTGAAGGGCAGTAACCCAATGTCATGTAGCTGTAACTTGGAAATCTATCACTACTCCTCCATTATTAAAAGGTGGACAAAATAATAAAAGATATAAATGGGAGAAAAATTAGAATCAGTCCAAACTTAATAAAACATTTTGTTTCCCTGTTGTTCTAATTAAACCTCATCAAGGACAGTGATAAAGCACGATAGCAGACCACAGATTTTAAATAATGGTGACAATTTATTTTAAATCCTCACTGACAGGGTTAATTAGAGTTAATAAACTGGCAATCTGAGTAATAGCTTGTACTGGATTCGCCTCAAGATAGCTGTGAAATCCTCAGGCAGCAGACCGGTGACTAATCTAGCTAGCTTGCTTGTGCGCTACAACAAAATAATGAACTAACTACTCCAACTTTTCTCGAACAGCTACCACTACAAGTTTACTACAGATATGCCTTTGTGCAGCCTCAATTTGTGGAGTCAGTGAATTTAAAATCATAACATATGGGCGGAAAAAAACGACAAGGTCACCAACAACGTGTTTTAGCCGTGCCGATCCGGTGCTAACACGAACTCCGGCAGTCCTCAATGTGAAGTTAGCATTTCTGCTAAAGACAACTAGCCGTGCGGTTTTGAGGTGTTTCGGGTCGTGTCACGTGATGTAAAATAAAAACAATGATACATGCTTAACATGACAGGTATTTAACATGCAGTCCAACTGCAGGACACACTGAAACACTGCTGAGAAGGGATAATTACGTTTACTTTTAGGACTCACCATGGCTCTCTAGCATACTCCTCCATTTTGTTCTTTGCTGTTCCGCCTGACGTAACGATTATCGAGGACCTGACGTAACGCTACTATGGAGACAAGGTGATGCCTTAAAGGAACAGGGTGCGCAAAGGTGAAGGATGCGTTTCACAGATAGAGAGCTTAAAACTTATTACAGTATATGTAGTAAATATATCTACAGAAATACCTTGCAAGAAATAACTTGCTATCTGAGGTGTAAAGTAAATAAGTAAAATTGTTCAAGTACTGTACCTATGTACAACTCGAAGGTACTTGTACTTTGCTTGAGTATTTACATTTTATGTTTTCTTGTTTAACCTCTATGGAAGCTTTCCGCTACCATTTTTTAAATTATTATTAGGATGTCCATAAGTCTAAATTTTGGATTAACAATGCTAAGTAGTGGGTGGACATCAGACTGCTCTATCTATAAATTTTTGAGATATAAGCTGAAATTTTAGATAATAAGATTTAGATAATAACTTGAAATTCTGGCTAAAAATAAATCTTGTATATCCCTTGTTGTAGCTTTCTTAAATAGCACTGTGGCAGAGCTCACTGCATCATACAGAGTCTACGCTTTCATAAATACATGTTGTTGATTATTGTTACATATTTATTTTTAAATAAATTACAGTAGGGCACGCAGCCCGGAGCTCTACCTCCTGAGCTATATATATATATATATATATATATATATATATATATATATATATATATATATATATATATATATATATATATATATATATATATATATATATATATGGGCGGTCTATTTTCCTTCCAAGCTCGGGTCCTCTACCAGAGGCCTGGGAGCTTGAGGGTCCTGCGCAGCATCTTAGCTGTTCCCAGTATTGCGCTCTTCTGGACAGAGATCTCAGATGTTGTTCCAGGGTCACTGCCCCAAGTGTTCCGATTACCATGGGGACCACTGTTACCTTCATCTTCCACATCCTTTCCAGCTCCTCTCTGAGCCCTTGGTATTTGTCAAGCTTCTCGTGTTCCTTCTTCTTGATGTTCCCGTCACTTGGTATCTATCACTATCACTACAACCTTTTTCCTTTGTTTGTCCACCACTACAATGTCCGGTTGGTTAGCCATTACAAGTTTGTCTGTCTGTATCTGGAATTCCCACAGGATCTTAGCTCTGTTGTTCTCAACCACCCTTGGGGGCATGTCTCATTTTGACCTTGGAACTTCCAGGTCATACTCGGCACAGATGTTCCTGTATACTATACCGGCCACTTGGTTATGCCGTTCCATGTATGCCCTGCCTGCTAGCATCTTGCACCCTGCTGTTATGTGCTGGATTGTCTCAGGGGCATCTCTTCACAACCTGCACCTGGAGTCTTGCCTGGTGTGGTAGAGCCCCAGCCTCTATCGATCATGTGCTCAGAGCTTGCTCTTGTTCTGCCATGATTAGTGGCTCTGTTCTGTCTGTCAGTCCAGCCTTGTCCTGCCATTGGTTGGATTTCTCTATGTCAGCCACTTCTTCTATCTGCCAGTGGTACATGCCGTACAGAGGCCTGTCCTTCCATGATGGTTCCTGTTCTTCCTCCTCTTCTTTCTCGGGTTTCTGCTGCCTGAGGTACTTACTAAGCACATGATCCTTTGTGGCCATCTTCCTGATGTATTCATGGATCTTCATTGTTTCATCTAGGACAGTGGTTCTGACACTCACTAGTCCTCGGCCTCCTTCCTTACGCTTAGCATACAGTCTCAGCGTGCTGGATTTGGGGTGAAACCCTCCATGCATGGTAAGGAGCTTTCTTGTCTTAACATCAGTGGCTTCTATTTCCTCCTTTGGCCAGCTTATTATCCCAGCAGGGTGTCTGACAACTGGCAGGGTGAAGGTGTTGATAGCCCGGCTCTTGTTCTTCCCATTCAGCTGACTCTTCAGGACTTGCCTTACTCTCTGCAGGTACTTGAAGGTAGCAGCTTTCCTAGCGGCCTCTTCATGGTTCCCATTTGCTTGTGGGATTCCAAGGTATTTGTAGCTGTCCTCAATGTCTGCAATGTTGCCTTCTGGTCATGTAATCCCCTCAGTTCTGACTACTTTTCCTTTCTTAGTTACCATCCGACTACACTTCTCCAGTCTGAATGACATTCCAATATCATTGCTGTAGATCCTAGTGGTACGGATCAGTGAATCGATATCTTGTTCACTCTTAGCATACAGCTTGATGTCATCCATGTACAGGAGGTGGCTGATGGTTGCTCCATTCCATAGTTGGTATCCGTAGATTCAAAGAAGACTGCATGAACACCACAAAATGCAGAGATCGGTGGGAGAAGAACAGCTTCATAAAACTACATCCATCCATAGTTTTTATTGTTCTTGAAAGCTTCACTTTGCTCTCCTGAATTATTCCTTTTGAATTATGACTTACTGGCAGTGATTCCATTTACTGATCAGCAAAGCTTCACAGCCCAGTAACACACAGATAAAATACAAGGAAGGTGACAGCAAACTTTTTCCTTTCATCTGGCCTGAAGCGTCCAACAGTTTTATGTACCTTTATCAATAAAACTCTAATGACACCTGACACTGCCTCTGCATGGCTTACCTGTCTCTGGCTAACTGTCCCTGGCTGAGAGTATAGGTAAGATGGCACCATGGGGAAGGGAGCAGTCATAAACACGGGAGGACCTGCTTCCAGGAGGGTCCAACCCCCAAATCCTCCAGGCAGACTGTCTGCTGCTGGCTGAGGTGGCCCAGCAGGGAAGAAGGTGGAGGACTTGGTGGTTTGGTGGTTGCTGCAACAGGCCCCAACAGGTCGAGTATGATATTGTCAAGGTAGGGAAACCCTTCCCTGTCTATCAATTTCCTCCCTGACATTCATTTGAGTGACGGGGGGGGGGGGTTCTGTGCTATTTGTGGAGAAAAATAAAAAGTCTGTCTGGGATCCGATGGCACACATTCATAGGATGTTTTGATCCTCTTAGAATGGGACTGACATCTTACACATCACACAGAACTAAACTAATGACAAGTATTATGCCAAAGCAATGCGCTGATTAGGCACCCCTGTGCCTGTGAAGAGGGAGAAGGATAAAAATGTTGTTGGGATGAATAAAAGCTTTTCAAAGTGGTTTAAAGACAGTTGGTAAGTTATGTCAGTGTATCAAGAGGAGGCTTGATGAAAATGGATGGAAAATAAAAGCCTGTAATAGAAGTCGTGTATTTTATAAGTCCATGTATAAGTGAGATCTGCAGACATGAACACAGTAAACCTTGACAGGGTGCATTATGTGAGTGTGTGTGTGTGTGGGGGGGGGGCTAAAACTGTGTCCGCATACACCTCAGAAAGTTTATAGCTGCGCCCCTGAATGGTAGAAAAAAGAAGCACACTCAATGAACCTTTTTTTTTTTTACAGGTTCTGCAACACAAATAAAAATCATCATTGGAAGAAAAGCATACTCTGCTGTGCTTTCAGTCTTTTATTAGTAATAGCCATGCAAGTTTCTTAGAGCCCCTCTGACGGCACTGAAAACCAGTAATCTCAACATTTTCATTATTCTCCTCTTTTCCTTCTTCTGAGACCAGTGCTATTGGTCAGAGGAGCAGCTACAGCTAAGAGACAGAAGGCTGGCCTGCTGCCCATTATTAGGAACGGGAAAGGAATGACTTACAGAGCAAGCCCTCATTGAGAAATGACCAAATATAGGCATTTAGTGGCTGCAGACACGGAGGCAAGGCAACACAGAGATAAACTGGCCTGGTGTTGCTGCTCTTCTTCTTGTGGATAATGGCTACCTTTCCAGCTGGTGGGTGGACATTAGACAGCTCCCAGTGTTTCTATACAGCTTCAAACACATCATATAAAGAGCAACAGATGGAGGAAAGGTTCTTCATGGTCTACTGCAAAAGCACAGCTATGCATGATGGAGTTCTTCTTAAAACAAACTAACTTGCACGCAGTGTTTTAAGAAAACATTCTATTCTGGGTCTGATGTTTTGTGTCTGGTAAAGTTTTTCTGCAAAATGTACAACTGACTTGCTTTTTTTTTTTTAATTAATCCATAAAATGCATATAGATAATGCATTTTTTAAAATACACAAATTCTGTTTAATTTGCATGAGTTCAAACAATTGTACATAAGTACAAGTTATTCGGATATGTCACAACTTTACCAAGGTCTGGAAGAAGATCCAAATGCTATTGAAAATTTGTCGGCCACACTTAAAAGCCAGATCCGTACCAGCAAACCAGCCAATTTATAAAAGAAACTCCTAATTCTGCCAAGAAGAGTCTCAAATATCCAGGTCACACACATATACCGTACATATATATATATTCATACATACATATATATGTGTATTCATACATACACATATGCACATACATACATACATATACATATGTGTATGTATGCATATATATGTGAAATTAATGACATTATTATGTACATATTTAATTTATTGTAGCAAAAATCATATCAGTTCTATCAGACAGGTAACATTACACTTGCAACCATAGCAGAAACTTTTATTGAAAACATACAGGCTCTGTAAGGAAGACGTGTAAGAAGACATGTATGTGCTTCATTACAACACTCAGGTTTTTGTAAATCACATTAAATTTCCTTTAGAACTGACATTCACTTTAAAGTACCGCACTAATCAACAGTAGGGTTGATTTAATGGTGTTTAAGACATTTGGATGTAAAACCCAGGCTAGAACGATTCTGTAAAAAACACAACATCAGACATTGAAACTTAACTTCCTGCATTTCCTGATAAAATATCTGATGAAATTACTTCCGTTATAAAATTCATTCATCATCAATCAGGATTACACTGGGCTGCTTTCCAAGCCTGCCTGAGATGTCTTGAGATTTGAGACACACAATCAAAGACCACCTTGACATTTTATTTTCCTACCCACCCGGATTTTCTTAAGTCAGGCCACCACATTTGTTAATTCCCTGATATTTCTTCCATTTCTGGACTCCCAGTTTGATTTACAGATTTACAGCTGATAAGGTGGATTCCCTCTCCACAAATAAATAACTTGTCAAATTAATGTTCACTATATCAGTTACATACTTTTGAATATTAGAGTTTTATAGAGTTATTTGAATCTCTTATTATCTCTTACACACTCCCCACACACTCACATTCAGATGCCTACACAAGCCAACATGTTATATTCATGTTATTCATGTTATTGGCTTCATATTATCTAGTGCAAATAACCAGCAAAGCGTCAGTATGAACTGAAGGCAAACAGCCGCAAATCCACTCTCTGCAGAGAGCCCTTCATCACTCATTCTCCACAGAGTCCTTTTGGTCCAGTGTTTGTTGGGAGAACTCATAGTGAGAGCTAATCGTCCAATCATCTTATGTTTCACTGTCTTCATCTGTCCCACAGCACTGCACTTTAACCGGCCAGGGGAGTGTATATCATATATCCCCTAGAAAACCTGTGGTGAGATGTCTGTTCTCCCTCTCTCTTCTTCTTCACTTTATATTCCAACGGGAAATATTACTGCAGCCACTTTGGCACCGGCACCTGTGAGAAAAATAAAAAGTTAGTGAATAAAACACAACACAGGTGAGCTAACCTCTTTGTAAACCCTTGTCATGTACCTTCTTCAACTGTTTAATATTGCTTCCTCTGATGGAGGCAAGCAGTTGGTCCCTTGAGTTCTTACTACCGACTGGGTGGTTTGCATCCAGCACAGGAGGTGGAGGAGGTGGAGGTCCACCCCCAGGAGGAGGTGGAGGTGGTGGTGGAGCTGGACCTCCAGCTCCTCTTCTTGGAGTGAGCTTTGGTGACGGCACAGGTGAAGGGATGGGAGACGGTTTAGGGGAAGCTTTAGGAGAGCTCCTCAGAGATGCACCACCACCACTCTTGGGCACCTCCAGTGTCCCCTTCTTCTCCCCATTGGCCTGGGCCTGCTTCTGCTCCTGCAGGCGTTTCTGCCTCTGCCTGTCCATGTTGCGACTCAGTATGTTTGTTGTGGTCATTCTAGGTCCTGCTAACTCAAAGTGGTAGCCCAGTTTGAGCAGGGTGGTGTTTTCTTTCAGGATCTTGACCATCTCCATCTCGGTCTTCCCTCCACAGATGTGCCGCTGGTTCTGAAAGCGCAACTCGGTCAGCGTGGAGTTGTATTGCAGTGCCTGTATGAGAGATAGGATGCCTTTCCCAGTGAGATGGTTGGAGTCGAGGTTAATGCTTGTAATAGTCTTGTTGCTGCGTAGTGTGCCAGCAATGGCATAAGCGACATGGTCATCCGCACGGCAGTTAGCAAGAGCAAAAGTCTTGACATGGGTGTTGTTGTGCAAAGCTTCTGCGAACTCGATGAGTGTTTTTGTCTTGATGACCTCTGAGTTGTTGACATTGAGCTCAGCGAGGGAGGGGTCATTGCTTCGCACCTGCTGCATGAGCTCATCAAACATGCTCGAGTCTTCGTCCTCCTCCTCTGCCTCCTTTGCCTTGCTGTTGGGGCTGTTTTTGGCCACACAGTTGCCAAGTTTCCTGCTTTCCTCAGCTTTCCTAACCTTACTGTCCTCTCTTTCTATTTTCTCCACTGGTTTCTTCTCAATAATAGATTTCTCCTTCACGTGGTCACTGTGGTTAACCAGCTCTTCTCTAGCTGTTCTTTTTTCTGTCTTGTCACGTTTTACCTCGCCCTTGTCAGAGGGTTGTTGTTCGAGTTTGACATCAGGTTTGTTTCTGTCTTCAGATTTCTTCTCCTCTGCTTTAGGCTTCTTCTCTTCTGGTTTACACTCTTGAACCTGGCTCTCTGAGGCCTTGCTTTGTTTCTCCACCATTTTAGAGACAAGGCCTTGTGTCCTGATACCCTCTGTTTTTCTCTCCTTTTCCTTGCCCACATCTTTCTCACTTTTTTCCCATAGCTTTGAGATAATGTCTTTGGTTTTGCTGTCATCTCTTTTCCTGCAGTCTTCCCTTCGGTCTTTCTCTTTGCTCTCATCCTTTTTTTCCTGCAACTTGGAGATCATGTCCTTTGTTTTGCTGCCTGTGCTCTCTCTGTTTTCTCTTCTGTCTCTCAGCCTGTTGTCCTCACAATATTTCTCTTTGTCACGGACCTCTTCTCTCACGTCACTCTCTCTACTTTCCAGCTTTCTGTTTCTACTTGAACGCCAGCTCCAATCCTCTTTTGAACTTTCGGGACTTTTGCTGTTTCTGTCCTCTGGCTTGACATCTCTTTCACTCGAGACACTGGACTGTCGTCGCAGTCCCGCTTTCATGTCGTCATTCCCCTCCTGGCTGAGACCCATCTTCCTCAGGTACTCCTGCTTCCGGCTCTCTTTCTTCTGCTCACCCTACAGGAAGACAAATATGAGGAATGTGATTACATGGGTCATTTAACTCCTGTGAGCATCAGCATGTCAAATGATGTCGTGCACAAAACAAAAGAAATCACAGCAGACCTGGAGTAAAGCTGTTTTGTTTTTGTTTTTTTGCTTTAATGTCTTAAATAATTTATTGGCTATAGAGGAGAGAAATATGGCACATATTGCATGACATATAGTATAAGTAAGTATAAGACGTAGTGTATTCTTTCACAAAACGGCTCCTTATCCATCAGCTCACTGTAAACACACACCTCCTCTTTGACACAATATGGCATGTGTGTTTACAGTCAGCAAGAGGACAAGGAACCATTTTTTTATAGCACAGGGTTACATTTGCAGCAAGGAGCTTGCTAAGTGTTTGATTTGTGAGCCTCCATCTGTTTTGCTGTGTGAGACCCTGGCCCTGGCAGATGTAGCCTTAAAAGGCAGCGAGCGTAGGAGCAATCAACCAAGGAATTCCACCAGGCCAGGATTAAGAAGCTTCGCAGAGCCACTGCTCCGTCCACTGAAGTGTCTATCTTTTAAGCACACGAACTGAAATCGTGCTCTCTGATGGACAAACTATTGACAAAAAAAAAAAAAAACAACCTTCATAGCATTTCAGATGAATTATAGAAATGCCTCTTGGAGAGAAGCTTGTGCTTTCTCTGCTTGAGAGATGATGATTAAGGATAAGGAGTGGATGTAGGCAAGCCACAGTGGGGGAAACAATGCTTTTCTTGGCACAGAAGTCAACTCTGGGGACTACTATTTTTAAGCTGATGGGACTCAGGGTGCATGAGGTCCAGTTGCTTCAAGTGAAATGAAAAATAGACATGAAAGCTATCCAGGGTCTGTGAGTATTATGTAATGCTGTAATCTATCAGTCACTTTGATCTTATAACTCCTTTTAAGTCTGGTTATGTCTCAAAACTGATGGAAGGAGCTCAAATATAAACATATGAAGAGAGTGATGCAGATCATACTTCATCACAAAACAGTCATTCTTCTGTGTCAAACTCAAAACATATTTCCTCACAAACCTCAAGTGATGGTTCCCTCTGACTAAGCCTCCCTTTGCTGTCTCTCTGTGTCATTGCATCCCGGACATTGTTACTCATAGGTGGCTGCACAGGTTGGTTCTCCCCTTGGACGATGATCCCATCCTCTGGGTTAAGGTCTGGCACCTTCATCATGTCTGTCTTCAGCTCCTCTATTTCCTCAGGGGAGAGAGTCGACAACAGGTTGTCCAGGTCTGGGTCCTCACTGACCTGGCGACCCATACGGGTCAGGCCTTTCACCTTTCGCCTGGACATCTTTTCCTCGTCTTTGTTTTTGGGTTTGTCCTGGTCTGGGAAGGACATAAAGAGTTGATTTCTTTGGAGGTGCTGATTTTGTTATCAGTAAATCCCTTGATGTAAAATCAGATTACAAGATTAGTATTCCTATGTGTTGATGTCCTGCTGTCGTGTCGTGCCCCACTCACCAGAAAGCCACCAGAGGCATCAATCCTGGTGCAAAGAGGCTGGTCTCAGAGTCTTGCAGTGAGGGTTACAAGTGATGAACTGTGAGAGGCTCGCATCATCAAAGTGGACTGTGAGGCTGGGACATTCTTTGAAATCCTGTGAAAGTGCATGTCCATATTTAGTTCAGGGTACACACTCCTTTAAAGGTAATGGGAAGGGCTGAAGTTTACAGAGAAGCCAGAGCGGGCTTACACAGACTTCCTATTACACATTCTGTATTTATATTGGAGCCCAGCTCAGTAATGTTTATACAGTCCCTTGAAAAGAAAAAATAAAGTTTTGTAAGATCTCACTTTAAAACCAGTGGGGATTACTAGTTTATAGAAATCACACAGTCAATAAAGTTTTGCTGCAATACAAAGCCCAATTAATAATAAAAAATATTATATATAAATATAAATAATATATTTTTTAAACAGTACCAGTCAAAAGTTTGGACACACCTTCTCATTCAGTGATTTTTCATTATTTAAAAATTGTCTGCATTGTATATTAATACTAAAGTCATCCAAACTATGAAGAAATACATATGGAATTATTCAGTAAACAAAAAAGTGTTAAACAAACCAGAATCTATTTTATATTTTAAATTCTGCAAATTAGGCACCTCTTTCTCAGATGACAGCTTTGCATATCTTGGCATTTGAGGTAGTCACCTGAAATGGCTTTCGGCTAACAGTCGAATTGGTCAAATTGCTAAGGAAGAACAACAAGGGGAAGAGAATGGCTTGGGCCAAGGAGCACAAGGGATGGACATTAGACCAGTGGAAATCTGTCCTTTGGTCTGATGAGTCCAAATATGAGATTTTTGGTTCCAAACGCCACATCTTTGTAAGACGCAGAAAAGGTGAGCGGATGGTTCCTACATGAGTAGTTCCCAGTGTGAAGTATGGAAAAGGAAGTGTGACGGTATGGGGGGTGCTTTGCTGGTGACACTGTTGACGACTTATTCAAAATCCAAGCCACACTTAACCAGCATGGCTGCCACAGCATTCTGCTGCTGGTTTGTGCTTAGTGGGACCACTATTTGTTTTTCAGCAGGACAATGACTCCAAACTCACCTCCGGGCTCTGTAAGGGCTATCTGACCTAGAACGAGGGTGATGCAGTGTTGTGTTTTGGTTTGTTTAACACTTTTAAGTTTACTACATGATTCCTTATGTGTTCCTTCATAATCTGGATGACTTCAGTATTAATTTACAATGTAGGGGAAAAAATAAAAACATTGAATGAGAAGGTGTGTCCAAAGTTTTGACTGATATTGTATATAATACAAAATATTCAAATAATATTAGAAATTCTTTATTGTCATTGCACATTTTCATGCAACGAAATTCTGCTTGACAGCTCTCCCTTTTTTCACAGCAGTATATGAATGGGAACAAGATATAAATTGCACGAGCAATAAATAAAAACAAGAACAAAAACAGAAAGAAAAGATAATCGCAACAAATATATATATAATAAATATAAATAGCAACAAAAATGAGGTAATACAGGCCTAACTGTCTAGTGTGGATGTGGGTAAGGTGCAAAGTGTGAAGTCCAGTGAGTCAATGCTCTGGTTTACAGCAGAGCTTTTACGGCTCTGTGGAAGAAACTGTTTTTAAGTCTTTCGGTCCGTGCCCTCATGATCCTGAGTCTGCCAGAGGGGAGGGTGCCAAAAAGACATTGTCCAGGGTGTCCAACCTGATTTTTTTTGGCTCTTTTTCTCAGCCAGGCAGAGTGAATTTGGTCCAGAGATGGGAGAGGGGCACCAGTGATCTTTGATGCAGTCTTAATGATCTGCTGCAGGTCTTTTCTCTCCTCTGAGGTGCAGCTGGAGAACCACACCGTGCATCCATAGCTCAGGACACTTTCTATGGAGCATTGGTAGAAGTTGGTGAGGAGTTTTCGTGGGAGCCCAATTTTCTTGAGGGATCGCAGGAAGAAGAGTCTCTGCTGGGCCTTCTTCACCACTTCTCTGGTGTTTACTACCCATGTCAAGTCCCTTGAGAGGTGAACACCAAGGTACTTGAAGCTCCCCACCTGTTCCACCTTGTCCTCAGCAGTCATCAGACTGACATGTACTGTGTCCTTATGTTTTCTGAAGTCAATGACAAGCTCTTTTGTCTTGTTGGTGTTGGGGAGCAAGTCAGTATTCTGGCACCAGGATGTGAGGGGCTAATATATATTTTATTATAAATAAAAGTATCACTGCTCATTAATGTTATGTTGAACCACTTTAATGTCATCTCATATTGGCTGTGCTTATTTGTTATTAATTTATAGGAAGCAATTTTTATTCCACTTTATAAAGACACTTTATTGTATTATGCATTCAACGGGGTGCTGGAAAAATTCCTCAGAGATTTTGGTCCTTATTGACATGATAGCATCGGACAGTTGCTGCAGATCTGTTGGCTGTGCATCCATGATGTGAATCTCCCATTCTGCCACATCCCAAAGGTGCTCTATTGGATTGAGATCTGATGATTGTGGAGGCCCTTTGAGAACAGTGAACTCAGTGCCATGATCAAGACACCGGTTTGAGTTGATTTGTTATCCTGCAGGAAGTAGCATCAGAAGATGAGTACATTGTTGTCATAAAGGGATGGGTATGATGAGCAACAATACTCAAGTAGGCCTTGGTGTTTAAATGATGCTCTGTTTGTACTAAAGGGCCCAAAGCTTGCCCATCACGCCATGACCAGCCTGAATGGTGATACAAGGCAGGATGGATCCATGCTTTCATGCTGGTTTCACCGGATTCTGACCCTGCCATCTGAATGTCACAGCAGAAATCAAGACTCATCAGATCAGGCAACATTTTTCTAGTCTGCTACCAGTTTGAGTTACTGTTGCCTTCCTATCAGCTTGAAATATTCTGGTCATTTTCCTCTGACATCAAACAAGACATATTCGACCAGAGAACTGCTCACTGGATATTTTCTCTTTTTCTGACCGTTCTCTAGAGATAGTTGTGTGGGAAAATCCCAGTAGATCAGCAGTTTCTGAGATACAGAGAAGCCCCTCTGGCACAAACAACCATGACACATTCAAAGGCACTTAAATCACTTTTCGCCCTGATTCTTTAAAAACATATGGTATTTTGATTTTTACTCACTCAGCTCATCTTATTTTAATGATTTTTTTTTTAAATGGAGCTTTCTTTTGTATAGGTTTTACCATATTGATATTTTTGTTGTGCATTTTATTTTGTTGACCTATATTTATTCTACTTTACTTATGCTATTTTGTTGTAGGTTTTTTTTTGTTAGTTTTGACTGCAGTAGAAAATGTTGTACTGTTCTCTAATTTGTTTCAACCCAAAAATTATTTTAAAAAAAGACCAATTTTAATACTAAAGTTAGGTTAAAAATTAAAATTATGATTGTATTTTTAAATCTAAGAATATCGCTGGTATACACTCATCCAGTTTTTAAGTTTTCCAGTAAATATTAAATACATCCAGGCTGTCTGGTGATGAATGTCGACATCTAGTGGCCAGATTCATGTTGACAAATACAGACCCTTTATTATATAGAAATCACACCTCTCAAAAACAAAGCTCTCTAATCACAAAAAGAAACACAGACAACTGTACGTTACATTCCAAAGTTAAATTTTATGTTAATAGAAATAAACATTTTCCAGTCACTTTATTATACAATGTCATACCATCCATATGACGACAGACATGAAGCCATATCTAGACGTGGAACCTGATGTCAGTAAAGTCATTAAAACACACTCATGGAGTTGGTTGATTTAGAAGCACAAATGAACAGAAACATCATTGAGCAAATGTTATATCAAACTACTTATGAAAGCATCTTTACAAAGAAAATCCCAGCGTCCGTCTTGTGCTTTACAAAGGCTCAACAAACCTGTCCATGTGGACGTACGCATCGCATTGAATAATTTATGCTGCAGACTGTGACAGTAATATTAACCCTCAGGTGTTAACATTATGTTTAAGCTGTTTAATACACTACACCTTAAAAAGACAAACCAGGGACCGCCTATTAGAAGGAATCATGTTTTTCAATTCAAACCTTTTACAGAATGTTCAGGGAAGCCCACGAAACCAGAAGACTACAGGTTACAGGCACTGACCTCACTGGAGCCCAAACCTGCAAGTAAAATTTTGAAAGGGCAGTTTGACATTTTGATGAAATCCTCCTGTCTGCTTTCTTGCTGAATTAAGGCCAGATGAGAAGACTGTCAGAGCCACAAGCCAGTTAGGTGAACGTACAAATCTACTGGACAACTGGAATGGTTAGGGCAAGCAACACAGGGGACGACCAGCTGGGGTTACGGATGAGAATATATTGAGGTTACGATGAGGAAAAATTCATGCTGACAGGGGAAAACAGACTTCCCTGGAAACACTGCCTGGCTTTGTCCACTGGTAACAAATCCACCTGTCATCACCCCTACAACTCATGTACTAACATACATTTATTATGTACAACGTCCTGTTTTATACCCATGCTTCTATACAGCAGAGTTTTGCAAGTTTTAGTAGGTTTTTTTTGCTTGTTTGCTTTTTTAAACTGAACTAGCTTCTTGTCCTGCTTCTAGTCTGATGCTGAGGTAGGCTACTGGCCTCTGTTTCACCTATAATTAATCACATGAGTGTAGAAAGAGGTGACCTGATAGCAGAGTGTGGTGGATACCACGTAAGTGCATTTCCTGACAGCTGGATCTTATTTTCTTTGCTACTTCAGGGCCACTAAATTTCACGAGAAATTAACTTTTTACATTTATTTTGCATTTATTCTTATATCAGCATACAAGTTCATGTATTAAAATGAACTGAGCTACCCAGGAAGCGATAAAGCGGTTAAAATTAGCAGCAACATCTGCGTCAAAGAAACCAAGAACTCTTAAAGAACACATTTTAAAGTCTTAGGTTTTTCTTTAACTCATTTTTATGCATTTAGCCAGCACAAAATTAATATGACAACAGATAAATGTCACTGGTAACTTCATCTTTTTTTGCTGATTCAATGTAGTACATCTTTTTCGAAAAACCGCCCATTGTGGACAAAGTACATTTTGTCACAAATACACCATCACTTGTGCGTTTCTTTGTTTTTTTTAGTTAAAAAAAAAAAAAAAAAGCACTTCCTTCAATTTACATCTGCAACTCTCAGCAAGAAAGCAAACATATTCCTCAAAATGTCGAATGAGTCTTTTAAAGAGAGGTGATCTTTCAGCAGTAGTCGTTTTTGGCTTTGTAGCTTAGTCCAGAAGGTGAGAACCCATTCACAGTAAAAGGTAGCTTAAATAGTAATAAATAGTAAATGGAAAGATGCCAAACATCATATCTTATGGTACAATAAAAATACACAGTTTTAAAATAACTCGTTACAATATCATAAAATATTTAGTTGAAGAACAGATTTACAAAATATTCTTTTAAATAATCTCTTCTTTTCCATGGTGAGTTATTGTAAGGCGGGATATTCTGTTTTAATCGAGCAGCAAGACCTGCAATTCCCCTGACCTGATATGTTAGAAGAAATAGACAATGACATGGATTTCACTGCGAAACACCCTACCTGTCACTATGGAGTTAATTTTAAGACTAATTTCTAATTGATTTAAATCCAAAATGGAAGCAGACGAGGACAGTTAACTTTAACTGGGGAGCATGCTGATGTGGAGATCGTAAAGAAGGGTGTCACTAATAAACTACCTCGAAGTAATTACTCGTGTCAGATATAAGAAAGACAAGCCACAGTTCAAACAAACGGATGACAAAGGGCTTCTTACAAAGAACTGGGAGAACCATTTAAATCTATTAAGCCACCCACCTTAGATCCAAACATCTCTCTAATCAAACATGGACCCCTTTTTATTTTTGTTTTTTTTTTGTGTGTGTGTTTAGTTTGAGAAAGAAACATCGAAAATACAGACAGAAACACATGATGTTATCATAACTGGAGAACTTGGACCAGTGGTAGAGACCACCTGGAATGTAACCATAGGCAGTTATGAATATAATCAAACTTAAGGGTAGGATTAAAGGCACTCTTTTGGCGACACCCTGTCCTTGAGGTGAGTGTCAAGATGCAGAAGCCACCTCAAGGATAATGTCACACCTGCCCAGAGGAGTCGACTGTTAGGGTTGCAGGACAGACTTTGATTTACATTAATACTGTGGAAAAGCAAGACGATGCTGTAAATGAACAACAAAAACAAAACATAAAGTGCCTCTTGTTTTCTTTCACAGGCAACCCACTGCTAATCAAGCTGTAGCATTTATCTAAGGGTGTGAGTTTGTGTTTGACTGCGTCTGTATATGTGTGTGTGTGTGTGTGTGTGTGTGTGTGTGTGTGTGTGTGAGTGAGAGAGTGCTGCTGCCTTCTACTGTTGAAACAGTCTTTTCTCTCAGCTGCAGTTGTTTCCCACTGTGCATGTGAAGATGAGCCCATCAGTGGCCAGGATACTGAGGTGGAGAGTAAGGTGGTGGGGCTGAAAAACAAGTAGGAAAAGAAAACACACACACACACAAAGTCAGCCCTGTGCTCCAAGTCTGAGAGTTTGGCTTTTGTTTGTTTGCTGCTACAGTTTTCTGGACAGATTATACATCTATTTTCCAGGGGAGGTCAGAGGTGTGTGAGACAGACCAGGACCACACAAAATGTACATGGTTGTAACACCAAAATACTGACAACTTTACGGCACGTAAAACCCTCACAGGTAGTAGGAAAGGGTAAGAGCCTCCAGGAGTGTGTGAGCTCTGAGAGTGTGGACTTTGTACACAGAGATGCAAACCAGGCCTTTTTTTCTCCCTCTCTGTTTAGCTTGGTAATGCGCTTACCAGGGTTGTAATAGTTTGGGATTTTACATTATAGCTTAGTTTTATTAGTTTTTATTTTTGTTTTTATGCTTAGTTTTAGTTAGTTTCAGTATTAGTTTTAGTATTTTCATACTCAATCAGGTACCCTTTAAAGACACCCTTTAAAGAAATATATTCAACAACCAACTGTTCACAAGACAGCAGCACAACATGCTAAATGTGGGCAACATTAAGGACACCCGTGCGCACACACAAGGTGCGCCAGGTTACCTCGTAGGATCAGAGCGGTTTCCGTAGCTGCCCTGTGTGCGCTTCTCAGGTGGACTTTGATGTTGGTGGTTTTTCCTGACTGAGGAGTGTTCCGCACATTTTTCATCATCCACAACAACACACTCGCTGCTATCTGTGCTACCGTAGTAACAAAAGAAACTCCATATGGGACTCTGCTGCTTTCTCTGCAGACCGCTGCCGTTACTGTGAGGATTAGTGCGGTGTGCGCGCAGGCACACAGTTGCCCGATGGCGCTCCCAGCTTAAACTCTGATAGTGGAAAAAATTATTTCATATCAAGCCACAAGACTTTTAAAAAATGACAATATCTATAATTTCAGTTAGTTTTAGTTTGTTTTGTAAACTCACAATTCAGTTTTAGTTATTGCTTTTCCTTTTAATTTTAGTTTTTATTTAATTCGGTTAACGACGATGTTTTTTCCAATTTCAGTTTTCGTTATTTCGTTCATTTTTGTCAACTATAATAACCCTGGTGCTTACAGTGACTATGCTGCAGCAAACACAATGACTAACTGATGCTGTTGTAAATCTGGCTGATAATTCTATAAGTCTTTGGGGATTCAATGGGCTGGATAAAAACATAAGTTATGACAATTCATACTGAGGGGGAAGAAGAATATCCATTCTAGATTTCACGGGAACAGTTGCTGAAACGTCAGCTTTATACTACAACTAGAGAAAAGAGAAAATACAGTGATTAACACAAGTCATCTGGAAAATTGTCCCAATCCGTTCAGAGGATTAGCAAAAGTTTTAATCTGCTGGGAGCATTAGGAGAAAAGTGACCAAATTTGGTAAGATTCATTATTAAAATAAAACACAATGTTGTTGATCAAAGTAGCAAACAGAGGTGCTACAAATGTCAAACTAGTGGAGAGACTACAGTCCTCCTTTGAAAGCAGTGACTTCCCCACAGTAAGTAAAACAACTGTATGTTATGGCACATCATTTTGTCGTTTTATGTGCAAAAGCAGTTTTTGGCCATGATTGTGTTGTAACATATATGGACGTGAACCTTATATCATAGCCAGGAAACATCGTAACTCAATTTCTACTCGCTCTGAGGGACGTTATGCTGGTCTTACCCTGGCTGTATGAAGGATCCACTGGGTGCGGTGGGTACGGTCCTGGTTGCATCATTGGGTACTGTGGGGGCATGCCAGAATACTGGGGTGCCATAGGGTAACCTACAGGTGGATATTCTGCAGGTCCAATTGGTTTACCATAAACGTCATACATGGGCTCAACCGGGTAGCTGGCCATGGGGATCTGCTGGGCTGTGGGTCAAAGAAGATTGCACATTTATGAAGGAAAATCCTTACTTCATGGCTGTCTGCACAGACGTGGACATAACAGTGAGAGATCTTACCATCATAAGGTGTCCTGCCCCTCTGCTGCCTCCTCTGGTAAAGATAACAGCAGGAGCACATGAAGCAGCAGACCATGGTCGCAATGATGGCCACAAACAGGAGGATGGAAGAGGCAATTCCAGCTAAAGTGGTGGGGCTGAGAAGAAAAAGAGTGGAGGAACTAAAGTGCAACGCATTCCCTTTCTTACTTTGATCATCCAGCCTCATGTTGTTCCTCCCCCTCTATGCTTCTAATTATGACTCAGTCTTGAGAGAATTAAAGTAGAGGTGGCTGTGCTGCGAAGCTTTTGATTTTGCAAAGACTGACCCTGACATCGCATCCCAGAAAATGTCATAGACTCTGCACCTCTCTGTCTCGACCAGATTCCATCACCTCATAATCTCCGTGAAGCAACAAAGCCCTCCATTTTCTCTCAGACGTCACTGCCCACTGATCTGATCTCCCACCAGGCTTAATAAGCCGCACGTTATCTGCTGGGTGCTGAAGAGTGTTTGATGGTTTCAAACGCTGTGGAGAAAAACTGCCATGCAATGCAGCCTCTGGCTGGCATCAGTTCCCCCCTCCCAGCAGAATGACTTCTTAGCATTTTTGCCCCCAATTATTATTTTTTTTGTTGCTGTTATTTCCATTTGCCTGTGGAGGGCACAGCTGTCATCAGCTGAAGAGTTCCTATTTCTATAACCGGGACTGTCTTCCTCTGCTATCAGCAAGTTATTTTCACTTCTGTCTCATAACTGTTATTCACTGTAGACACTCACACAAAATGCAAATCAATTAGACAAATAATATAAATAAAATGTTCTGCCTGACTTATCCACTGCCTGATAAAAACCGAGGGAGGCAGCGAAATCCTTCAAATTAGTTAGTAAGGAGCAAAAAAACATCAAATTGAGACAGAAGCAGACCGGCTTTAGTTTGTATTTCATGTTATTTAGACAATGCTCAAAAAAATAAATAAAGGGAACACTTAAACAACACAATATAACTCCAAGCAAATCAAACTTCTGTGAAATCAAACTGTCCACTTAGGAAGCAACACTGATTGACAATCAGTTTCACATGCTGTTGTGCAAATGGAATAGACAACAGGTGGAAATTATTGGCAATTAGCAAGACAGACTCAATAAAGGAGTGGTTCTGCAGGTGGGGACCACAGACCACTTCTCAGTACCTATGCTTTCTGGCTGATGTTTCGGTCACTTTTGAATGTTGGTGGTGCTTTCACACTCGTGGTAGCATGAGACGGACTCTACAACCCACACAAGTGGCTCAGGTAGTGCAGCTCATCCAGGATGGCACATCAATGCGAGCTGTGGCAAGAAGGTTTGCTGTGTCTGTCAGCGTAGTGTCCAGAGGCTGGAGGTGCTACCAGGAGACAGGACAGTACACCAGGAGACATGGAGGAGGCCGTAGGAGGGCAACAACCCAGCAGCAGGACCGCTACCTCCGCCTTTGTGCAAGGAGAAACAGGAGGAGCACTGCCAGAGCCCTGCAAAATGACCTCCAGCAGGCCACAAATGTGCATGTGTCTGCACAAACTGTTAGAAACCGACTCCATGAGGATGGTACGAGGGCCCGACGTCCACAGATGGGGGTTGTGCTCACAGCCCAACACCGTGCAGGATGCTTGGCATTTGCCAGAGAACACCAAGATTGGCAAATTTGCCACTGGCGCCCTGTGCTCTTCACAGATGAATGCAGGTTCACACTGAGCACATGTGACAGACGTGACAGAGTCTGGAGACGCCGTGGAGAGTGATCTGCTGCCTGCAACATCCTTCAGCATGACCGGTTTGGCAGTGGGTCAGTAATGGTGGGGGGTGGCATTTCTTTGGAGGGTGAATCCGATTGAGCACATCTGGGACATCATGTCTCGCTCCATCCACCCACGTCACGTTGCACCACAGACTGTCCAGGAGTTGGTGGATGCTTTAGTCCAGGTCTGGGAGGAGATCCCTCAGGAGACCATCCGCCACGTCATCAGGAGCATGCCCAGGCGTTGTAGGGAGGTCATACAGGCACGTGGAGGCCACACACAATACTGAGCCTCATTTTGGCTTGTTTTAAGGACATTACATCAAAGTTGGATCAGCCTGTAGTGTGTTTTTCCACTTTAATTTTGTGTGTGACTCCAAATCCAGGCCTCCATTGGTTAATAAATTTGACTTCCATTGATGATTTTTGTGTGATTTTGTTGTCGGCACATTCAACTTTGTACAGAACAAAGTATTCAATGAGAATATTTCATTCATTTAGATCTAGGATGTGTTATTTGAGTGTTCCCTTTATTTTTTTGAGCAGTGTATATAATTGAGCGGCGCATAGTCCAGTGTTTAGCACCGTCACATCACAGCACGAAGATCCCGGGTCTGATCTTTTCCTGGAGCCTTTCTGCATGTTCTTTGCATGTTCTCCGATACCCTGCAAGTCTAAAGATATATTAGATTAATTGGTATATACTGTAGGTGTCAGACTGCATGGTTGTCCGTCTCTCACTCAAAATTCTCTCCTAAATGGCATTGTGTGTGGCTCAAGGGGATAAAAGTCTCCTACAGTGATTGTTCTTGAGGCAAGAGCACAAACCCTGACACTTGATGTCGAGTAAATGAGTAAATAAGTAATAAAATTACCCCCCCCCAGCTGCATCTTCACCCACCTGAACTGGAAAAGCATGCAGCGCTTCTGCTCCCTCTCCGTGATCATCTTGAAGGCGTCCAGGCAGCAGTAGCGTCGGTTGCAGTTCCCACAGCAGAATGTGATGAGAGGGCAGTCGAAGCCGTTGTGCCAGGTGCCATTTTTATCCACGTACCACAGACAGTCCTCGTTCCCACTAACTGCAAAACAACAAGAGCAACACAAAGCGAAAGGCTGGATGACACAACAGAGGAAGTGATCAAATGACCGGCTATGAAAAGAAGCAGAGAAATGAGGAAAACTGCAAGCTCTACTTGAGTTTGCTCTTTAAAGTGATTATTTTCCCTTTGATCTCTCCTTTCTGACACACTGTTTGTTTTTATCAAAGTCATGTCTGTTAATTCACAGATCCCACTCAGGTTGGCCTTGCGCAAAACATAAATATGCATTTTGAACATTTGCTGGCGCTTCTTTCTTACATTTTTCTTATTCCAGACCACACAGTCACAATGCATTATTCAGCAGTTCCCTGTGGCAGAGGCTGAAAACTGATTCGGGCTCCAGTACTGGAAGGTACCCAGGAGCGTTAAAGGACCTGAATGACTGTAACAAAAGATCATTTACTGTCTGTAAATCTGACAGTCCTGCAACTGACTACGAAGTCTTTATGAAGCATTTATAAAATATTTTTTAACTAAAAAAGTAACCATAATAATTAATTTAATTTCAAAACAATTATTAATTTTGCTCATTTGCAGCTTTTATCCAATTTTTTTGTTGGGGGGGGGGGTCTGTGCATATCCATTTCAAAATCTGGATGCAAGAAGTGTATGCTTCATTTCTATGGTCTGTGAGCATGCTTCTAAAAGAATAAACATATTATAAGCTCTTAATTGAGCTTAAATGCACACACACGATTGCGTTTTCCACATCGTATAATTGAAAGCAGCACTAAATTACAGGTCACAGTATGTTTGTGCAGGCTTCACTGCTTACACATAAGTCCTTTTCTTGCCTCTGAATTGGCCTTTGGGGAGGGGGGGGGGTGACGACACACAGCTGGTTCACATAATGTAAAGGCCAAACAGTTTTATAACAAAGCCGCGCATTTTCACAACAGTGATGCCTATTAAACTTGAGTAAATGAAACGCCAATTAACAAACCCGGGCTTTAAAAAAAAAAATTAAAAAAATAAATACTTGATTGCAATACTGGTGATTTTCTTTTCTACGCAGGAAAAACCCTAAAAATATCATGCATGTTAGGTCATCTGATGCGAGCTGCACCTTTATGTAAATAAGATGACACATTTACCCTGAGAGCGCTGCTTTTCCATGCTGACCTGACTACATTAAACTAACGGAGACTTCACTAAAGGCTGTCTACACGACAGTATGAAGCCAAGATTTATATAGACTTGTCTCCTGAACCAGCTGACACTAAATTTGGTTCATGACCTTTGCGTGTTGGCACTGACAATACATGTTCTCCACTTTTATACAAGCCTTAATTTAAAAAAACAAAACAAAACACTAATAGGTTTTTTTATTAGTATTGTTTAGATGCATACAGTGCTGAGTGTGTGTGGCTCATCTCCAAACTACCATTTGGCACACGGTGACAGCTCTAAACTTGCTGAGTAACAGCAGCAGCCCCACTGCAGTAAATTCTACCTTCACTGTAGTTATAATGTTCTGTTTTTGAAACCATTTAAAAGAGGTTTTGATTTAACCTTATGAGCTGAAGTTTAACGCATCATACCGGTGGTGTTTTTATTTGATCATTTTGTCCATTCCACCCCGTTTATATTAGTGTGGTCTGTAAAGACAATGTAGTTCACTGATAACCCACACACTGCAGTGAGCACAATAATAAACACTTAAATTGTTTAATTTATGCTTGAGTTTGGATCACAGATGGTATGAAAGACAGCCATAGCCACCCGTTATGAAGCCTCGCTGGGCATTTTTGATGTCACCATCTCAGAAACCAGAAGTGATGACCAAGGGGTGAAGCTGAGTGTGAAACTGAGGGTACCGTGGGCTAGACTCTTGGAATGACCATATTTTACAAAAAGAACATAATGTTTTATTCAGCATGACCTGAATGTAGCAATTAAGGTCAAACTCATCAGGAATGTATTTACTGAGGTCACAGAGTGAGGGCGTGAAGGCCAGCTTTTCCACAGATTTCTATACAACCAAAACCTAATGAGTTGCCCCCTGCTGCCTATTTAAAATTATGCAGGTTTAACTTTGGCCTCACAGACCCAGAAATATGTCCATCTTTTATACTGTCTCTGATCTGTATGTTACTTTAACGTTAAAATTAATCATATATCTACAGTTGAGTTATAGTTTAGTTACATTAAAAAGGCAAACTATGGAGTACTTTTTAACTAGCCTTCCAAAATTGTCTTTAACTAATCTGAAACTTTTTGTTGCAATAAAGCGGGGTTTGAACAAATTTTGAACCCCGGTCTATGCTACTCTGCTGGAGGAATCATCTTTTCCACATACCACCCATCATATAAAACAATACCGATATACCAGCATTTTCTTCTGCATGTAAAAAAAATCTGGAGGCTTGGCCTTCAGCCAACGCAAAGACTCTTTGCGTTAACTATATGTGGACTAGTCTTGCTTATATGCAGTCACCCCTAAAGACCAAGAACAACCTTGCATATAACAGGTCAATATCAGCCAATAATATCGGCCAACTGACTTACATAAAGAAAAATAAGATTTTCACCTGAACAGTTACCTAACGGTAAGGCGCAGATTTAAAAACTAGCTAGCTCACTGTTCACTGATCATTTCAGTAGAATTAAACGAGCAACAGTAATTCAGTAAATATCCACACAAACACACACACATTACAGTGCGGCTAGTTCCCGTAATCAAAGGCATCAGAGAAAACTAAATGTGGCCGGACGCTAGTTGTTTAGGCCTAAAATAAACACCGAAGCTCCGGACTAACAAGTGAACAGCCAGAAGCGGCGTGAGATCATGGTGACTGCAGCTCGAAATGCGGGATGACCGGGAATGTTGTAAAAAAAAAAAAAAAACGAAGGCAGGGATCATCCGTTCAACCGTTACCGTGAGCTAGCGGCGAGGCCTGGATAGAGAGCCATAATCTTACCCTGAGAAGTGCTGAGGACGACGGCGAGCACCGCCAAAGTCACCGAAATGAGGGGCATGTTTCCCATCCCCGTTTGATTTTACACCGAGTATTTTTAAAGAGCGGGTGTTTTCATCGGTGTGGACGAGCAGAAAGAGCCGTGCTAACGGTCGTTCTCGGGCATTATCCTGCCTTGGGAACAGCACGGGAGACGGGACGTCTCTGACAGTCGATAATTTATCCGTGGAAATGACACAGCGCGGCTGTGACGCCGTTCACCCGGGACGAGGGGTATGCTGCCTTCATGTACTGCCCGAAAAGTTAGAATTATTTCCCATCGCTCCACCATTGACTATTTGCCAACAAGAAAAAACTGTTTCACCAATGTAAAAATTTATATAACTGTGGTAGTGTTAAGTGGAAGAAGTAACCGGATCTTTTTACTCAACTAAAATGCAAAAATACCCAGTAACAAGTACACGACTTGCATTAAAAAAAATTGAAGAGTATTAGCAATAAAATATCAGACGTACTCATTATACAAAGCGGTCTTTATCAGAATGATGCGCAGTTTGTTAAAAAAAAAATAATACACAAGATTTTAATTAGTGAAGCATTAATGTCAACATCGTTTTAAATACTGCCTGATATATTGCAGGATGTTGTTAAGCTCTCGCCTTTTCAAGTAGCCTTGAATGTGTCTTCCCATCCCTGCCCCGCACAGTCTGGATTTTGGCAAGTACCTGATAAACTGCTTTAATGTCACACTGGGACTAAACATCGTTAAAGCACGGCAACGCCATATGATTGAAACCCCTGTTATTCGTAGGAGATCAAAACAAGATACCTAACTGGGCCATATAAGCCTAAATTTATTATTTTGCCTGTGATAAAATATGCAACTATGAATCTCATTTACATGATGTTTAATTTAGGGGGTGGCAATGACACAAACACATAAATGCTCTACACACTCATGGTCTCCCCACATAGCTAAACGGTTTGACCTTCTTAGTAGCTTTGCTCTAATCTGTTAAGCTGGGAGACATGACACCTTCGAAAGGAGAAACACTACACACTGCAAACACCAAACAGTTTTAATGATGTGTCGTGGAAGTTCAAGTGTGACGACCCACTCTGCCCTACCTTCCCTTTGGCCTGTTCGTGTAGCAGGTCTCCTGCAAGCATTATAGAGCTGGTGTGGCTCATTTCAAATCAGTGACACTGGCAGCACCTGGGCCAGTGCTTTATATACAGGGGTTGGACAATGAAACGGAAACACCTGGTTTTAGACCACAATAATTTATTAGTATGGTGTAGGGCCTCCTTTTGCGGCCAATACAGCGTCAATTCGTCTTGGGAATGACATATACAAGTCCTGCACAGTGGTCAGAGGGATTTTAAGCCATTCTTCTTGCAGGACAGTGGCCAGGTCACAACGTGATGCTGATGAGGAAAATGTTTCCTGACTCGCTCCTCCAAAACACCCCAAAGTGGCTCAATAATATTTAGATCTGGTGACTGTGCAGGCCATGGGAGATGTTGAACTTCACTTTCATGTTCATCAAACCAATCTTTCACCAGTCTTGCTGTGTGTATTGGTGCATTGTCATCCTGATACACGGCACCGCCTTCAGAATACAATGTTTGAACCATTGGATGCACATGGTCCTCCAGAATGGTTCGGTAGTCCTTGGCAGTGACGCGCCCATCTAGCACAAGTATTGGGCCAAGGGAATGCCCTGATATGGCAGCCCAAACCATCACTGATCCACCCCCATGCTTCACTCTGGGCATGCAACAGTCTGGGTGGTACGCTTCTTTGGGGCTTCTCTACACCGTAACTCTCCCGGATGTGGGGAAAACAGTAATGGTGGACTCATCAGAGAACAATACATGTTTCACATTGTCCACAGCCCAAGATTTGCACTCCTTGCACCATTGAAACCGACGTTTGGCATTGGCACGAGGTGACAAAGGTTTGGCTATAGCAGCCCGGCCGTGTATATTGACCCTGTGGAGCTCCCAACTGACAGTTTTGGTGGAAACAGGAGAGTTGAGGTGCACATTTAATTCTGCCGTGATTTGGGCAGCCGTGGTTTTATGTTTTTTGGATACAATCCGGGTTAGCACCCAAACATCCCTTTCAGACAGCTTCCTCTTTGCGTCCACAGTTAATCCTGTTGGATGTGGTTCGTCCTTCTTGGTGGTATGCTGACATTACCCTGGATACCGTGGCTCTTGATACATCACAAAGACTTGCTGTCTTGGTCACAGTTGCGCCAGCAAGACGTGCACCAACAATTTGTCCTCTTTTGAACTCTGGTATGTCACTAACAATGTTGTGTGCATTGCAATATTTTGAGCAAAACTGTGCTCTTACCCTGCTAATTGAACCTTCACACTCTGCTCTTACTGGTGCAATGTGCAATTAATGAAGATTGGCCACCAGGCTGGTCCAATTTAGCCATGAAACCTCCCACACTAAAATGACAGGTGTTTCAGTTTCATTGTCTAACCCCTGTAAGTGCTCACAGCTCAGTTGATGGGGGTTCTCCTCCCTGAGACACCTGTGTGGATTTTTTTTTTTTGCACTCGACAGCATTGCACATACCATTTCTCCACTCATGCACTCATTGACACTACTGATTGTACTGACTAAACATGTTGGTATAAGTTCTGCCTTTGTTCTTTTACTTTAAAATAGTCTTTTAATTGACATTTGTATGCGTCTCCCTTTTTTGTCATGGCCATGTGGCCTGGTTCATGACACCAAGTAATATATTTATATTTTTGTATAATACTGATATAACATTTATATATAATCCTATTAAAATATAGTGCTGTGAAAGAGTATTTGCCCCCTTCTTGATTTTTTTCTTTTCATATTGGCATGTTTGTATTCATGGTGTTTGTATTCATATTGAAACATGTCACAAATACACAAAAGAAAAAATCATTGGGGGTAAATACTAAATGCTATTGCACACTATCGTATAAATTGTGTATAGTTTAATTTTTAGAAACATCTCAGTGGTTTTACGTCAGTATTTCTCAAACTTAAAAGTGCACTATGTAGCATTTTACATGTATTAAATGTTTTTTCACTGAAAATGTGTGAAGTTATTGTAATGTGTCTTTATAAAAAAATGAGGCCTTTCTTCACTTCTTTTTTTTTTTCCTCGAGCAGTCTGTGTGCTGATTCATATGTGAAGGACTCGGGCTTTACTCAGAAATCTAAAGGATGTGACCTCAGCTGCTCTCGTCCTCTCTTTTATCTCACGCTCTGCTGGCAAATGTTAGCTTAGAACTGGAGTACACCAATTACAAACTTTTTCTGCAGGGTCCCTTTTCATAGACCAAAATAAATACCCTCTCAGACACTTGCTTGCAAATGCACCTTGATTTAAAAAAAATGCCAGCTGTCATTAATACAGAAATAGAACTTCAGTGTTTGAGATTGCTGACATGACTAAATAATTCAGTGAAGTCTCTAAGTGGAGTCACAACTTGTTCAGATTCGTTCTGTCATAACTGATGGCAAGGGTGACATATTGGTCATATTTGCTTGTGATATTTGGAGCAGAATCATCATCGGATTTATGTTCACCTGGCTGCCACACCTCGCTGCAGAACTACATCTCATTTTTTGTTTAGCCTCACTTTGCCCCCTGTGGTTTTAGTCCTTATGTGAAGTCTGTTGTGCTGAGAGCTGTTTGGTCTGTTGGCATTCATGATTAGTGGACTCCATTTTGAAGTTTACGTTTGCTTGTGTTGCTCACTTCTGAAACCAGGAGCCAAAGATGCATTGGGGCAAGGAGCTCGGGAGATAAGCATCGCATCCCTCGGGATTCTTTTGGAAAAATCTGTTCACATGTTGGTGTTACAGTCACTGACCTTTGGCCTTCTTTTGAACTTCTAGAAAGGCTTCTCTTTCTCTTTCATGCTTCCAGATCTGCCACACCTAAACATCACCTGCTTCTTAGATGCTCTACATTTTGAGCCTCAGGATCCAGAACCATTTAGCCACTGGATTCTCTGTTGGGTGGATACTTTTAGGTTTGTGGCAAACCTGTAAGAGCTTAATTCCTGTACTTCCGCTTTTGTTTCAGTGGATCCTGGGTGGGGATCCTCAGACATTTTATTGCCAGGAATCTACACTTTGTAGATTCTGTTTTCTAGATAGAGAGGAGTTTTTTTTCCCCCTGTGTTTTGGCCTTGGAGTCACTTTCCTTTTTTTTTTTGTTAATCATTATTTTGTAAATATGTTGACTCACTGTAAAGCTGAAGAGTTTAGTCATTTTTAATTTTGTAGTTAAATAATAACTTGATTACTTTGGCTCTAAGCAAAGGTCGTAACAACTGGCATTAAAAATAAGAGTTTAACACGTGAAAAATGCTACAGATAGCACTTTTAATTGTTCTGTATTTTTCAGTTGAGCTTTCCTGATGTTAACCACCAGTACTGTACAGTGATGAATGCATGTAAGATCTCTAATGCTCAGCTTTAATTCCTCCAAAACAAAGTGCAATCAGTGCAGTAGGAAGCCAGTCTGAAGCACATCAGTGATCTGACTCAGAGTGGGAACAACATTTTTCTGTGCTGAAGGACACAAAGAAAGAAATCTGGTGATCATTCTGGTTCGTCCTGCTGGGACTTTTATTTAGAAATTTTTCCATCCCAAACTCCAGTGGGTACAAGGAAATGACAAGGCTGTGAATCACCATGGCAACAGTGTTAATTCCCAAATACCCACTGCACCCCGATACAAAACAGCGGGTCTGAAAGCGCTTCATTTTTTGTCGTAAACAGTCTGTTTTCTGGAATATAAGGCTGCCAATGTTTCTCTACCTCTCAAACATCTGCATGTTTGTTTACCTTCAATTGATGTAAAGCCCTCTTGGAAGTGTTTTTCCATTCCATTTGTACAGAAACACACACAAAAAAGGGCTAAATTACAAACAACACTTGGCAAAATAGTCCATACAAACATCAAGGTTCAATCTTCTTGTCCAGTTTGAAGTTACTTCAAAATGGCAAGATCTGACCCTCTGCAGGAACTGACCAGTGCAGTCGTTCACCTTGCCATGCTCCTCATTTTAACACTGTCCTTCATCCCATCACAAGAACCAAGTAACAGGAGCGTTATGGGTAAGTGCATGAGTCTCTTCCCACCCCATTGCCCTCTTATTTTCATCCCAAGTTGTCTTCTTTTCTTTTGCCATGTTGTAAATTCACCATGAGGAATGATGTGACGGGGCAGATGATGGAAGATGATGTGTTGGAGCAGCAAGACAGCCGGGCTAGAGGCCTATAGACTGCAGGGTTTGTCTCTCGGCTTGGTTGAGGTGGCCTGAGAACATGCTGTAACACGGCTGCTGGGCAAACTGTGTAAGGAAGTCTGTCAGGTAAGCCTGAGGAGGAGATAAGAGGACACAGCAGAGGTCAAATATGATGAAATCAGTGTAATCCGGTGATAAATCCAGTGGGGAAAATCCAGTGGGGAAAATCCAGGTCAATCAGAGTACAGAATGATGAGCCCAGAGCAAGTAAGACACTCACGGGATTTATTAACCTTATCTCCATTTACCATGTTTACAGCAGCCTTTTTAACATGAAATAGGTAAACACAGTGGTTATGACTTGCCGTATTATTGGCTCGTTTCCTCAATAGTGCAGAACTCGACCTAATGCTGTACATTCTGAAAAACACTTGTTTACTAGTTGGAAGTGCAAATTGTGTGCTTCAGTCTCCAACATTAATCCACCAGGGCTGACACCATTTTATCCTAAAGCTCCTTTATAATTAGAGCATCTTCTGATTTGATTTGACGTTCTAGGGCAGAAAAGGCTGTTAAACTCACAGCGTTGATCGTGGCCATTCTTAAGGGCTGCAGCCTCCCGGAGAGCATATATAGCAAATCTGAAGGAAACTCACAAGTCCAAATATAACATATTAACAGGACTACGATACAGACCACTGCAAGCACATGTTGCTCTAATAGAAACATTTATAATTTACATACAGAGAATCCCAGAATGACCCTCGTGAGCTTCATGCAGCTCACAGCTTTAAACTGCAGTTTGTACACTCACTTCATGAGGTCGACCTGTTCAGCTTCTCATTAACGCAAATATCTAATCAGCCAATCACATGCCAGCAGCTCAATGCATTTAGACATGTAGACATGGCCAAGAGGACCTGCTGAAGTTCAAACTGAGCATTAGAATAGGGAAGAAAAGCACTTTAAGCGACTCTGAATGCAGCACGGTTGTTGGTGCCAGACGGGCTGGTCTGCTGATCTACTGGGATCTCTAGGGTTTCCAGAGAGTGGTCCGAAAAAGAAAATATCCAGTGAGCGACAGTTTTCAGGATGAAAATGTCTTGTCGATGTGAGAGGAGAATGGCCAGACTGCTTCAAGCTGATAGGAAGGCAACATTAACTCATAACCATTCGTTACAACAAAGGTATGCAAAAAAGCATCTCTGAATGTGCAACCCATCACACCTTGAAGCAGAAGGTCTGCAGCTGTAGAAGACCACACTGGGTTTCACTCCTGTCAAAAGGAAACCGAAGCATTCAGAATTCTACTGTCCAAAATTGGACAATAGATTGAAAAATGTTGCCTAGTCTGATGAGTCTCAATTTCTGCTGCGAGATTCAGATGGTAGGGTCAGAATTTGATGTAAATAACATGAAAGAATTGATTCACTCTGCCTTGTATTAACAGTTTAGGCTGCTGCTGCTGGTGTAAGGGTGCGGAGAATATTTTCTTTGCACCTGCCTGAGTATTGCTGTTGACCATCTCTATCTACCTCTTTACGACCACAGTGTACCCATCTTCTGGTGGTTGCTTCCAGCACCGTGTCACAAAGCTCAAATAATCCCAAACTGGTTTCCTGAGCATGACGTATTCACTGCACTCAAATGGCCTCCACAGTCACCACATCTCAGTCCAAGAGAGCACCTCTGGGATGTCTTGGAACGAGAGTGTCGCATCATGAATGTGCAGCCGAGAAATCTGAGGGCAACTGTGTGATAATATCACATCAACATGGACCAAAATCTCTGAGGAATGTTTCCAGGACTTTGCTGACTCTATGCCATGAAGAATTAAGGCAGCCCATTTGGGCAAAATACCTACATGGGTTTAACAATGGGGAAAAATGCAACTGGAAGGGTAGATAGTGAGGTGGTTTTAGGGTATTTTTGGGTGACATACAGACAAACTGCTGGCATCCCTCAAAGAGGTTTCAGCAAGGGGTAAAAAGAAAATGACCAGAATTGTAAATAAAGTTGTGTTAAATGAAGTTTCATTATCTCAAGCACAACAGACATTTTTGTTTATGAAATGGTGAAAAATAACAAAAATGCGTGTATTTCATGCTTATGTGTCACCCCCTGAAGGTTAATTCTGAACAAGAAAAACCATCGCTGATAAACATTCAGCCTTGTAACTTACAGTATATTTGGCATATATATCTAAATTATTGCTACCAATTTAAAAGGAAACTGTCACTTATCTGGCAACACCACTTTTTGAATTTTGAGTGAATCTATTCCACAGTCTTGTGATGGCTAACATGGAGTTCATAAACAAAAACAGTAGATCAATTTCTAATCAAAACAAGTCATAAACCAAACCAAGTGAAAGAAACCAGAGGGGACAATAAAAAGTCACAGAAAAATGCTCCAGCAGTAATTGGAAGTCACGCCACGACATTTCCACAACACCAAACCTCCTTTGAAGCATTGTCTCTGTTGTGCCACTGCTCCATAGTCTCTCAACCCATTAACCACCGTGCTGTCCCACCCATGCTTACATCTGGAATAAGACATGTTAACAAGACAGCTTACCTGCAGGTCAATCTGATATATGGGGTCTTTCAAGGCATCAGGATCATCTTCATCATCATCCTCATAATAATCATCATCTATAAAAATAAAAAATAAATTTTAATTTGCCAAGGTGAAAAACAATGTTCTGCAAAGAGAACGTTAAATGAAGACAAAATACAGGGAGAGCTGAGACAATTAGGAGATACTGGTACCGTATTTGTTAGCAGCGATAAGATCAGAGAGCAGCTGCCCTGCCAGACCTTCATCCTCGTCGTCATCATCCTCCTCAACCTCACCCTCCCCCTGGTCCTCCCACATACCACTGGAATCTAAGGCATGCAGAAATTACAGCTGGTTACTAAATTGTCTGCTGTCCCAACACTTGAACAGAAAATCCAACATATATATATATATATATATATATATATATATATATATATATATATATATATATATATGTAGAGAGAGAGAGTTATATTTTATATAATATATAATATATCTGGGGATGAGAATCTCTTCTGCAGCACAATAAATGGTCAAAAAAAAGATCTGTAGATTAACTGTAATGCTACGGGTGATGGATAATTGCTTTAATTGTAGGTTAATAGATAAAAAGTTAACAAAGGCTATGGAAAAAGTTAACACATAACATCCATTCTGCCTCCAACAGGACAATGAGGTATTTCTGACTTCTGATTGCTCATGATGGAGTACTGGAGTACATGATTAACACAGAATCAGCTAAATGAGCATTTGACTCACCTTGGCTCCAGTCTGCTGCGTTCGACCTGCTGGCATTTGCCTCCACTACAGTCGACAGCTCGTTAATGATCAATTTAAAGATCTTCACCAGCAAAGGAATGTTGGTCCAACGCTCTGGATCTGAATTGAAATACATAAAAAGAGGTTACATTATCACGCATTTTTTCGTGGCAAAACCTCTACCTTCAGTCATCCCAGTTCAAGATTAAAATCATTAAGCGTCTTACTCTTAGCAGATTTGGAACGCGTGCGGATGCCGTCGTCACTACCGTAGATTTCTTCTCCCTTTACCACAATGTCCTGGAGACGTTTGTCATCAGTGTTGAGGCTGTGCTGCAGCAGCTTACAGAGAGCCACCGTGCTGCAAGAATTCAAAAATGACTATAAAAAATATATGTGGTGTGCTGGAAGTGAAAGAGACACTCAAGGTTAAACAAGGCCATTTAATGCCCTCTACTGGTTTCAAGCTCAGGGAAACAGAAGCAGGCTGTAAAAGATTCTAATTGATATCAAAAAGTTACTGTAAATCACACAATAACATCAAGTACTTTAACCTGATTAGATTTAAGCATTTATAAAATAGCTTAAAAAGTTCATAAGGTTTTCCACCTGCCTACTCCTAAATAACAGTGCAAAGAAATATGACAAATAACTGGCTGTTATAGACAGACAGATGCAATAATTGTTTAAATATGGTCACAAAGGTGCAACCTGTTTTCTGTATGGTATTTACAGCATTTCATTTACTTGTGTACAATGAAAGTGGCAAACTGCAACCCTGAATTGGACAAACAGTTAAGAATATATATGGATAAAGAAAAGAGGTGGGAAGTTCAATTTAAAATTACTGGTTTGGAAAAGTTATAAAGACATCCCCATTCCCCACCCAATTTTTTGTTAAGGGAAGAAAATGTCCTAAAATAGCGGTTTATTTCTTTACCTGAACACAGTCTGCATTACTGGTGCTGTTGTTTTCTTTTTCTCTTAGTGGTACAGGCTGTCATTTGTAAACTGCCAGGATGACCATAGACTGCATTAAAGAGATAGATGTAGCTTCCTTATCTGGAAAGTGAGGCTACTGGGTCAATGCCTTTAGCCTGTATTACTTATACTGGCCACCCGGGGGTGACTCCTCTAGTTTTTAAAGACATCTAATTGAATAGAAGAACAATAGCACCACTGAGCAGGTGCCTAGGCTGTTTTGGATTCATAACGGAGGGTGGAGGGTTTAAAGTCATCTGAGAGTTTTAACCCGGCTGTTTCGAAGAAAAAGTCGAGCTATTGTCATAGCCTTGGTGTCAGTGGCATCTGTTCCACAAAAACTTTAACATTGCAGTAACTCAGGAACAACGGGACCTAGAATGTTCAAATTACCTTTTCGTACCCAGGTCCATCTTTTACATAGAGTGTGAGGTACAAAGGGAAGTGTGCCATTATTAGCTAGAATAAGTTAGTTGTTTTAGACTTACTTTCACTGTAGGTCAAAGTAAAATTGTTGTAGTTTTCTTACCTGACTTTCCCCTCGTACTGCCCGTAGAAAAGATGCTGCCTGCTCATCCACTCGGTCATGACAAACTCCAGGGCAGGTTTCCCTGTCGGTCCAGGCAGACTGCACAAAAATTCCAGCAGAGGTTCCAGTTGAGAGTGAACCAGGTGGGCGAATACCATGATCAGAGACTAGAGAAGAAGATGCACGAAAAAACAGGAGGTGGTTGAGATAGTGGCATCTACTGGAGCTCAATCATTATTAATTCAGCCTGTTCTCGTTCTGCAAAGCCATCTACCATCTTTCCTTCCTACCTGCATGACACTCAGAGTCTCGGCTTGCTGCATCTTGCTCAGAATTGCTCGGAGGATCTGATCCAGCTGCTCACCAAGCTCAGTTCCAGCCCGAGAGATCAGAGTGGACACCAATCTGCCCACGAAGGCAGCAGTGAACTCAGACGTCCGCGGATCCAGCAGCTGGTTGACCACCTGCATGACGTACCAGAGGCCACTGTTTCCCTGCTCATCCCTCCACTGGGCAATCTGCTCGAGGGCCATGGAGACATACGCCCGTAGACATTCACCGCCATTCTGGACAGAAAACCAAAGCAATCAAAATGTTATACACTACATATTACATAATTCAAGTGATCATTTCATATCAGTGTTTAATAATTACTTTGTGATGTGAGGTCAGCTTGCTCCTGCCAAGACAAAAAACAAATAAGCCCAACTGAAATAAAAGGCTTTGTTTTGTTTACCTGCATTATCGCATTGTCATCAGTGCGTAAGGTGCACTGTGCCACCACAGGAAACGCCTGGCACACCAACATCTCCGACAGGGGGGGTTTGGTGTTTCTCACAACTGTGGTCAGGATGTCTATGGACGTCTGTGGACAGAACAGCAGACAGGCGAACAGAGTCACATCCTTTTCTGAATCTCTGGGAAAACAGATGATTTTAATACAGCGAAAGAATCACAAGCGATGCTCAGAAACTGTCTCAGCTCGACACAATGTGAAGCATTATATTTCATGAGTGAAAAAAAAAAATGCGAAAAAAAACTCCTTATATACTTTTTTTGGGCAAGTATTATTTAATAATTTAAAATAAGTCATTTTGGACTAACAAAATAAACAATAATTTTTTTAAAAGCCAGTTTGACTGACACATTATTGTGCTACCTAATTCTCTGGACAGCTTTCTCCATGGCACCTGGTACTTACAGCACATAGTCCAGTAGGGATCTTGTCATGGGGAGCCTGCATGATGCTGATAAGTGTGGGGATGAGACGCATCTGCATGGGGCCCTGGCAGCCCTCGATTTGTGCCAGTTCCTTAAAGATGTCCTGAGCCAGGGATGCCACCACGGGGTCTAAGGACATGTGGAGACAAATCTAATCAGTGTGTTTGTATATCTTATCACATCATCTTCTGAGAAGAGCTTTGCAAGAATTGCTTGAAAAAGGTGCTACACCTTAAGATTTTTTTTTGTCTTTTTTTGGGATTCCTAAATTTAACGTGTAAAAGACGAGTAACAACTGAAAATGAGTACTTTGTGAGTATGCTGGGAACATAGCACAAACAGAGAGGATATGGATAGAGGAGCTGAATCAGTACCGTTGTTATATTTAAGGAAAATAGCGATGGTGAGGGGGCAGATTTTATTCTCTGCACTGGTGGTGAAGGCCTGGTCAACTGTGCAGACGATGCACAGTGTCTCCATGACGAGAGTGAGCACCTCAGAGCTGAACTGGGCAGCCAGTTGAACCAGTCCTTCTAGGATGCTGGGGAGGAAAGGCTGAAGGACGTGTGTGCTTTCTGACAGCTTCAGCTGATCACAGTACCTGGAGAAAGACATGGATAGTAGGAGCCATTGAACATTTAGTATTATCTGATATTCTTATGGCTTTATAATCACTAAGTGATCTGATAAAACAACTACTGGAATTTAAAATGTACATTTAGCAGTTCATTTAAGAACAACTGTTTGATCTCATTTGCTTTTGTGTACATGAAGTAAAAGATGATTTTGTTTTGGTGGTAACACAGTTACAATTATAAGTACATCAAGCTCACCCCCAGATGGCCCTGACCGCGGAGATGCGGACGGAGGGCGGCTGGCTGTCATGGAGGCCGCTGACGGTGGCCTGGAGAAACTGCTGGATGAGCTCAGGAGACATGGCTGCTGTGAAGCGACTGGCTGCCCACAGAGCACGGCCGAGGAGGAACGGAGATGCCGCTGGGAAAGGGGGGGGGGGACACAAGCAAGACAAAGCGAGGGACAGAAACAGCGAAGTAATGATCATTTTCATGCATTACAATTTTACACGTTAAAAACACCTCAAACACTATAATTCTATGAAAGTCATTTTACATTTTGTGGGACAATTGTTAGATCTCTTGAGATGAACGATACAACATAGGACATTTCAGAAATTCCACACTCTTGCAGACAAAAAAAGAAAAATTTAGTTCCCAATTTTCTGCTGACTTGACTCACCTGCCAGGTTGAGATCAGCCAGGATAACACCAGCCAAAAAACCGTGCATGTCAAACTGGATGCGGCCGTTTTTCACGTTCTCCGTGATGATGGTCTTGACTGAACCGAGGGCCAACATACAGGCCTCATGGATCTTCCACCTCATTTATATAAAAGCAACATTAGACAGTGTGAGGAACAGAAAGTAAAAAGAATGAAAGACAGAATACAAATAAGTGTGATTGTGTCTCCTCACCAGTGCTCATTGCCACTGTTTTTAGCCTGCTCTGCCTCCTGGAGGTGTCTGGTTGCAGCTGCTGCCAGCGCTGCTGCGCTCTCATTCTGAAACTCTGCAGCAACAGCCTGCAAACAGAGGTCAAAGGTTACTGTCATTATACACCTAGGGCCTATTCCAGGAAGCATGTTCAACAAACTCAGAGTTTAAAAACATACTCCGAGTTGAACAACTCGGAGATCGGCAACTCTGAGTTTCCCGTTCCAAAACAGCTGATCAGAGTCAGTTCAATCAACTGAGTATGACCACCCTGAGTTAGCGTGTGTGTGAGTAAGGAAAGAAAGCCATCCTCAATGGAGCTCTGATACCAGGATTCACCATGGCAACGGGTAAATAAAGAGCGGAGCCTCCATTTCAATCTGATGGATGGAGGATCGCACGTGTCAGTGTGGAGCATGACGAGTCATTTTAATCAGCCTGACCCACTCTGTCATCATCATAGACAGAATAAAAGTTTGATATAAAATATATCATTACTTTCTTTCTGTTAACTGTAATTTCCCCACTGTGGGATTAATAAAGTATCATCATCATAATATTTGCTGTCATCATTTACATAACGTCTAACGTCTAACTGGGATTTCAGTGCTTGTAGAAACATAAACGTCTGCAAATAAATTCGCAGCGACTTTTTGAATGAGCAAATGAATTGGAGTGTCAGACAGCTGGTTCAGGTGCAGCAGGAGGGGAGGAGTCAGAGAGATACTCAGAGTTTGTTGGATCAAACCTGCCAGCAAGCAGGTTGGGTTCACAGAGTCCGTTACCCCGGTAACTGACTCAGAGTCGCAGTTAGCTCTCTTTCTGGAAGAGAAAACATGAATTTCTCTCATTTTAGGGTTAACAAACCCAGATTTGTTAGCAAAACCTGCTTCCTGGAATAGGCCCCTGCTCACAGTGAATCCCAAGCTGAAAAGTGAGATCATGAGTGAGTGCTACTTTTACACAACAAATTTCAGCAAGCTGGCTATTTTTTGACCTGATTTGCCTGCACAGAACTGGCCTTCTATATCATAACACTGCATGGAAACACACATAGTGTTTAGTAAAACAGTTTCCAGTTCTTTCAGAGGACTAAGGAAGCAGCTTTAAAATCTGCCTTCGGTGTCTGTGGAGGTTGCATGTGTATGGTGTAGGAGAAGAAAAAGCAGAGCCAAGGGGATTTGTTTCTCTCAGTCTAAATACAGCTGCCTGGCAGATATGAACATCCCCCTGTCCTCTGCTTGACAAACTGAAATAAGTTCAACTTCTTGCACTAAATTAGTCACCAGGAACATGCACTGAATAAATGGTTGGCAACATAAGAAGAGAATGTTGGATTCAGCTCTGACCAACCAAGTGACACAGAGAACAGGCGGAGCAGTAGGAGAAATTAACTTCCCAAGAGCTCTGTTGCTGGCAATTAAGGCATTCAATGTATGCTGCAGCCTCTTAGTAGTTGAGCAGCTTAATCCTTTGGACATAATCATCATTTTATCTGCGCAGTGACACTGAACAGTTACAAATTTTCCCCTATGTTGTTATCTCACCAGCAACAGGTCCTGAGCAGAGATTCTGACAGAGTAGGAGAACGTGTCGTCATCTTCGTCCTCTACAAACTGCTGAGGGTTAGCGGTCCACACTTTGATCTAATGAAACAACACAGCAAACAATAAGGCCTAAAAGCACCAAATAGCTACAAATATACAAACAGGACTTAGACTTTTTTATTTGTACAGCTCACTGTGCTTCCAACTATGCATGCACCTTTCCAACAGTTACATCTATCAGATTTTGCAGTTATTTCTCACCTGGTCCTCAGTGATCTGCATGTACAAGATGATGTAATAAATGAGTTCAGGCAGCGCCTTCTTCACTGTACTCTTAAACTTGTTGTTCTCCAGCAGGGTGTGGACAAACTCGAAGATGCTGAACACCAAATTCTCAAAGCCCAAAACCTCACCTGCATAAAAAAATAAATAAAAATAAAATGTAAAAATCAACAAACTGAGAGACAAATTAATGACATTAATAACACAGTGTAACAAAATAAGGCTAATTCTGCTCACCGTCTGAGTCTACTGGGTCATCTACTTCCTCTGTGTAGTTGACTTCTGTTCTCACATAAGTGAGCATCTGGTTAAGGAGTAATTCACTCAACAACAACAAAAAAAAGTCTCTCACAGTATGTTTCTGTCCTCAAAGGATGTAAATAATATAAACTATTAGATGAAAATAGACAGCTTATTTGAGAAGTCCTTTACCTTTTCAATCCTTCTCTAAACACGTGTAAGTGTTTTGATCCTGCTGAGTAAGCAGGTGATTTCCATACATCAGAAACTGTGACGATAATGTGGATAAGTGGTTTAGAGAAACTGTTAAGCAAACAAAAGATCAGAAGCCACAGTATATGATTTGGCTGTCTACAAGATGCTCAAAGGGAAGTCAAACCTCTAAGTAAGAAGTGTTCTTTCACCCCCACAATGAATGCTTTTGTAATACACACTGGCAGCAGGGAAAGGGTTAGCACACAGATGGCATTGTAAAGGATATAAAGCTGCGCTTTCAGTCAGTGTATTCCATACAATGGGTAAAATCTGCTGCATGGAGGACACCATAGGTTTAGGGAAGTTCTTTACCAATGCTGTCACTGCCTGTGAGAGGAAGAAGAGAAAACATGGATTTAAACTCATAAAGTAGCAGAAAACAAGCATTTCTCTTGCTGAATAAATTTGAGTGCTAATTCTTGCAGGTCATAATCAAGACATTTTTGGACCAATAAATAAACAGACAAACAAATAAAAACAACAACGATAAGAAAAACATTCTGTGGACCAGGGTTATTGTAGTTAACGAAAACGAACAAAATAACGAAAACTGAAATTGAAAAAACATTGTCGTTAACTGAAATAAATAAAAACTAACTAAAACTGAATTGTGAGTTTACAAAACTAACTAAAACTAACTGAACGCACCCACACCGCGCTGCTCTTTACAGTAACGGCAGCGGTCTGCAGAGAAAGCAGCAGAGTCCCATATGGAGTTTTTTTTTTTTACTACGGTAGCACAGATAGCAGCGAGTGTGTTGCTGTGGATGATGAAAAATGTGCGAAACACTCCTCAGTCCGAAAAAAACCACCAACATCAAAGTCCACCTGAGAAGTGCACACAGGGCAGCTACGGAAACTGCTCTGATCCTACGAGGTAACCTGGCGCACCTCCGGAGAAACATGAGCTTTGACTCCTTCAAAGAGTTTGTTTTTGTCAAACACCACATGTAGGTGTTGTTAATCTACTGCACTGATGCTGAAGTTTATTGGGAGTTTATTGTAGAATGTATTGAGTTTTGAAGCTCATATTTTTCTTTGTTTCTCCCTGTTGATGTTCATGTGTGTCCTTAATGTTGCACACATTTAGCATGTTGTGCTGCTGTCTTGTGAACAGTTGGTTGTTGAATACATTTCTTTAAATGGTGTCTTTAACGGGTACCTGATTGAGTATGAAAATAGTAAAACTAATACTGAAACTAACTAAAACTAAGTATAAAACCAAAAATAAAAACTAATAAAAACGAGCAAAACCACTGAATAAGAGAGAAAAAAGTAAAAACTAACAAAAACTAAACTATAATGTAAAATCCAAAACTATTATAACCCTGCTGTGGACAAAGTTTTTCCCAAACTTTGCTTAGATCGGTCCTCCACAGCTTAACAAAGAGACATTCATTTCAGAGGGCCATGCTAAAGCAACTACTTGATGAGCCTTTGTATCACAGAGCCTCTCACCTTGAGGACTTCCATCTTGAGGCCGCTATCAGACGTCGGCCCATCAGGCATCTGAAGGGCTTGCACAAACGCTTCTGTGAACTGCTGCACGACGGGGAATATCAACGCCTTGGCTGCTCCCTAAACATAAATCAACAGGAACAGTTATTAACAAACAACAGTGAACCAAGGATATACTTTCACTTTTAGAAAGACACAAAGGTGATGCATGAGCAGAAATCCTTTTGAAATCAACTCAAAACTGAATCCTTTTCCAAAACAAAAGTTAACACACTCCATTGTTTGATTAGAAAATCATCTCTGACTGCGCCTCACCTTCTCAAGCTCTTCAATAGCACAGATCAGGTTGGCACAGGTAGTGAATATCTCCACTGCTCGGGAGCGGGTACGAATACTGTAAACCTGCAACAGTGGAAACAGTTAAGGGGGTCATCATTATATATATATATATATATATATATATATATATATATATATATATATATATATAATACATACATACACATATATATATATATATACACACACACACAATTCAAATGAAATGCACAATCATGAAATCACTATTGTCTGTAACAGCAAAAGGGACTGTTCTTGCTGACAGCTGTAAAATAAAAACAAAACAGGAAATCCTCAAGATACATTTATTCTCCTTTAGGGAAGGTAATACCTGCCACTCTTCCCAGTTTGTTTTTTTAAACAATAGTTTTACCGACTGTTCAAATTAAAATGAAAAATGGATCCAGTGTGCTTGCTTGTGAGCTGAGGCAGTGTTTGGGACCAATGGAGACACAGTGGATGGCACAACTTTTCAAAAATGCCTCAGACTCAACTTTTCTAAAACACACTGCATTGTGCCAAAATATACTGTAATACTTTTGCAGGTTAGTAGAGATGAGGAGAATTAGGAGTACCTCTGCCATGGTAAAGATCTTGTACATCTCAGGTAAGATGACTGGAGCCACCAGTGGCATCTGTGTGTCTGTCACCTCTCGAGTAAACTCTGCATACAAAAAGGTTGTTACTTAAACAAAAGACTTTCAAAATAAGAAAAATACAGTGTTTTCTAAAGCTAATCTTCAAGAGGATTAGTTCAACCTTAATTTATTTTGGTGTCAGAATAAAATAATGGTGCAATAAGTAAAAAGAAGGAAAGGGATTGCACTTATATTTAGTCATGCATGTGCATAAATTATGGATCATTACTATTCGTCATCACCGATCCATCCAATGTGTGGAAGTGAGTGTGAAGGTCACTTAACTGTAATCCAAGTTAAAAAAAACAAACAAACTAGCAAGTATATGGAAATTCCTTCTAACTGTTCCTGAGATCACAGTCACAGTGACCTTAACCTTTGACCTCCAAAACAGATTTAATCCCTATGCCAAATTTGAAGAAATTCCCTGCAGGAATTCAAAACATTGTGTTATTTATAGCTTACTGCATACCCGTGAGCACCCTCATGGCCCCGTGCACGGCATTGACGTCTCCACTGACCAGCATCTCCATCAGGAGGGTGAAGAGCTGTGGCCACGCCTCAGGCCAGTCCCAGTGGGCGATGGCTGACACGGCATATGCAACACTGGACCGGACTTTGCTGATGGACTCCCGCAAACCGCTCGGCAGCAGCTCCCTGATGGCAGCTTTCGCCTGGAGGGGAACAACAGGAATCTGACTAGATTTGGCTTTAATCCCTCAAAAGGTCAAATAGAAATTCTGCCCAATAAGACACTGGAACGATGAAAATTCCTCCACAAAGTATCCAGATCCCTCAACTTTTTGCACATCATTTTAATTTAAATTAATAAAACTGTAATGTTACCTATTAATCTCAAATCAACTCATAGTATGACAGTCAGTCTTTTTAATAAATGTGCAAATAGGTCTAAAACATGTTTTCACTGTCAGAGTAGAGCAATGGAATTCAACTCTAAATCGGTGACATAATTAAATGCGTAGAACATGCGTGAACAATTTTCCTCATTAAGGATGAAGAAGAGTTCACCTGATCTGTCGTTTCAGGAGGCCTGAACTTCTCAGACTGGGAACACCAGTGAGTCTCCACATACTGCTTCAGGATGACCGATGCCAACTGCAAACACAGCCAACCAAACAGTCAGCAGCCTGATATTTGTTACAACGCACACCATTAACACAAAAACAGAAAAAGAAAATTGATCATGATGAGGAACAACATAAAAAGTGGAGTTTGCTGCAAATATCTGCATTTTTTCCCCTCCAGTTTCTTTTCTGCTCACCTGACGAATGGCAAGTGCTCCCTGAGGATCAACTGTGAGTTCTGCCAGGTGGACACCAAACTCTAAAATGTGAACAAATCAACGAGGACAGAACATAAAATAAAATATATTATCTAGGGTATGCAAACTATATTTTAAAAAAAACATTGTTGGTATTATAGAGTCTGTTAAAATATGAAAACATGCAGATGCCAGCTGCCAGGGGTCACTGTGTGCCATTAAGTGAGGAGTGAGACACACCATACAAGCAGAGGTAAAAAATAAATTAATTAATAAATACAACAAATAAATAAAAATAAACTCTTTTCAGCTGGAGTTAAATATGACAAATGTCCAAGTATTTTTATGTGAGTAATAAAATAAGTGACAAAACTGATAAAATTTGGTTAAAAGCTAAAAACAGTGCACACAGCTACAGAGCAAACATTAGTCTGAACCTGGCATGCAGAGTGCCAAAGACATCAGACATTGGGGGGTGACATCAGGCGCCAGAAGACAATGTTACTGCTGACAATCCTATAGACTGCCTCAGAGCGGGGCCAGCGGAAAGGATCGGCCTTGCTGTGATGCTGCAGTATAGCCAACATCAATGTGCACAATTAGCCTTTTGCCAGCAGCACCAGGATTGAAGGTCAAACAATAGAAAGTCTGGTAGTGTGAGCCACACCCACTGGCTACAGTATCCATTTGTCATATTTTTATTAAAAATCAAAGAGCGCTTTGTTAGAGAAGTAGAAGATATTTTCTGCCAAAAAAGGGAGAAATATTCAGCTCTTTATTTGCCTACCAGACAGTCTTTAACTGTTTAAAACTGTGGCGACAAATGACCTGTATGAAGTAACACCAAGACCATTTTCAGGCTCTTAATCAGGCTGTCATGTTTAAGGACTGTAAACCATTACACCTTTCCCCCCCCCTTTCTCTTGTATATTCCTACATTTAAGCCTTGGAAAACAGCACGGATTGTAGTCATATGTGCGTTTCCCCTTTTCAATTCCTGCTGGTGCTGATGGTGCAGGAAGCTGGAAGTCTTGGAGAAGGAGAACCCCCCCCCCGGGAGACATCTTCGCGGGAAAAATCTGTCAGTAAGGCGTTCAATGGTTGCCATAGAAACTGCGCAATTAATGAGTCAATTAATATCGCTCATACAGCGACACTGAGGCTGTACAGGCGATCGAACAGCGGTTGGTTCGGGCGATTTTTTTTGGTCAGTGTATGTCCGGCTCGAATTTTTTTTTTGTTACTGGACTCCCATGTGCTGGAGACCAGAGTTTGCGTTAATGTTACTGCTTCAAAAAATGTCGCAATTTTAGCGAGATGTTCACGCGCACATAACTGAAAAAGCACACTATTCTTGTCGTTTTTTGTTTAGGTTTTTTTCTTTTAAACTGTGGCAGAAGTCTAAACCAGAGTCGGTCCCGCTGCCGTGCTGCTGAGGCCGGGGTCCACATACTTCCCATGTGCTTAATGAAACTTAGTAGCTAGGCAGGAGCTAATGATTACTCTTGTGACACATCTGGCTGCCGCGCGCCCGATGAGATCGGTCTGAACAAAGCAACCGAACAACCCCAAACCCCGAGCACGGGTTTTTTAAATTTATTTTTTAATCATCACTAACCTCTGGAAATGTGGCCTAACGTTAGCTCCAGGGAGCCAGGACAGTCACCCGGCTAACGTTTTGACTGCTAGCTTAGTCACAAAGTTAGCTTCAATAAAAGCTGCCGTCAGCTGTTCGCGTGCTGGGTGCGAAGAAGAGGCCCCTGAGCTGTCAGTAAGTGACAATACTTGGTGGCTATAGGCATCGTTAACTTCTCCAAGTGGCGTTCAGAGCCTGGCTACCACTCACCCTCTGTCACTTCCAACACTTTTATCTGCTCCTCCGCGGCGGCGCGCACTTCTTGGACCGGGGACAGGATAGCTGTCAGCGTTTCGATCAGAGCCTCTTTAAGTCCCTGCTGAACGGAGCCGGCAGCCGAACCGGGCCGAGCATTACCCGCCGCACTCATGCCTGCTGTGTTTTCACTCACAGCCCGCTACGGTCAGTGCACCAGCAGCAGTACCGCCACCACTCGGGGAGGAGCGAGGAGCCACGGCCACAGAGACGAAGCGCGCCAATGCATGGAAACGCGGAGGCGGGGTTTTTGCGACAGGAAGTATGTTTTGTCGTCCGGTGGGGCCCGTATGTCTATGGTTAAGCCCACGTGTTTTTTTTTTCTCTCTTTGTTTTTGTTTTTAAATTTCAGCGCCCTCTGGTGGAGCGGAGGGAATTTATGACTACGGTTACTTAAATTTAATTTGCATTTGGCTTATTGCTATAAGATTTATAACAGTAATTTATAACAGGGGGGTGTTGCAGTGGTTGGCACAAGGAAGAAGGTACTGGCTTTGAATTTAGCCTAGGACCTTTCTGTGTGAAGTTTGCATGTTCTCCCTGTATCTGTGTGGGTTCTCTCCAGTTTCCTCTCACATTACAAAGACATTCATGGGGTTAGGAACTGACCACATGTATGAATTTGAGTGTGAACGGTTGTCCGTCTTTATCAGCCCTGCAACAGTTTGGAAACCTGTCCAGGATGGATGGATTTATATTTGGGCATGCCATATATAGCTTTATATAAAGAGGTAAAACTAATCATAATCTAAACAGGTCACTGGCAACCCAAACCATGTAAACAGGTTGTGGTTTAGTGCAAACAAATTTGAGAAGACAATTTCCAAAATCAAAAGAGGTTGAGACAGTAGCATTTAATGCCTGTTATTGGAAAGAGTTGTCCAGCCATGCTCAGGTATCCACACACCTCTGACCAGGTGTTGCAGCTAGAAGTTTAAATGAACAGAAAGCCGTGCTATGACTGTTTTCTGCCCTTGAGTCACCCTTGAAAACTCCATTACTCCTACACCCCCAGTGTAGGTGTAGTTAATGGGTGTATTCTCAAACTAGTTTTAGAAGTACCAGTACCTTCACTACTGTAATGATAAAGAGTAGCATCAAACCAATGTTAAGCAGCATGAGGTGTGACTGCCAGACTGCACAGTGTATCCCAGGAAGTGACAGTGGGTTGAGTTACTGAAGGGTGAACTACCTTCACCTTGTAATGCCAAAAAAGGGGGGGCTATTTGCAAGATTGCTACAGTCTTCCATCATCTGAACATGTGCTCCAGTCTTTCTAGGTATTTCTTCTTCATCCAGATGGCTGTTAATCATAACATTTGAGGTAGTTTGCATGTCTGAATTTAAAAACCATGTTATCACTCAATGTTCTAAGATGTTTGTTTCCTTAGTACCTGTGTTACTATCTAAGCTGGCACGCTGTTGCCAGTTTAATAGGTACACCTTGGTAAACCTGATAGTGTCCCAATTCATCTGCCTTGTAATGAATCCTACCTCTATGATAATAACGCTCAGTTCTGGGAGCTGATTCAACTTTACTGCCACTTGCGCTGCCAATGAAAGTGTATTACTGAAACGACTGATTACCGTCTTTAGTTTGGGTCATTTGTTTCTATGTGTGTTTCGATTACATATTCATGTAAAATCTATTAAATGTGGTACTCCTCAAGGCTCCACTTAAGGTCCTCATTTATTTTATTTCTCTATGTGTTACCCCTTAGCTACATCTTATTCATCATTGCCAATATGTGGGCCTGCCACACTTGAACATAACTATTCTGCAATATCAAAATTTTGACACAAAGATGGGTGGGACCAAATTTTTGACTGGTCCTGTACGAAGAACATCTTTGATTTTTTTTGGATGATCTCAAATCCCAGATGGCAATAAATAAAAATAATCATTTCACTAATTATTATATTTGGCTACCCTGCCTTGCAAATATTCTCGCAAAGACACAGCACTTGATTTTATCCATATATGTTTGACCTGTTGTTAGAAATCTTGGTGTTCATATGGATTCTTCCTTCATTTCCTCCTGTTTTGGTATTAGTGCACTGGCCATTGAAATGTAAACTTTTATTTGTTTTTAAAGGCCTCCATGGCTTAGCAAGCACCACAGTGTTATGGATGTGCTAACTCCAATATTACATCTCCAGGTAAGTCAGGTCATCCTTCCAATAATTTCTTTCAGGCCCCAGCTCTGGCCTAAAAACCAAAGGCGAGAAGACTTTCTCCATTATAGATCAATTCTTGAGACTCACCTGGTTTCACTTTCAGTCAACTGAGGTGCCTCATGGTTTCTCTCAAATCCACTGAACATACTGCACTTTGTCTTTTTTTCCTTCTATTTGTAGAACTGATTTCCTTTTCATGATTTTACTACAATGTTTTTGTTAACATTACTGTAATTTTTCTTGCTTTTCATTTGAATGTTTTGGTTTATGTT
>JAMQGT020011770.1:115000-420521 GCA_024447675.2 Pterophyllum scalare
AAAAGAAAAAAAATGAGAAGAAAAAGTTGAAAGTTGAACTCTCAAGAGAGCCAGCCTTACCATCATCAGGTGTAGTGTAGCGTGCAAACTCTGGGAAATACTCCTCAATTTTAGATTTTCCTGCCAAAACCTTCTCAGCGAGCAGGTCCTGTTTGTTCAGGAAGAGGATTACAGAAATGGTCCGTAGCCACCTGTGGAGGGAAATGGGCAAGTTCAGTGCCGGGTTCGTTTCAGACCCAAAACATGTTGCAGGCCTGTCGTTGGACAGTCGCTGTTTTTCCAAGTTGAAATGATATTTTAACAGCCTTGGCTAAAGAACACAGGAATAATTTACTCTGTGGAGTTCTGGGTTGAAAAGGTCTTTGAGCTTCTGCTATAAACAGTTCATGCTCCCACATGGGATGAAGAGTCAAAGGAGGACAAAGTATCCAGCCAGAGCTTCATCCCTCTACATACACTCTGAAGCAGAAACTTTATATTTCTGGATTTCCAGGGATTTTTTTTATGCACTGCTCCCGTAATCATATACAGCACTTTAAAGTGTCACCATATTTTATATTTAGGAATAAAAAGACAAAAATGTCACAGACTGACATATTGTTTGACCACCTTTAGCTTTGATGATGTATGCAGAGTCACAATATGCAGTTTTGTCAGGAATTGCATTAATTTAGCACTTTTGTATTGATGATGGAAGAGTTGGACCGCCACGGAAAGTCTTCTCCAGCACATCCCTATATAGAATACTAACTATTCTTAGTTGGGTTAAGGTTAGGACTCAGTGGTGGTCAATGATGTCTCATGCTCCCTGAACCAATTTTGAACAATTTGAGCCCGATCAATCCTGACATTGTTATCATGGAACACGGTTTGCGCCATCAGGGAAGAAAAAAAGAAAAAAAAATGAAGTGATGGAAAAACCTGGTCATTCAGTACGTTCAGGTAGTCAGCTGACCAACAGGCACTTGGCATGATGGGTGCATCACTTCATCCGCCTCTCTTCTTACTCTCATGCACCCATCACTCTAGAACAGGATAAATGTGGACTCATCAGACCACATGATTTTTTTCCATTGTCCCATACTCTAATCTTTATGCTCCCTAGCAAACTAAAACCTTTTTCCCTCTCAGTTAGCCTCACTGATAAGTGCTTTTGTTAAGGCTACACAGGCATTTAGTCTCAATCCCTTGAGTTCACGTTGCATTGTGTGTGTGGAAATGCTCTTGCTTTCACTATTAAACATAGCCATGAGTTCCACTGTTGATTTTATTCACAATTTGATTTCACCCAAAAAAAATGTAAGTAACCTCTGATCACAATCATTCAAGATAATGGTGCACCACTATCCTTCCAGGTTTTAGTAATATGTTGGACAGTTCTTAATCCAGTTTTAGCAGTTTCAACAATATCATTGGTTGTTTTCTTTGCTTGATGAAGGCCAGCTACTACCTCCAATGCTTATGCTATGAGGAAGTTCCTTGAGTCCAAAAGTACCATCACAAAAATCCTGTTTTCTTATTTACCCTACATAAACCATGCTCCTTAAACTTTGTTTCACACAATTTCCCCAAAGGCCCAACCAATTGAGTTAAAACAACTCCCTTAAATGTTAATTGAACCAAATACAGAATTAAATCAGGTTGAAAACAGAACATTATTAAAAAGATGGTATAAAAAGCCACAACATGGCCCAAAACACCAGGAGAAGAAACAATTCAGAAGAAGTTGTGGTGCCCTAAACATTATTTTATAGGAGCGCGATATTAATCATAATGAGGCAGTGCATCAGCCCACACTGAAAGCTTAGTGTGCTTGAGGTGACACTCAACTGGAGGCTGTACACAGTGGGTTTCATATTTACACAATCCTTGTTATTTTGGACAGAAAAAAAATACATTAAAATTTTTTATTTTTTTAATCTTATTTGTCACACAACCTGAAACGTATCCTGAAAAGAAAAATCCAGCATCTCTGACCTGTTGTTCCAAATGTTCTTGAAAAGATTGAGGGCTTCCTGTAGTCTGTTAGTCTGATTGTCTTCTCTGATCACCATGTTGTAGCTGCTACTTGCCACCACAAAAATGATAGCTGTCACATCTACGGCACACACGATGTAGAGCAGGATTAGTAAACCAAATATGAACAAAACTACAAAAAAAAATATATATATATATATATACATACATGACTTGGAATTTAAATGAATGGACATGCTTCAAACCAGTTAAATTATTTAAGTTCATCACAATAACAATGTGATCCAAGTGTCTAACATCCTACCGTTAAAACACTGGATCCATTTTCGGCGTTCATCCCTCTGACCTCCAACGTCGAACATACTGTGAGACAAGGGAAGTTAAAAAGTTTTATACTTATGCTTTAAAAAAAAAAAATAAAGACATGAAAATAAAAGGAGGATGGGATGAAACAAGTTCTACTGAGTCAGAGAAAAAGGCTAAACATTTTAGGGGGAAAAAACACACATAAATCCTTCTGTTTTTTTCCGTATTCTGGAATGATAAATAAATTTTGTGGGTACTCACTGGAAATTGACTTTGTCTATTTGAAATCTTGTCTCAAAGATCCCAGATGTCAGTACTCTGCATCTCAGCAGGTCCTAAGAAAAAGAAAAAAAAGGAGGGTTAGCAAGCACAACTGGAAAATGGAGCATAAAATGGCAGAGAATTAGCAAGAACTTGTCTTCTGTGAGCTAAATAAAAATAAATAACAATTACTGACTTGTGTGTTCTGAAAGTCAATCTAGAGACAACCATTGCAAATAAATGTAAATGCTGTGGTGTGTGGCACAGTTCATGTTACCATTTTGTCCCTATTCAAACAGGCCATAAATAAAATAACTCAAAAAGAAGGTGCACATATACAGAAAAGGTATAACAGCATTTCCAAGTCACTTTTAATAAATGTTGCTTGTTGATTAGTTGATTTATTATTTATTGTCAAACGTGTGAAACAACAATAAAATTCACAGTTTTATCTGACTAACAAAATAAAATCAAAAGAGCAAAACCACACGCATTTTATTCTCAATCTTTCCAAATTCCCATTTACTGCTGCACTATTTTTACTGGCTTTAATGCCAGTTATGGAAGAGTGTATATAAACACCTACAATCTATGTACTGCCTTTAAAACTCACACAACAGAATGACAGAGATGGTGATTGTGGTATATAAGAAATGCGGCACATTTCCTATATGCAAACATTTCCTTTGTGCAGCTCTGCAGCCCGAAGTGGTGACGTAAAATTACAATGACATCATGAAGGTCTCTTCATGGTTTCCATGTCTTCATGAGTAATGTCACCTGAGCTTTGCCATCTGCACAAGTGTTTCACACACCGAGCAGTATGTATGTCACAACATGTGCACTGCATTCCACATCCTTCGGTTCTGGATACGCGGTTTCACACACTCTTTTGTTTTTACTTCTTCTTGAGTTTCCAAAGAAACACACTGGCCCGTCACAGAAGGGAATGTAGATGCGTTTCCGAAATATATTCACAGTGGGTGAGTGTGTCATGACTGGACCCTGAAACTGAAGCAGCTATGTTGAATCCAGTAATTACTGATTTAATTTAAAAAAAATTTTATTCTATTTACAGCATGTTATTGCATTGTTATTTGAGTTCTGTGAAAAAAAATGCAAATGTCTGGCAGGTTTTGCATTGCTGGTTCATCATGTGTTACTAAAGTGAACTAAAACTAAAAACTAAAGCTACTATTTGCAACATTAAGCAGCCTGAGGAGACTTTTGTGCATATTTAACTATGACTTGGATGTCTACATGACACGAGCCAACTCCCTTTCAAAATTGTTGCATTTTAATACCTATTTTGAACCATTGAACTCCATTTGCACATCACATACTAATACCGAAACTACTTCAAATTAAAAATAAGCATTTTAAAATAAAAAATAAGCAAAAGCTATCTCTAAAAAAATAAAATAAAATAAAATAAAATAATCAGTCAACAAATAAAAATAAACAAGAGTTCAGAAAAAATTAAAAGCAACAAAAGGATATTGGGAAGTTATAAAACTAAAGAAAAAACTAAGCAAGAAACTTGAAAGTGAAAACTACATAAAAATGATAAAAGCTGTTATAACTATGGTGTTTGAGTGTTGACCACCTCACCTGATCAGTAGGTGTGTAATCATTCTGCCTGACCACACCAATCCGGTCTAAGAAGCTGCAAAGACAACAGAAAAATCATTAAATCTCAGCTGGTATCCTACAAGAACATCATAATATTACAATAAAAGTTTGGCCCCAAAAACACAAAGTAATGCTCCCCAGCACAGTAGTGGGAGCTTCAGAGAGATAGAGTACGGCAGTCTATGAACGGCCACAAGGGGGCGTACATTTGAATTCATAGTGAGATCTGAGGTAGCCAGTCTGAGTCACCAGCAGCCGTTGGCTCTGTCAGACTAAAGAAGCCTCGTCAATGGAGCCGCTGTAGTAGTACTTGCACAGAAGGAGAAAGAAGAGTGTGTGAGTTTGTGTGTGTGTGTGCGCACACGCGCATGTGGCAGTGTACATGTGCGTGGGTGGGTATGCAGGCCTTCATATTTTGAAGAGATGATAAGAACTTCCTTATCATCTCTCTTCGAGCCACTACACATGTATGTAAATAAAATAAAATGAAAGGGCAAATTAAAGATCCAAGCTATCCTGAGAGCACTTTCAGATGTAAAGAGCAAACATTATTAAAGGGGAGTTGCTCAGCTATGGCATGGAAAGAGGAGTGGGCTGAACTTAGGCCAGTTCTGCTACACCGAAAGGAATTTGGTGATTATCTTTAAGCAGCAGTGGCAACTATACTAAGTGTCACACTCGCCTGCACTGATCGAGCAAAAGTGCTGCAGACTTTCCTACAACAATTCATCTTAAAAAGGTGAAGAAACGGCACATCCACAGAGTCAGAAAACTTATGATGACTTCTATCAATCACAGCATTAATATCATAGAAATGTTTCAATCACTGATTGGCTCCCAAACTTAAATATCTACATAGAAAACGTTTGCCCTGTGTCGTGTGTTACCACATTATCTTAAACAGTGAGATTTCAAGTAAATATTGAACTGAACCAAAATTCAGTACCCATAATTACAGGGGTCCCCAACATTTGTTATAGGAAGAAATAGCTTGAAATCCAATGTGAGTTTTTTTGGAGACAGACAGAAAGACAATAGTCAGGTTTGTGGTTGGTGGCAGGACAGACTGAATGCAAAAAATGCATTTATATACTTACCTAAACTTTTTTTTTTTAAAGCAACTTGCAAATTACCACATAGCCATCTGTAAATTGTTAAAATAAAACAAGAAATAGATTAAATGTACTTTGTTTGAATTGGCGCATTATTCTGATGCAATTCCACTGTACCTGAATGATCTTTAAATATTACCATTTTCCCGTGACAAGCATAATTTAACTAGGCATTAACCACTTTAAAAGGGTTAGAGTACAGTAGTATTAGAGTGTAGCATTCTCACCCACAAACAAAAACAGTTCATGCCAATTAATGTCAAGAAAAAAAAAATGTTTATATGACCCTGATGTGTCTATGCAGTGCCTGCAACTTTCTCTAACCAATTAAAAAAAAAATCTCTCCAAAGCTTCACCAACCAAAAATGCTTAAAGTAATCCCCGATTGCTTGTTACAGAGTGGCTGCTAACATACTACGTTCCCACTCTGTTCCTCTGCCTGCCCGGCTGTCTGCTATGACTAATTGTCTGCACTCTATTCTTACAACTAGCAAGGCAAGATGTTGGCTTGGAGCTGCCTCTCAGAGAACAGGTATGTAGCCCCCTCTGAGATAACTAGGAATGTTGCAAGCAGGGGTGAAATGTGACAGAAGGGCTGCAGGTAACACACTGAGAGGAACAGGGGGCTGGGTCTGCAGAAGCTACAGTGCTGGACAGATGGACAAAAAGCCCACTGAACCAGGAAGAAGAGGGAGAAACGGTTGGTAGAACAAAGAGTCGCCCATGTGCATTTCTCTGCACAAATGCACACTGACACAGATGTTCATGTAAAGCACACAGAGACACTATTAAAGCAACCAACTGGTCTGGTACAACCAGCTCTCTGCAGGGGCCAAGTGGCTCAGGTCCTTCCACAGATCAGCACCTCGGAGTCAAACTTTAACCTCCCATAACATTAGACCCTTAAGAAGAAATTTAAAAATCTGGATGTGGGGGAATCTGAATGCTACAGCTCTAACAGTGACAGAGTTAGCATGTCTGCCACTGTCATCTGCCGAGGCCAAACTCTTGTGTATCTACAGCTCCGGTCAATGGCATCAACACACCCAGGACAAACACACTGCTCAATTTTAGAACTTCACCCTATTAATAGGAGAAGTGACAATAATAACCATGCCTACTAAGCTGAACTAAATAATAGTGGCTGCCCCAGTAACAGAGAGGTCTACGGTGTTATGTATAACCTGTCAGGGTTATTCTGGGGTAGCAGACAGGCTGACTTAACCTCTAGAAATATACACAGAGCACTTGTCTGGTGACTGAAAATAGCCCAGTATTTACAAGAAAAGATAATATTCCATCTACTTTTTGCTTTGTATTATTTTTTGCAAGCACAATAAATGTAGGTCACAATTATGGAAAAACCAAAAAAAAAGACTATTTACATATTTTAAAATGGTCATACTTGAAATCTTTATTTGGATTTGTTGTTTGATTGCTACACAAACAACTCTGAGGAATATTTAAGTATGCTTGTTAAATTAAAAAAAAAAAAAATCACTTAATGCTTAACCTCACTCAAAATGTTGGTTTAACAATTATTAAAAAAAAAAAAAGTAAAATTATTGTTGATTTTATTCTTACAATTAATTAAAGCTTCTTCCGAGATAAGACGGCTATGATAAAATCTTTTAACTGGATTCACTTTGCTCGTGTAACTTTGAACCTGATGAAGTTTAAAATGGTTTAAATTATTGTTTTTTTTGTTTTATTTTAATTCTCACTATAATCACAGATCTTCACATATGCTTTAACAGCAGCAGTGCACTGTCCCAAAAGCTGATAACACTTCCATAAAGTATTTATCTTGTAAAAGTGGTAGTATTAGGACAAAGGATTACTCAGATTATGAGCGTTCATACATTCTCATCTCTACTCAGGATTAGTCTGAGCAACACAACTATGTTGACTCGTTGGGCCTGCACGAACGGAGGTGGTGAGGAAAACATTCTGAATTATAAACTCCATTTAATAAAATAAAAACATGTCAAACTCAAGAATTTGACCAAGTTTTCTAAGTTTTTACAGTTACATTTTCAGATCACGATGCTTTAATTTAAAATGACCTGAAATGTCTTTTTAAAAAAACAGCCAAGTGTGATAACTAATAAAAGTTATTATTCAAGTATTTTAACTCATGTCAGGGTTTATAGTATAACGTGATACAAACACAACATCTGAAAAACTTTGCCCCGCTGCATCCGAGCAACTCAGCTGATCGGCTGTGTGACACACACACACAAAGTCAGCGAGCAGGATTGCATCCCTAAAAAGCGCCCCTTTCCACATCTGCTCAAATCTATTTAAGTCGAAGCAAGTTTTCATAAGTTCAACCACCATTTCTTTATCAATAAATAAAGACTGTGAAAAACTTTAATAAAGTAAAAGCACATTTTTGTGACCGTAAGAAGCCAGTTAAACTGACTAAAGAGCTCAAAATAAAACAGTAAAACTGCTTATGCTGTGTAAATAAAATGAGGCTTTAGTTAATAGTTTAAAAAATATATATTTGTGAGATTAATTTACAATTTTAAAATTAATTTAATACAAAAACAGACTTTGAAATTGTTCAGTGTCATTGGCAACTGACAATGTTATGAGGCAATACTTATAATGTATTCAATTTCAGCAAAAAAAACCCCTAAAAACAGAAACATTTTAGGTTAGTATTTCTTTATAACTAACAAGGCTTAAACTGTATCTTTATCTGTTGCTGTACAATTCAGTGTAAACACTTGAATGTGTCACTTCAGGCGACTGAAATCAATCTCAGCAGCGCGAGAGGAAAACTGAATCTTTACGAGCCTCCGAAGCGCCGATTCCAGTCAAAAAATGGTCTTGGTGCTTCTTCAAGGCAGTGGTGTTGGGTGTTTTTTTTTTGTTTGTTTTTTTTTGGGGGGGGGGGACGATTGAGCAAGATTTGAGGGGCTTACTGCTTCTTTGTACGTTAACGCTTCACACCGTGAGCCGACCAAACCAAAGGCTTCGCCAGCCGATCCTTAATCAAACACACACCACATCCAGGGGAGAGAGGCAGAGGAGGAAAGAAAGAGAGAAAAGGCTATGTCTGACATTACAGAGCTGCTCCAAAAATAGCTCCCTGGCGCCCTGGCCTCCGGCTTGGTTGTCATGGTGACAGAACCACAGGGGCTATAAATAGACAATCGGCTCCAAATCTTGTGCTGCTGGAGAGAGGCCAGAAAGAGGGAGAGACAGACAGAGAGAGGGGGGAGGAAAAGAAAGGAAGAAAGACAGAAGAAGGAGGGAGAGAGACAGAGAGGAATGGAGTGAGCAACAAAGAGACAGAGAGAGAGAGAAATGCGGGGAATGGAGTGGGTTAGAGAAAGCAGAGGGAAAAGTACACGAGAGAAGAAAAGAACTAGGAAAGAAGGAAGACAATTAAAGAACTAACATACGAGGAAAACAGACAAAAAATGAACAGATTATGAGCCTAGGAAAGGTAGGAGGAGATGAGAACGGAGTGAAACAAAGATAAAAAGAGAGCAAAAGAGGAACCAGAGTATGGCTACAAAACAAAACAAAATATCCAAAGCAAAATAGAAAATGAAACATTAATAAATGAATGGAAAGTTTAGAGACAAAAAATTAAATAAAATAAACTGGTAAGAGAGACAGAAGTAAAGGAAGAGCATAAAACAAAGAAAATTAAGGGATGAACAAAGGATCAGAAAGACAGAAAGAAAGAAAGACAGAAAGAAAGACAGAAAGAAAGAAAGACAGAAAGAAAATAGTCATGAAGAAACATTAAATGAGGCAAAAAAAATGAAAGAAAAAAGAAACCCAATGAACTAGAAAATAAAGTGAAAGAAAGACAGAAAGAAAGAAAGAAAATTACAAGGCCTATACAGTGAAGCTAGAAAGAAAAAGAATAAAAATAAAGGAAAAACAGAGGGTAAACAGGACTGAGCACACAGGCCTTTCAAACAGCAATCAGAAAATCACAAGACAGTGAGATTACAGCAACAGCAGCAAAGTTTCCCACAGCCGTCTGTCTCCAAACACAGCTGCACATTTAGCATCTGCAGCTTGCACACACCTGGATATTTCATCACAACATATTCAGGATAACACACAGTGACACTACCACCCCATCAAAACACAAAAATCAGTTTGTCTTTGCCCCCATCCCTCATTCCCCCCTCCCTCCTTCCTCAGGATGAGTCAGAGACCAGATCCCAGCCATTTTCTGTCCCTGCAGAAACACCACTTCACATCACGAAGAGACAGAGAGGAGAGGAAGGACAGGGGAGGGGAGAAGAGGATGATGACGGAGAAGTAATCTAGGGGGACTCTGGCACATCATCGCTGGGGCAAGATTTCAAAGAATCGACAGTTAACGAACATGGTGGTAACTCAGCCAGGCAACGCAAACTCACACAAACACCAAAGGCAATTGAAAAAATATATATATCTCAATCAGAGATTAAATGTTAGGCAGTTAATCTCTGATTAAATGCCTAACATCCAGTACATCTGAGGTTGCAAATCTATGGCGTCACTTACTCTGTGCCAGTTTATACAAAATCCTGTGGTTATTTTACATTGTAGATGACACCATAAATTTTTCTTAAATTCCCCGCTATCTATATAATAACTATTAACATAATATATTTATACATTAAATTATTACCTATTTTAAGATGATGTGAACAAAGCAACATCAGGATTTCATTTAGCCTCGTGTTTCAGATTCTAATCATTCTCCATTTAGCTCAGGTTTTTGGGGCTATATTTTGTATTTCATATTGCATAAAGCAGACCCATGCTTCATAAATCTTAGGTTTTGGAAGAGTCCTTCACAATAAAGGTCTGTAAAAGCTCATACTCATCACATACTAACACTTGGAACCCCTTCTCATCTTATTTTAACACAAAGGGTTACAAATGTCCACGTTAGGCAGGCAGGGTGGTGAATTTTTTTTTGCTTTCTTTTTTTGTTGTTGTTTTTACTTCAATTAAGCAATAAAACTACATGGTGGGGTTTAGACAACAAATCTACTTGGTCATCTTGTTTCTAGCAAAAAAAAAAAAAATGCACCCTTTCAGAACAATGTTACAAGGCAAACATCTCCCATGTGCAAAAAGCTTCTCCAACATTTTAACATTACGAGTTGTGTGACACAGTTGTGGGATTTATATGTATGGGAAAACCTCGTATATTGAAAGCCATTAAAGAGGTACCCAGTGCCTTAGAAAGTGATGCCTACTGGTCCTGAGCAGACGTCAGTGTGTCACATAAGCCACACCTGCCATAAAAATGGCAACGCACCAAACCAATACATTGATAAGATATCGTCTGATCCTGATTCAAAAGGCTGGATTGGACATTGTTGGCAATGTGTCAACATGACTGAAAAGCTCAAATGTAAAAGAGCTGAGATTGATTTAATTAAAAAAAAAAAAACTGCGCTTACATTAACAGTGTTTCTCAAACTTTTTCTTCCACACTCCACATCAGCGCCTGGAGAAATGTTTGTGCCACACCCAATATTTTTTAAATCAATCAAAAAAGAATGCCAGTTGAATTTAGGCTCAGCAAATTCTTGTTTTCTTTCCCTATAAAAATTTTATTCTTACAAATGAGTTTCACATCATATTTTTCCACAGTTTGAGAACCAAAGCAGTAAGGCAACATGTTCTCATCCACTCAATATTATTTCACTTATCTGTTTCTTATCAGCTCCACTCCCCACAGAAGGTGTGTGTGAGGAGATGATACAGTAAGAAGATGACAGCATAAATGACAGCAGGGTTTGACAAAGACCAAAAGAAACCCCTACAAATAAATTAAATTAATAATTATTTTAAAAAAATAATCTTGTACTAAAAAAATACCGGTTCAGTTCATTTATATTCTTGGATATATAATTGGTTACATTATTTTTCAAAGTTAGGAAAGCAAATGTTTGAGTTGAGCCCGATGTTGCTTTGCAGTTAAAAAATGATTTCCAGTCTCTTCCTCACAGTGAGGACTACAGCTTACAGAAAAAAGCAACAACAATCATCAGAAACAAATACAAAATGATTCATTACATTTTCAAAAAAAAAGGTAAAGATTTGTGTAAAGCTTGCAAAGGACACATTCTAACAGTATGAACACTCCCTCTGTACAGCTTTGTTCACTGTTTCCAAATATGTAATCGTCTGCAACTGGTCAGAAACGTCTCGTGATTGGCTTGGTTTTCCATAATTTCCTTTAGGCCACATGTTTGCATTTATTTTCTTTCTTTAGGCCACATGTACAAGCAACTTTCTGCTTCTCATTTAAAGGAACATGTCAGAATTTGCTTTTTAGCGATGGAGTGATGCCACTGCACAGCAGACAAAAAGCAAGCTGCCACTTGGCTTAGAAGCATATCTGGCTCTGTCCAAAGATAAAATCTCCTTACCACCCACTCCAAATTCTTACAAAACCTAAAAAAGGTGTAACCCTAAGACCTTTGACAAGAAGCTACAGCTAAGAACATGACTTAAATAATCCATTAAAAAAAGAAATAAAAAGAAAATAAAAGATGTGTATTTCAGAGGTGTATTAGTAATCAATCTTTGAAAAAAAAAATATTTTTTTTTATATATACATACACACACACACACACACACACACACACACACATATATATATATATATATATATGCAGGATTTAAATTGATTTACAATCAAGTGTATGTTTAAGGATTAAATTAATAAGGCAAATTAGTGCAGAAAATTTTTTTGATTTACAGAGATTTAAGTCACAAATTCTAACAAAAAAAATCTGAAATTTATTATTGTTGAAAAAGTATTTGAATATTTTTTGAGCAATGGGGCAATATTTTGTCATGTTTCACTTTTTCCATGCCTAGATCTTCATAAGTTTATTCTACTGTCAAGAGTATACAAAATATATCTCTATGTCTTCATAAAATAATTTATAAATGAATAAAACAAAACCACATAACCAAGACAAAACATTTAATTCAAAACATTTAATCCTCTAGATTATCTGAGACAACAAATAAGTAATACTGAAATAAAAATTAAATCTTTAGCACAGGCATATAGAGTCTCTTTTTTTTTCCTCTTCTTGAATTTCCTGTAGCCACAGTGCCATGCTACCTGGCCAGATAGCTAGCTTTACCCAGCATGCTGTTAGGCAGTGTAATTTTATAAATGTACAATTATTAGCGTGACAAATTGTTTCACAATCTGTTGAGTGCCATGGTAATTGGCCTGTTAAAGACAGTCACTTGTGGGTTTTTAATTGTGTTATAAAGTTACAACTGTGTGTAGAAAACGTAGTGAAGAGAAGTCCCGTCTCACTGCAGTCTACACACTGTTTACACAAATTACTGTACCATATGTTTCTTAAAAATTTAAGAAAGAAAGTAAATGTTTTAACCCTGCATTGGTATGACAGTACATTCATATTATTTGGGAAATTAAGACCATCAGAAGAAAAAGTATCCCCTGCCTCAGCCAAAAAAATCTTAAATCCAAATCTTAGACTCCCAATAGCTTTTAACTCCATAAAAGGCTGAAGAGCTGTCATATACATGTCAAATCCATCTTTAGAAGAGGGCCATACAAGTCTTTTTTTTAAACAATAATTCAATAGATATTTATAGTACAGTTGTCAGTACACCATACTGAAAACTGGGATAGACCGATTTTCACAGCAGTCTTTTTAAAATTTTAAATGTCTTATAATAAATAGCTTATGATAAAACAAATCCTTATTGCTAAATTTAACTGAAAATTAGACTATATTTAAATAGGTCATCCTCTACATGAATAATGCTGCGTTCCATTTGAAGTGGAAAGTCAGAAATCCCAAAATACCGGGTGGAATTTTCAACTTGAACACCCCCTCAAGTTGGACTTCCCACTTGGAAATTCAGAGAAGACACACCAACCCCAACTTCGCAATCCAAGATAGTAGGAACAGTAAAACTGTAGTAAGTGCAGTCTGTACTGCCACTGTTATGGATTTGTGACTTGCTGAATAAGCCGTACGCAGAGAACCAGCCAGGCTCTATATGTTTTTAAGAGCAAAACAAAAAAACAAAAGGTACTACATTGTCCTCCAGGTAATGCTTGTGATGGCTGGATGACTCTACCTTGCAAAACAAAACAAACAAAAAAAAAGGTAAAACTCTGAAAAATTTAGTATGCGGAGCCATCCGCCTTGGTGACCCTGTTTTAATGAGGGAGCGGCCATAAGAAGCTTGGCTTGGGCGCATTATGCCTTTGAAAGAGTTAGCTCAGTGAAGTGACAACTGAGCAAAACATAGCCCCCCCCATGACCCTGAAACGTAAAAGTAGAAGAAAATGAATGGATGCTTATTTATTTTTTGCTTGTGAATTTGTTACTTTAATCTTAAAATCTTGTTTTCCTTGGAATTTAATAACTTTAGTCACAAATATTTTCCCCAGGCTATTAGCACCTCCTATTACCCTTTTCTTTTTAAACACTTGGTTTGGTCGTTATCCACTGCTATGCTGTATATGATGAGACAACAGAAACCCGACAAACTCACAGAGAAACCTTGATATCCTACAGTTAGGCAACCTCACTGACACCAACTGAGACAACACATTCTCAATGCATCAGGAAAAACAAAAACAATAAAAACACATCAGAGCGGCGCATGACCAAGCAAAAAGAGAGCCAGGCAAGCTTCAGTGACTTCCCTCTAATTACAGAAAGAGAAAGCATCACTGCCATGTCAACTACCTCTTCCCTTTTTCCTTTCGATTTTTTTTTTGTTAATCATGACACAAGGCAGGTGATCTTTACAAAGAGAGGCAGGAGATGTATGTGGTGTGCCTCACTTTTCCTGTGCTGATCCAGGGTTGACATTTTCATTTAATGCTAACAACCTTCATCAATAATGCTGAAGTTGTCTGTCTCTTCTAACAGTCGCTCATTCTTTCTCCTTCTGCAGCCTGCCTGGGTTAAAAATAGCTCTCCCCTCTCTCTTTCTCTGCTTCTCCGTTTACATAAGCACACAGAGGGGGGAGGGGAGCACTTCCGGTCTGGCCACCCAGCCCAGCATCTGATCCATCATAACACTGGGGCTGCTGGGTGTGGAGGAGAGGAGAGAAGAGGGTTCCTGCAATGGAGGAAAACCCTCATTCAGTTTCAATCTCTCTTTTCAATCTTTTCTCGTTTCCAGTCGCTGTGTCTCTTCAGATGCATGCAACTCGGCACGTGTTCAATCACACTTCTTGCTTTTTCATGATCATCTTACTGACAGCCTGTACCGACAGCCCACCCGCCTCCCACAAAACATAAGAGTACCACACTGTGACTGTGACAAACAACTGTGATCACATTTGCAACAGGACAATGACACACATACACTTATAAAGTCAGTTGTGTAAAGTAACTGAGTGCACTCATCAAAATATTGCACATGAAGCAAGACTTTATGTGCAGTACAACTTCATGCTACTTTAAATATCTTTGCATTTTGGTAGAAATATATATCTAATTCATTCATCACTTAACTGATTGCTAATTACATTATTATTATTATTATTATTATTATTTTATGTATGACATATTATATATTGCTTAAGACTGACACAATGGCATCCAGTCTTTCTGTCTTGTGGCCCCTGCAGAAAAACAGCAACTACTAGGAGGCGAAGTGATTTGTTTACTGTTTCAACAAATATTAATTCCTCCTCCAAACTTCTCAGTTGATTTCACTTTAGTAACTATTGATCAAAAGACATAAAACACTTTGTCTTTTCTTTTGGTAAAATATCAAGTCTTTGAAAATGAATTTGTGCAGTACAGCTTTTTTTAAATTTTTATTTCACTCCTTCTTTTGATCCTGAGAAGTGTCCAAACACAAAGGTTAGGAACTAGAAAACCAACATACCCAAATCTATCTGAAGCAGTCAAAAATGACTCCACCTTAAGTAGCTACTACAGTAAAGTATGCCATTTGAATTCATGCATCAGTGTTACATCTATTAATCTTTTAATCTATATGAGCACTTTAACATTTGACATTTTAGGTACACATACTTTAAACACAAGAACAAATGAAACAATCAGCACACGTCCCAAACTCTGACTCATGTGATTGTTGCATGCCTTATAATGAAGCCAGACTGGAAAAAGAACAAAGGGAAGGATAACATGCTTGGAACAGCAGAGATAGAGTCGGGCAGCACAAGTTGGGGAAGTTGAAGCTAATATGCCAAATTTTAATGCAGAAAGCAAAAAACAAAAAAAGAAAAAAGGCTGTTCCACAAAGGTGGACTCATTCCTCATCAGTAAACACAATAGATCAAGTGATTATAAATTTTAGTCAGACTGTCAACATCTTCATTGGAATGACCAAAATAAAATTAACTGACGCGACCAACACCCCATCTGTGAGGCTTCATATAGCTAAATCTTAATAGCCATGCTAGCAGCTCTTTGAGGCTGTACGAGACAGTGAGGTGCTCTGACCATAAACATATATACATAGGCACCGCATTGAGCGGGTGGGCCCGTTGCTGTAATACGTCAGCTTGTCCACCATATTGGATGTGGCAGATCTGGGCTGTAAACTAATACAAGTAAATGGATTGAAATTCAGGAAGAGCCTCTCTACAAAGTTCTTTAAGTTAACACGTCTCATTCACACATTCTCAATATATATTAGCGCATACTTGAAACTGATAGGAATCAAAAATAGTATTATTTTCTCTGATAATTATAAATGTTAAATACTCCATGTATGTTTAGGGTACAGACATCCAACCAGCGTATGTATTTCTAATGCTTTTATGTTTAAAGCTACTGATGTTTGTAACGCTGTTATTATGATAAATGTCTACAATAACCAGATCCTGACATGTAGATATAACATCTACAGGTTTCTTAATTTAAATAAATAAATAAATAAATAAAATTATATTCACTTATGGCATTCATGGCACCAGGATACCCTAGGTCGCAGGTCGATGATCAATTTTGTAATTGTATCACCAGATCTGGACACTCGGTTGAAGAGAAGAGCTGAGCTGTCAACTGATCACCACGTAGTGGTGAGTTGGATCAGGTGGCGAGGGAGGATGCTGGACAGACCCGGCGCACCTAAACGTATCATGAGGGTGCGCTGGGAAAGCCTGGCAGAGGCCCCAGTCTGCGAGATCTTCAACTCCCACCTTCAGCAGAACTTCGACAGCATTCTGTGGAAGGCTGAGGACATTGAGTCCGAATGGACCATGTTCTGCACCTCCATTGTTGAGGCTGCAGCTCAGAGCTGCGGCCGCAAGGTGGTTGGTGCCTTTTGAGGTGGTAATCCCCGAACCAGATTGTGGTCACTGGAGGTGAAGGGAGCCATCAAGCTTGGTTAGCCTGTGGGACTCCAGAGGCAGCTGAAGGTACTGGCAGGCCAAGCGGAATGCGGCTCACCTGTCACAGAGGCATAGCCATGTGGCAGAAGGCTTCCGCCTTTGTAGCCTCAGAATCTCACCTCTGCTATTTGCAGATGATGTGGTCCTGTTGGCTTCATCAGGTGGTGGCCACCAGCTCACAGTGGAATGGTTCGCAGCCGAATGTGAAGCGGCTGGCATGATAATCAACACCTCTAAATCTGATGCCATGGTCCTCAGCCGGAAAAGGGTGGAGTGCCCACTCCGGCTCAGGGACAAATTGCTACCCCAGGTGGAGGAGTTTAAGTATCTCTGGGCCTTGTCCACGACTGATGGGAGAAGGGAACGAGAGATTGACAGACAGATCGGGGCTGCATCTGCAGTGATGCGGACGCTGCACCGGTCTGTTGTGGTGAAGAGGGAGCTGAGCGTAAAAGTAAAGCTGTCAATTTACTGGTCGATCTATGTCCCTACCCTCCCTATGGTCATGAGCTTTGGGTAGTCTCTGAAAGAATAGAATCGCGAATACAAGCGGCAGAAATGAGCTTCCTCCAAAGGGTGGCTGGTCTCTCCCTTATAGATAGGGTAATGAGTGCAGCCATTCGGGAGGGGCTCAAAGTAGAGCCACTGCTCCTCCACATTGAAAGGAGCCAGATGAGGTGGTTCGGGCATCTGACTAGGATGCTTCCTGGGCACCTCTTGGGTGATGTGTTCCAGGCATGTCCTACCGGGAGGAGGCCCCAGGGAAGACCCAGGACACGCTGGAGAGATTATATCTCTCCGCTGGCCTAGGAACGCCTTGGGGTCCCTACGGATGAGCTGGTGGAGGTGGCTGGGGAGAGGGAGGTCTGGGCTTCTCTGCTTAGGCTGCTGCCCCCGCGACCTGGCGATCGGGTTATGTTGTAGGTCCTACGATATAAACTGATGTGCACTTCTCTAGAAATGAAACTACACATCGGGTCAGGTTCAGAGGGGATTTCCGGTTACATATGTAGGCACCGCAAGGACCTGACACAGAAGCATAATTCAGGCCTAACAATGCTAAAATGTTTAGCAGTTATATTATTTACCATTTTTACTATCTTAACATTTAAGCAGGCTATAACATTTACAAATAGCACAAAATAGAAAATACAGTTGAACAAAAGTACTGAACACATTTTTACTAATTATGCCACAGTTACACCTGACACGTTGGTCATTGTTTCAGGGAAGTGTGACGCCAACACTGCGCCGTAATCATAAATGCTGGCACAAGCAGTGGTGGTCTACTTCTAAACGATAAAGCCTTTGCGCATCTGTGGGCCCGCTAGGGTCCATCTGGGTACAGGTGATGTAAATTTCGTCATCAGACATCAGACATGGTGGATCCACGCCGATGTCTGTATGCCTGCCTGTTTTTTTGTGACTCTTCCATAAATTTGCATTACAATGCACCAACTACGTATGCACCTCAGGACTTAAAGCTGCCTTCAAAGAAGTATAACAGGAATGGCTACTCAAAAGTGGTGTCTCCAACTGTCCGTGTCTGCAACAGAGTATAATCAAGGCTCTGTCACACGTATAGGCCACTGAAAATGAGCTTTTAAAAACTTTAAATAGGTTGAAGATTTTCACAAACTGTTTACATGTGATCAAGAAAAACGAAGATTTTGTCTTGTAATGTCAAATGTGTGCCTCTATCTTCATTTTTGACATCAGACAGTGTGCCACGCTATTGTCTGTAGGCTTCCAATTGGCCAACATTTCTGTACTGTTTTCTAAGGTTATATTGCTACTTGTTGCTTTGGGATGTATGTGTGTGTGCACGCATGTGTGTTTGGGGGGAGGGTCAAAACAGTCTGGAAACAAAATGATTGCTAAGTTCTTGTCAAAAGATTTCTGCAGACCATATCTTTTCAAACTTTTGTAGCAATCTCACAGCAGAAATCAGGTTACAAAATTTAGGAGGTGCATGGTAAGCCAAAATGTCACCAAAGGACACCATTTTTGGCAGACATGAGCCACAACAGCAAGTATAGACTGTCTGTAACAATTCCTCCTGAAAGGGGCTTCAACCTTCCACAGAATGGTTATTCCAACAGTTGAATCATTTAATCCAAACCTTAAAGGGAACCTCCAGGTGTCCACAAAGGGTAAATGCCCCTGGGGAACATGAACATCAGTCTGAAGTTTCACATAAACCTATTTAACAGTAGCTGAAAGATTTCATTCAATACCCAAGTGGTGGACCAACTAACAGATAAAGATAACCATTTAAATACCAACACCTTAATGTAATCCACAGTTGTTTTTGGTATCTTGATGAATATCAACTAGATGTATCATTTTAAACGAGACCATACATCATTTTTTCTAGCCAAGAGAACTCATCTACAAACTGCTAAAATAAACTAGCCAGAATAAACTTACTTGCAAAGTGTATTCGTACTCATTATCACCATTAATATTCACACCTCATGCTCGCAAACCTCATGGGAAAGAACCCAAACCCTCCACAGTGTGCAGACAGAATGTGCACACATGCCTCACCTTAACACATCAAAACCCAAAAAAGTAAGTCCTTAGAAATGTGTGTATGTACAAGTGTTAAGTACAGAGGTGAAAAAAGGAAAAAGTGAAAAGCAAAGACTCACTACTGTGCGCAGTCGATGAGTTGATATTCGTTGGACCTTTCCCAGCATGCCCGCACACCCTCATCTTGCCAAAGGATCTTTGCATGGTCATAAAACTCCTGAAAAGACAAAAGCTGGTCTAGATCAGCAACATATCACAACTAAAAACAAATGCTAGTCAGGCTCTTATGTTAGCCCTGAAAAACATATGTGAAATAAATAAATAAATAAATATTGATACTAAGAGCAGGTTTGGCATGAAACTTGAGATCAGAATAATTTTTCCTTATTATTTTTTATTTTCAAGAAGAAAATTTAATCTACTTTATTCACAAAAATCAATCAACAGAACATTAATCAGACTGCATAATAAACAAATCAGTCATTGTCAAAGAAAAGAAGTCAAATGATCGCAGGTTCAAACTTCTCAGATGGAAGGATTTGTGGCTTTCTACAATTGGAAACAGTAACTGATTACAAAAACAAGAATTACCACATTGCGGTTGTAAACCTTCACCAACCACAAGCTGTAGTTAACATTCTTGTCTGTCCAAGCTCAGACTCATAATATCAAACAGCAACCTTCAGGACTGGAAAAGGAAGACTTTTAGGGAATATAATAGGTGGGCACAAGATTAGTGCCAATGAACAATGAAGTCGGGGACTGACAACAGTCAAAGTGATGGCAACCACTATCTTTTTTTTAATCTTGTTTTCCCCTAATTAATGAATTAATGTAATTATTAGGAGATTCATAATAAATCAAATCTCCCTCTCTATAGTTTCAAGTTGCATAAGCAAATAGATGTTTCTGGCCGTGCACTAACATGGGCAGAGAAGTTCACGCCTGGCACCTCTGCGGATGTGTGGAGCAGCTACATTGAGCCATCATTATCATCAAATCAGAGAAAATATTTTTGACTGTAAATGTGACCACATTTGCTTAATGCTTAATGCTTAATTATCTCATCCATTTAATTCATGCACTGCACTGCCCACTAGGTTGAGAGAACAGCCCAAAATTTGTGTTGAGTTGCCTGCTGCACTCACCTTTACTATGTAATTTTTTGGAGCCACACATACTATATGCACCCACTCCCTGTCACTCTGCATTTCTATTGGTCACACAAATGTATGTTGCACTGTTCCTCTGTCGGCATGAGTGCTCCCCGGTTGGTGCATTTAGAACAAACTGCGCAACCAACCGAATTATCAGTTACCTGATAATATCAGCCGATATTAGCCATCTTATCAGTATAGGCATTTTTAACAGCTGATAAATGAATATTTAAAGAGGAGACAGGAGAAACACCCTTCAACCATGTTATGAGTGTTAACATTGCATAGTTTGTCCACCAGAGGGCACTCTGCAGCTTCTGGTTGGCTACAAACAATCAGCTGATCCGAGCAGAGTTGGGCAGAGCATAAATAACTACACATAAATAAATGTTAGGACAATCTGCTGTTTAGTGTATCTGGGGGAAAAAATATATATATACACATATATAAAGGCTGGGTTATTGGAATTTGGGATTTTTAAATCATCAAATATCATCATCAAATACATTGGTCTTAAAAATCCTATATTGGCCAGGCTCTTGTGGGAACTACAGATTAGTGTCATCAGTTCAGAATCTGGTCACATGTGAATAATGGTCAAAATTCCCTTTTGCTTCTGAGTTCAGGGATTGTAGAACTGCTGCGTTCTGAAGGGCATTCTGATGGCACAGGGAAGTTTCCCTTTAACCTTTTAAATATACAATATTATCACTTAATCATTTTATCATATTAGACATTTGCGTGAAATGTCATAATTAGTGAAGAAATTTGCTAATTAAGGCCAAAAACATGCTTTGTGAAGTCACAATTACCTTGATCGCTAAAATCTAATCAGTTCATCCTTGGTAGATTTGATGAAAGTGTTCCAAGAACTATAGCATTTATGAGAAGGGGCACAGGTGAACGGAAAGAACATAAACTAATGATCTACTATACATATTAGTGACTGGTTATACATGAAAAAGCTGTATCTGATTAGTATCTCAGGACAAGCCTGTGTCCCTTTCTTACAGCTGTATTTCTCATCTGGTTCTCAATGGCTGAAACTGTTTAAGGATAGCCGGGGAGGGGGGTGTAGTGATACTCCCTAGCTTAGTTTGGAGTTTAAGGCCGGCTCAGTGAGGAGCAGCAGATGAGCAAACTGATAGAAGCAGGAAACAGACCAGTTCACTGAGTTCATGTAGAAATGGAGAGCTTTGTACTGACACAAGGCTTGACTGTCACTACGCAGGGGCCTATCTTCACTATGATCGAGAGTTAGTCACATACAATACAGTCAGGCACAAATAAGCCATTATGAGCCATAGAGTTAAATTGTATACTCTTTAAAAGAAAAGAAAAAAAAAGAAAAGAAAATTGGCGAGAATTCAGCAGGATATCTGCAAGGCGCATAAGTCATGCATTACCAGCCGAGCCTTTCACTTTACAGGAACGGTCTTATGGGTAATTTGTGTGTGATGTAGGTGAGTGACAATCTATTGTGAGTGTAGGAGAAGTGACATAGTCAAAGCTACTGTTACATGCATGCTTACAGTGGTTACTAAGTTACTGAAATTAGCTATAAAGTGCCATTAGTTTCACTGTAAAGGTTAACAAAATATTGGACACCCTGTTCGCTACCTATCACAGCAGAGTTGGTCCAAAAAGTAAAGACTAGTTACCAGCTGAAAGTCAAGCTAGGATCAAGGTACTTAAAAATATAGCTTTCCCTACCACAACTGAGGATCTGAGGGGTTTACTACCAACTAAGTTCAACACAGCTAGGCTTTATCTGCATTAGCTAGCTTGAAAATACCTAAACAAGAACACTCAGCAGGGGTGGGAGGGCTATCAACTTTCCTTGCTAACCCAATCTTTTTCTTCAGGCTCTGTGTGTGCTCGGGGGGCCTTTGACGTATCACTTAACTATTCTTTCCCACAAAATGAAGTGACTGAATGCAAACTACTTCTGACAGAGGCATTATAAGAGGGATGGGTAGTAAAAAAAAATACGCTGCAAATATGATTTTTTTTTTTTGACTAGATAAAACAAGTGGCAATTTGTAACTACACCCTGGATTTAAGGGATTTACATTTATAGTTTTGGACAGCTAAAAGCTGTGTCAGCTGGATAAACTCCTCCTACACTGAACTGGACAAACAGTTATGAAAATAGAAACAAATTAACACATTTTTTTTTAAAATAAATGAGCAATCAAACCCTGTCAAACACATTCTTTTTGCTGCTGTTAATTTAAAACAGAAAAAAAGTGCATATAAAAACAAATTTAAATATTACTTAATTTTTTTTAACTTTAACTATAACTTTTTCTCATAAGCAGCTCAACCAAAAAAGAAAGAAAAAAAAGAAAAATAATAGAACAACATCTAACCATAAAAAAAAAGAATCTAGGGATGCCACTAACAAATACTGTCTCATCTGCCATTTATAAATGAAACTTAGCTAAAATGTTGTGAAAAAGTAATAAACTCCATTTTTGGTGAAATCTTCGTCTAATGGTTGTTTTGCCAAACTAGCTGCATAGTCTGTCCATCACCTAATCAATTAATCAGCTAAAAATGTCAGCTTTAAGAAGAAATAAGTGTCTCAGTTAGGGGCAACCATCGAGTCACTTATTCTCTGTTTTTTAATTTCATTTATTTTTTATAAACTGCTAATATAGTGGATTTTCAGCAGTAATACATAACTGCTTTATAAGCACTCTCTCCTTACTTTCAGTATGTAGAGAAAATTTTTCTTTTCTTAATTTATAGCCAACTGGATGTAAAATTGTTGTGTTAAAAAGCAGTTTTATGGTGCCTGTTATTACTATAGTCATGCACAGTTTTCATTTTAAGAACAGGAAAGGCTGTGACCTGCTTACAGACCTAATTTGAGATGCTGTGTTGCAGTGATGATTTCATTATAACGAAAAAGAGCTTTTCCAGAATTAGAACTAAAGTATTATTTACACTTTTTTTTTTAGTAGTGTATAAGTTTATTAAGACTGGGATGTCTACACGACTGAGCGTTTTCTTTTTTTAAATTGCAAAGCAGTACACATGGACAAGGATAACCGAGGAGAACAGAAAATACAATCCAAATACATCTTTATGTCCTGTGTGGGATTTTTCCACACATATCCGGAGTTGTCTTCTAATTATTTCCCCCATCTAATTATTTCATATCTTCATTCATTTCATACAGTCACTTTCATTTAAAGATATCCTGCTTATTTGCCACAGTGAAATGAAAGAGGAGTTGGTGAGTGTACGTACACACACACACACACACACACACACACACACACACACACACACACACACAACCTGTCCATCCTGAAGAAGGGATCCCTCCTTTGCTGCTCTCCCTGAATGTTCCTTCACTTTTACTATCAAAAAGTTACAAAAGGATACAGCATGCTGTATGTTGTAAGGGGCTGAGCACAGAGGAGCAACAATTGGTCTACCAAGACTAAAAAGGCTTGAGTAAAAACCCTCAGTAACAAAATTCAGTGGTGTAAGATGCAGTCCATTTTTAGAAAGAAAATTGCTTATAATGAATAATAATTACGAGGATTATTGATTAGACATAAAGCTCAAAGGGAAAATCACATGAAGGTCATGGATATTCAACACAAGCCCTACGCTTATTGTCTTTCTTCATTCCCAGCAAAAGGCAGTGTCAACCAGTCAAACTGGTTTCCAGTAGGCCCTAAGGCCAGGCAAGGAGGGAGTGGGAAGAGGAGTTGGCAGTTGAGGAGAATAAGCTGAGCCCATCATTTCTTGTTCTTTAACACACATTCAGGCAAATTATTGATGAGTCGGACTCTTCTTTAAACACTGATTTAAGTACCCAGCTATCACTGTGCATTTTTTTTTTTTTTTAAACAGCAACAGTATTTCACCAGCAGCATTATCTTCAGATTGGTATCTACTGTAATCCTCAACACCCTAAATTAAATAAATTAATTAATAAATTTTTAAAAAAAAGGAAAAACACAAGAATGTTGGTTTTTTTTCTCCTGCGGTGGAAGTCTAGTGATGGACGGACAGCGGGAGGGATGGGTCAGCTTGAGATAGGCCCACACAATAAATTTGCCATGACGTAACAGAGACAATATCAGGAGACTTCCTTTTGCTTACACACAAATACACTCACTCTACACTGGAAACTCAGCTGTAAATGACAAATGTTCACCAACAAACGCACATGAAAGGAACAACCGGTTTAAACACCGTGCTGGAAAAACACGGAGAGTGTTCTTTCTCTGTGTAACTGCTCCCGTTAGACAACATCTGAATAATACTGCACTCACAGTTTCATTTATTTTCTGCTTATAAAGTTTTACACATAATTTAATTTGACCTATATACTACACTTTAAATAAATACATAAAAGCATCTGACCATCAGTTAAATGAACAAACTGTTATGCTGTGTATGATCTTCAAGGTTTCTGTGAAACCTTTTGAACTAAACTAGAATTTAAAATACTATCTGAATAACAATATTACTGGCTATGATGGTTCAAACAGTCACAAACAAACAAAAAAAAATTAAATTAAAATAAAGCCAGCAAACTCTCACATTTAGCTGAAGCTAGGGTTTTTTTGTTTGTTTGTTTTGTTTCATTTTGTTTTGTTTTTGCATTTTTCCATTAAAAAAGATTTTATTTTTACTCTCAAAGAACTAGTTATTTGAATCATTTCAGTAACAGCCACTCCCGGATTCTTGTGGCTGGCACCACACGTACACAGAACGGATTTTTCAATATATGCAGTCACACAATCATAATCTTATTGCCAGTTTTGTCAGCAGACGATTGGGCTACTTATACTTTTTAAGAGTGGAGTGATTCATCGCCTCAGAAATGCAAAAAAGTAATCACTGTGTAAAATTGATAAAATTTTCAATTTAATTTAATTAATCACAATTATCTTGTTTTCATCATCAATCATCTGCAATTTTAACTGAAATTAAAATTCACCCTTCACCCACCCTCAGCTAGTTTAGGTTAATTTTTCCCATTCATAGCATAATGAAGCATAATTTTTTTTATATTTTTTTTTGCATACTGAAGGTAGTACAAAACCACGAATGATGTGGCCATTGTGCACTTACTTAAACATTGGAGATTCTTCAGTAGTGATCACAAATTTAAAGTCGGAACTGAAAGTAGAAATGATGTATAAACGGATTCTGTAGCTGTAGATTTCAACCCCAAGGCCATGCAGTGTAAAGTAGGATGAACATTACTTTATAAAATGTGTTTGAACTAGTCTGGAAAAATCAGTGTTAAATACCATAAATGATCCAGAAAACATGAGCAAAAAAATCAAATCAATCAACATCCGGATTGGTGGTGGGACCTCCAATGATTTCCTCACAGGTCACCGGGAGCAGACTGTGACTCAGGGGGAATCCCTCAAGAGTCTACATGTTTCTGGAAGATGTGTCCCTCTGGACACATTTACGTTTAGACAATTAAGAGTTAATAGGCGGTGTGGACCTCTCAGGTGAGAGGCTCATTCAATTGACAGGCTCCCAAGCGGAAGTACACCTGCTAATTGCTGAATCACCACACAAACACACCAAGCAGACTCATACAGGCTGCCGTGTGAGACATCTCACTCAACTAGCTAGGGCACCTGCAAGATTCAGCAGGTTAGATATGACATGTGACACATTTATACTTGTTAGACCAAGACAGAGGGGTTATTTTTACAACAAAAACACCATTTGGGAAAAGGAGATCTGATTATTGTCTGATCAAATGTTTCACTGTTTCAGGACCTTCGTGACTGTTTTATTTAGTACAGAACAGGAGTTCCAACTGAAAGAAGGAAACAAACAGCAATTTAAAGTCAGAGATCTGAAAGGAAGTAAAGTTGAACTTACTGAAGGAAAATCAAAATCTTTCTGGTTTACTAGGTTCAGGACATAGTCGATCCGGAACTGGTTCTCGGGACAGGCTAGGTGGCAAGGAGGTGTGAGCGTATTCATAGCCGCCACAATTGTCTGTATGGAAAGAAAACACAAAGAAAAGCCTCATTTATTAGAAAAACAGGCAATTTGCTGTACAACTTGCTTATTAATAAATATGTTCGCACTGCCTCATTACTGCTTTACATAAAAATTGTAATCATCTCAGGCCTCAGTCTCGCAGGCCTGGAAGCCAGTCAGCAATCCCTGTATCTATTTTCCCCAACTGGTTGGGGAGTGGTTGCTATAGATTGCTGGCAGTCACTAGGTGAAACTGGTCACAAAAGGATATGATTCTGCAACTTCCTTGTGATTGTTTTGGTCACTAGCAGATTCCAGTTTGCAGCACATTTTATCAGGTTTCTCTACCACCCAGCGAGTAGCTGGCAAGTGTTTGTAGAGGAGTTGACGCAATACTTGCTTAGGATAAAGCATTCATAAAGCAGCTGTTAAATTATTAGAGGCTTTGCTAAAAAAAAAAAAACACTGTCACAAGTTGGACTTTTATTCCCAATTTTTATTAATTCTGTCAGGACAGTAACACACATACATAGACACACACATACTTTAAGCAGCAGTAATCCATGTTTTCTTTGCTCTTTTAGTCAAAAGTTCATCAAATCTGAATATCAGAACACTACAAATAAACATCACTTTCTCTGCGAGAAAAGAGTATAATATCTTACCTCTATAGCTTCTTTAATGTTGTTTTTAATATCATGAATTTTCTGTTTTTTCTCCCTGTAAATACAAGAAAACAGGTTTGCTTTATTTTCCTTTTCTTTTCTTTTTTTTAAACAGAAAAGGCATAAACTGCAAAGCATAACAGTGAATTATAACATCTAAAAAAACATTCCTGTGCAACTATAAATCCAAATATGGGCACCAGAGTACAGCATGAACAGGAAACAACATTTTTAAATAAATAAAACACTAATTATTTCAAACAATTATAAAGAGATGCTTTGTTTCTTCAGTCAGTCCCAGCGGAAATGAAAATGTGCTGTGTAATGTTAACCTTTCCAGGATGTATTTGTCAGCGTAGAGCTAAATTATATCTGACATCAGGATTACGACTGCCCCAGATGCACAGATACTTTAACTTTTTGCTGACCGAGTGCAACTCCTGAATTTTGTGCACTTGCTGATACCAAACAAGAACAGCAGAACTTGTCTTAATTTTGACAATGACATTTATTAAGCACTAAACCACACAGTGTGTTGGCATGTGTTATAATACATGTTTAGGAGTTTAAGAAGTCATGAGCGCCAAGGAACCCAAAGTACTGGTAAGTTAAATAATACGCTCCACATTTTATCCTTTCATTGTTGTAAAGACAAACTGAATTTCAGCATCGCCACACAGTGTGGCAGTTCATGCAATCTGTGGGCTTCACTGATATCGTGACGAACTGACGTCACACAGATCTTTCAGAAACATAAGTGCTGGATTCCTTCAAATGTAACCTGACAAAACACAAAAGTCTGATTGTTGAAATTCAGATTTGATACTGAATTCCCCAAATATCTCAACAACAGGCTTTTTGGCCTTACAGCGAGAATATAAACCCTAAAATCAAGCCTGTACAACTTGTGCTGAAGGGAAAGATTTCAAATTAAAAGCATGGATGGATAGCTTTACGTAATGTGTCCTGTGGAAAGCAAAAACTGCAAAATTTCCCTCAAATAAGGATGCTGTAGCCACTTTAAACATTGCTAATACAAGATGGCTTTTACATTTCCTATCTGAACACATCTCTCAGCTTTTGTGAGCATTTTTAATCAGCTATTATTAGTATCTGGTACTGACAGAATTAAATATGTTAATATTTTAACCAAAGATATTATTTCTGGGATAAATGCAGAGAATTTCTAATTGATAATCAAAACTTTTGAGGACTTGTTGATAAATAAGTGGATTCTAAAGTCAGATAATTACAGCAGAACCAGCAACATTAAAAAAAACTGTTGAAAAATCATGTTGAGCAGATTAAGTTTAATCTACATCTATATATATCTTTATCTATATCTATCTATATCTATATCTATCTATATATAGAGAGATAGATAGATATATAGATATAGATATAGGGTGCAGAGTGTACATTAATGAGAAATAAAATGAACTTTTTTGATTTTAGAAAATGGCTGCAATGAAACAAAAAGTGAAAAATTTAAAGGGGTCTGAATACTTTCTGTACCCACTGTGTGTGTGTGTGTATTTTATAATAATAATAATTTATATATATATATATATATATATATATATATATATATATATATATATATATATATATATATATATATATATACACACACACACACACACACACACACACACACACACATATATACATATGTATAAATATATATATGTATACATACATATACATATGTATAAAGAGCACAGGAGACATGAGCATGCATTGAAACTGACCTAATAGCACAGAAACACAAGGCTAAAAAGAAAAGTCCTATGATCGGTTCCTCTCCATTCTGATCATTGCTCAAACCAGTGGCTGACTTTCCATGACAAAATTTTTTAAAACACATGCAGTAAGCAGCTTCAGATACTTTTACTGCTTTGAAAATAACAAGCATCACAGGCAGTGGTCACTTAGTAAGTAGATGACAGCCCAAATCAAACTTGACGATTGTGATCTCTCTACAGTCTAAAAAGAAGCTTTGCTCAAGTAACACTTGAGTACAACTATGTGTGGACTACCAAGTCCAACAGAGTCAGTCCTTTTCACATTCTAGAAGTTACTTTCTCCCAGTTAAACTTTTATTAATATAAAAACTAGAAGGGTTTTCAGTAGAGCGCAAACCTCGCCCACCTCAAATTTTCTGTGCCAATACTACGCTGCAATAGATACTACCCAATGCTGTCACACTCCATCATAAATAAGCTTCAGCATTAAGGATCATTTGATCCAGAATCCTCTTTGTGTCGCGAACAAATGCTGCTATATGACAGAACTTATGGTCATGTTGCACCCTAGTTCTTTTTAGAGCATTCTGACTTATCCTGGATCATGATCCAGATCACCACCAAAATGTAATCAATTGTTCCTTGTACCACCCCCAACAATTCCAGAAATTTTTATTGAAAACTGTTCTGAGTTATCCTGCTAACAGACAGACCGACCGACCAATACAAATTTTTTTGTGAGCCTAATTCAATCAGATCACTTATTTCATGGAAAATAGACTGCTTAATTTATAAGACTAGAGCTTTTATTCCAAATACTTCTTTAATCCACACTTACAAGACTCAGACTGTAAATATGAACAAACAAAAAAAACTTGATGGCACATTGCAATCACTAACATCTTCCCACTTTACCAAGAAATATGGGAAAGGGCAATGGTTTAACTAATAATACTGCTCAGTGTTTTGGAATTAGCCATTATATATTTTATTTTTTAAAGATTTCTATGACAACAAACCACTACTCCCCAAAATTTATAAGATAAATAAGATAATAATCAACTACTTAATCAATGGTTAAGTTGATTAGGTAATTATTAGTAGCAGCCTTATTTTTACATATACAGAAATATGTTTCTCATTACCTTTGCAAGTGCAACAGTTTGTGAATTAAAGAAAACATTGCCAAGAGCATGCCAAAGCAACATGTGACGATATAATCCTAACTATATAGAAATATTAGCCAATCAAAAGCCTACGAACATTAACACGGCGCGCAGTCTGACATCTAAAAGGAGATAAAGGCACACACTTTTGATGTTGCAAGACAAAATCTCCATTTTCTTTGTCAACATGTAAATATCAGAATTGTTAGTTATGTGTGGACCAAAGTCCAAAATGCTTAGAAAAAGCTGCATTCACCAAAATCACTGTGTACTCACACCCACCATCATTATCCTCCTTCCAGCACCTTGCACTGAATGGCAAAGTCATGCACCCAGAAGGGGAAACCCACAGAGTGAAACAAACCCTAACAGTAGGCTGTGGAGTCACAGCCGACCGTGGATTCATCGTTGCACCGTAGCGCCTGGGTCTGTGAGAAGTATATGTTTCATGACCCAAAAATAAGAACATGATGATGCTCCCATCCCAAAACCCCTTCCTAGGAAACATGAATTTTGTTTCCATTGCATCAATTTGGGACTGAGTTTTAGAAAATTGACAAGACAGGGTGGCTGAAAGCACCCAAAGCCCTTTCCATGAAAACCTGACTAGGATAAAGGTTTCTTCCTGTGTCACAACTTTTCAGTATTTATTCCACAATGTTACAAAAAAAAAAAAAAAATTAAAACTTTATTTTAGTTGCTGAACCAAAGGAGCCAGCATGCCAAGACAATGACAGCTCATCCCTCCACAAAGGCATTAACAAGAAAATAAATATTTTAAATTAGCTAGGCCACTAGTTTGAAGCAATGAAGAACCTCTCGCCACTTAAACTAAACTCTCTAAACAACTTTATTTACTCAATGTGCGGTTGCTTTTCACAGCCTCTTGACTGAGTTCTAGTCAAGCCTTCTTTAAAAAAAAGAAAAGAAAAAAAAGGTGCTTAATTCACAATGTCGCAACAAAGAACTATTTTACCCATAATCCTAAACTGAAATGGCAATCTGGAAATGTTTAAACCCGTGAACTTAAGGTCGCTTAGTGAGCACAGAAACTTCATAAACTGAAACAAATATAGTCAAAACTGTTATTATGCAACACTATTATTAACCATATAAACTTTACGATAGTGAAAAAGATTACATTTGAGCAGGCAGCTGTGGAGTTTGGGATTTGCAGTGGGTTATGGGATGAGTGGTTTAAAGTTAAAAGTAATTAAGTGCACAGTCCTGTACCTTTTTTTTCAATTTTCCTTAGTTTTTTTAAAGCCAAATCAAATCATTTTATGGTCATGATTCACTTTGAAGTTAGTTGGCTGGCTTGGTTCAAGGCTTAAAACTCTATATTGGGATTTTCTAAAAACACCAATGGAGATAATGAACAGGAAATTCACCTTCCTAACTGGAACCCCTAAAGAAGTGGGCCAACACTGTTGAACTCTACCATACTAGTGACAAAGTTAGCAGGGGAACAAGTTGGCTGGTTACAAGGATGTCCAGCTGGTTGCTATGTTGGGCATTAAGTAATCTGTCCACATCAGCAGTTAGCCTAACATTAGCCAGAAGAAAGACAGTTTTATGTAATGTAGCCGAATCAGCCAAATGGCACTGGGCCAGTGTCAGTGAAAACCTAAAATCAACATCAGCAGGGTGTTACATCCATGTAGGGAAATTTATTTGGATTTAGTAATCAAAGCTGTCTTTTTTTTTTTTTTTTTTTTGGAGGGGGATAAAATTAGTTAAAGCTAGCTTGCCTGCTAATAAACACAAATTATGCTGTCTTAAATACAAAAATACAGCCTTGAGTGGACAACGGTTTGCTAATTCACCAAAACTCCTATAGCTAATCTGGCTGGCAAATGAGCTGTTTTAGCTAGCAGCTATTTATCTGACATTCATGATTTCTTTATGTCTGAGACAACTTTGTTGCCATTATTGTGATACTCAGGTGCACGGACACAGTCGCCTCTCAAGTCACTGTGCAAGAAACATGACATACAGTACAGTACATATAAGAGCAACACAACAGGTCAGGACAGACCTGAGTCTGTCTCATTGCTGCTTTGGTTGAAGCTAATCACACATGGAGTGCGACACACACCAGCAACATAATGTTGACTTGAGTCCACTTAATGGCCGCAGGTGTCATTACTAACAATGGTTTTCTGGAAGTTACCCCGAGCTCCTAGAACACTGACCTTCATTTTTTTGTATTAAGCGTTACACCCTTCTACAACTCCTACGCGCCTTGCAGTTGCGCTGCAAGAGTCTTTGGGTGTTGCTGAGGCTTAATTGCCAATTGCCACACACCTGATGAGGTATGGATGAAGGTATGCCTGAGGTTGGTTTTGGGGGAGGTGCAATTTCTTCCCTTCGTTCCCTCTGGGCTGTCGGTTTTAGGTCTTAGAAGGACTTGGAAACCTCTTAGAATTCTTCAAAACAATGTGCAGTAGAAAATGATTTAACCAGTATGCATCCCTATTGATTTTTAGAAAAGGTAAAACAACGGAAGATTCTGCTGTACACAAATGTATAACAAAGTGAGGAACTGCTGCTGCTGCTGCTATTGTTACAGCAGCTCTGTTATCAAAAAACTTCTTACACTTTTTGCATTGTTTTGTTTTGGGGTTGTTTTTTTTTTTTGCTTTAAAAGGCCAGTGCCTCTAAAAATACTGCATGTGATGCTTATCTGGTTAATCCACTAAGACAAAATACTTTCTTAGTATATAGAATTTTTTTTTAATGTTATACTTTTAATAATCACATTTTAGAAATATGTATGTAATATACTTTTCTTTACAAGCATCATAAGAGGTTTTTATTATGGACTAATCTACTGATTATTTTCACAATAAATCCATTAATACCTAGTTCAAAAGTTCTCTGATCGACAATCAGATGGGTTGTTTTGTTTTGTTTTGTTTTTAGTCTGATCAACAGCCCAAAACCTACAGTATTTTTGTTTGGTATAATATAAACTGAATAAATACTATAAAAGATAAAAAAAGAAAGAAAGAAAAGAACTAGTTCATCACTAGCACAGTCGCATCCAATGCCTCTTTACTTCTGTATTAAAGGCTTTTTAAAATTCATTACTAACTTAATTTCCTGCTGTACCTGAATTTTAATACTCATGGGAAAGGTATTCTGTATCAGTTGTATCTTCTTAAAGCCCCATTGCTCCTCTCCAAAACATCGTTACATAATTTAGGTATTTGGTTAACAAATATGTCAGTATCTGGGCAGAGATCCATCTAAATGTACATCTTTACTCCAAAGACAAATCCACCAAAACTGTTTGAGTGTTTAGTGAATTAAACATGTTGAAAGGTGAAAAAACTGAGGAGAACCAATAAAACTTACTCTGCGTTGAAGCCATTAACATGCAATATTCGCATCTGTTTGACTATCGTGCTTTTCCCAGATTCACCAGCCCCTAAAAACAGAGAAACAACAAGACAGGCATCAGTTTAGTGAAGTTGTACAAACAACAAAAATATCCAGAATGGAGCAGAGAAAGGAGGCGTTTTGGTATTCCATGGAAAGATGAGGCCACCTAAAGTGTTAACATTAAATGATTTGAACTTCAAGGGGGCTGTATCTTAGTAGATAAGTCCTGTCCAATGCTGCAGAGACATTGTCCTGGCACAAGCCTCCCCCACTTATTTTTAAACAGTGCTGTATGTTACACAAAAGTCAAAAGGCGAGACCTCAATGCTCCCAATCTAAGAGTCGAGCGATATCATTGACTGTTCTTTGGTATGAAGAAACTTGTGTTTTACTTGAGTATTCCCATTTTAGGGACGCATTTTCCCTACTTCACCACATTTAAGAATTAAGTACTGTATTCCTTTTCATATTACTTATTTGACAGATATACTCATTAGTTACTTTGCAGGTTTTGATTTTACATAGATAAAGGTCAGCTTATTATACACAGTGCACTGTTAAAGATTAAACCGGTAGTTACTGCTACTTCTGGTTTTTGCCCTCTTACAAAGGCAGTTCCTCCAAAGAGAGATTTCCCCTTTAAACTTCTCATTTAAAGAACAATTTAGGACCCATTATATCACAAAGCAACACACACACACACACACACACACACACACACACACGAAAACATCTCATGACCTCTCAGATTTATCCTGTCACCCACTCCAGATGGCCTGACCCTTTTTCTTGGGAACCACAGGTAACTTTATGAATTGCTCTACCTCATCTTGGCAGAACAGAGTGAACACTGGGCTGGTACTTTTTACTTTGCATACTGCATTTTAAATACAGGACACAAGGACTTTTACTAAAGCCCATCCCTGCCTCCAGAAAATAGCTCCAACATGTAGACAACTATTCTCTCTTCCAGCATGCCATTCAGGACAAAAACTGCTAGACACACTCTGTACTCCAGCACAAGGGCTGGCCTTAAGGTTCATACTGCATGTCATGAAGCTTCTCGTGATGAGGCAAAAATAGCTTTATCAAATAAAAGCCGCTGAGCTTTAAGTGGCTAATTTGAAAATATTAATTTCCAGAGTGGTTGGTGTGGATGAGATTATGCAAGAAAAAAAAAAAAAAGACATGAAGGTGAGCATGAAGTCTGAAAACTATGCTCGAACAAGTCGAGGTGGATTCTTCCAGGATGCACGCTGCGACCACAAGCACACCAGATCACAGGTTTGAGGTTTTTACATGTGTGGAGATGAGAAAGACCCATGCAAAAATGCCTTTGAGCGGCTTCCCGGCCTCTGCATGGTGCCTGTGTGTGTGTGTGTGTGTGCTTCCCTCACACAGATGGTGGTGTCTGTCTGTCCCCCCACTCCACCTCTCTTTCACATGTTCTGCAATCATGCTCCATAATATCCCATGAATGGAAAAAGGCCTGGTTTTTCAACCGTTCCTGTGCCCAGATGCTTGAAGAGAACTAGTAGGGACTTCATGTCATTGCATCATTTGTTGATGCCTTGTTGTAACAGCCTGAAGAAGTGGCCCTAAATCACTTTCCATGGGTACAATCTGACACAGTGACAACAACATGGGTAAAAACAGTTGAAAATTCTGCTTTGTGGCAACAAAATGGAAACAGTAATGATAAATTTCTCAAAACCTACCCAACAGCAGTAGTCGGTGAGTCGCCCGGTATATCTGTTTGTCTTTTTGGAGCTGCTTCTCTATCTTTTTGTTGGCTTCCCTCTGTGCCTTCTCCTCATTTCGTTGGTCTTCAGTCTTACTATTACCAAGGCAGCCCATCTTCCCAAAAACCCAGTTGAAGGTTCAGGGATTGGAGGCAGGGTAGTTGATTTGGTTGGGGCGGGTGGGTGAAAAGGGTGATGATCCAAAAAGAGAGAAAAAAATTAAAATCAATCCTAAATTCCTAGATTGGCCCAGGAGAGGAATACCTGGCTCAAAATGGGTGACATTTATGTTGCCAGATGCAGATGAAACAGATGCCAGGTAGTAGAGAACGATGGGCTTCACCAGGCTTTGGCACAATGTGTACGTATGGAGAGAGGGGAAGGGGGGGTGGGGGTGGATATTTACTGGCAATTTATCAGCAACAGATCAGTCAGAAAGGTGCAGAGCTATGATGCCGCCCTTCTCAGACACTTGATTCCTGTATTTTTTCACTGTAAATCTGCAATGAAGTCATCAACATTGCTATGAGAGTGGATGTAAAATTTCCAGCTTCTCGCTGCACATGAATGAGCGTCGAGGGGTGGAGGTGGTGGGGTCCAGCTTCCTTAAAGGTTTTTTTTCTCCCTCCTTTTGTTTTAAAAATATACATATATAGATATGTATATATTATGTATATATGTAAATCTTCTCAAGCTTTGATATTAAATCTTCCTCAGCAAATGTCTCCTCCGGAGCCCATCTCTGGCAGATACCTCATTCCTCTGCCATTCAATTCATTTCCACTCATAACCAAAGCCCTATTTGGTTTTTTTTTCTTTTTCATCGACTCCCCCTTTAAATATATTTCAGGTTACTATTTGCAATCCTATCTCAGCTGGCCAAAAAAAAAAAAAAAAAAAAAAGGCATATTAGAGGGTGGGGGGGAAATAAAAAAAAAATATTTCTTCTTAAAATGACGGCATGTGAATCATCAGGCTAAAACCGGGGATTCTTTCTGTACAATAACAATCACATTATACAGCAACCTTATCAATAATATCCTGTTTTCAGCCGATGTCCAAATTATTTCCTCTCCTCGTCAATAGATGCTGGTGCTTGCCTTTTTTTTCCTCTTTTTTTTTTTTTTTTTGGAGGGTTTGACGAGACCCCCACCCCCTAAATAAAAATATATATATATAAGAAAAAAGAAAGAAAGAAAAGAGGCCCCTTCTCCGTCCTTTTTCTGTCCGTAACGTTAATTTGTGTTTCTCCTCACATCGGAAAGCTTTTTCGGGGCCGAGCTAAGGCGGTGTTTGGCAGCTGGATGTCCTTGAATATAACGCGATATCCAGGTGATATTCGTAGAAAATCCTCCGTTATTTTCCCGTTTGGCGCAGGTACAAGCCGCTGTCAAGTCTCTCGGCTTTCTGTATTCCCTCTGAATCCGTATGGTAGATTATGGTTACATGTGCATGATACATGAACATACCGCGGTGTTTTCAATCACTGATCCAACGGCGACGCTGTCATTTTTAACCGCCGACAGGCCACGGCTGCTCCGATGAAACCGGTCAGGGAGGTGAGACTCGTTTCTTTGCAGTGTTACCCTGAATTATTTTTGCCCACCTTTTTTTTTTCTCTGAGAATTGAACATTGAGATAGATAGCGTTGTAGAGGTGGGGTGGGGCAAACGGCTCTCACGGAACCCTGGGAACGAAGAACCGTGGTCAAGTTTCCCGGGACGGAGAAACCCAGTTTCCGCTGGAAACTTTCACGATAAAGGCCAAAGACACATACGTCAGACGCCGCATTGAGCGGGTTGGCCCGTTGCTGTGATACGTCACTGGCCCACCATACTGGATGTGGCAGATCTGCCCCGAAAACTAATACAAGTAAATGGACTCAACTTGATAAAGTGCATTTCTACAACCTTTAAGTTAATGCCGCTCATTTACGCATTCACACATGCACTAAGGAAACTGTTAGACACGAAAAAATAACGAATGTAGCTTTCTCTGATAATTATGTTAATACTCCACATATGTTTGGGGTACACGCACCAAAACAGCGCATGTTTTTTCTAATTTTTGTAATGCTGTTACTGTGATGACAAATGTTTATTACAACATATAGATGTAATATCTGTAGGTTTTCTGAATAAAAAAAGTTTTTATATTCAGGGATTTATATCAATTTAAGTACTAATAACATCAATCTTTAAGACAAAAAATGAACAAAGTTTGCAAATCAAACGAAGATACCGCAATAGAAACCGATCTACTTGATTTTCTTTTAGCAGTGAAACTGTATACTAAAATCGAAGATCCATGTTTTATTGCATTCAATAAAATTTTATGGTTAAAAAGTTAAAACAAAAAAGAACTATTTCCAACTTTTGCAAATTAAATGTATTATAATTATTACACAAAAACAAGGGGGACAAGAAGAACAAATGCAAAAATAGAATGATGAGCCGACAGTGTGAAAAACAGAAGGTCTGGAAGATCAATCAAGTCTTTATTTGTATGGCGACAAATCACAAGTCACAGATCACAAGAGAGAGAGAGATCAAGGACATTTTGACGAATTTGCCCTGACTGCCAAATAAAACACTCACCTGATGTAATCACCTTTACTGCACCCTCAGAAAGAATCATCAGCCCTCCTTTTTTTTCTTCTTTTTTTTTCAGTGTGATCAAATGAAGCAGGTACAGCATCAGTCACCAAACTGCCAGGGCACACATGGCTTTTTCAAAACCTGTGATGTAAACAAGAGCATTCTCCACAAGGCTACCAAAGCGAGTTGGTGGGTAGCTATGATCACACAACTGCAGAAATGTTGGCTAAAAGAGATGGAGGCTCTTCAGTTTCTTCCGCAGCTGGACAAAGGCATGCCTCAAAAGCAGACAGGGGCATGGTCTCATCCTCTGCTGCCACATTACCCGATGTGCTTGAAACACACTGCACCTCACGATTAGACAGCAGAAGATGTTCTGGAACTGGCCTGCTGAAGGGTTCTAATTCCAGACGCCTGAAAAAACCACAACAAACAGATACCAGAAATGTTTTATTGAGCTTCGTGCTGTGAAAGGAGGTTGCTTCAGCTATTGAAAGTATAGGGTCATCTCCATTTACCTCATACAAATAGGAAAACCCGAAGAAGATGAGCAAATGAAATGTTTTTATTTAGTTTGTTTAACTGGATTCCCTTTGTATAATTCTGGGACTTGTGTAAAAATCAGAGAGGAAAACAAGCTGAATGGCCAACATTCATTTATTTATTGTTTGTCATAATTTATACTTTGTACTCATGCCTCTGTTTTGACCAGAGGAAAATATAAAATTAAATTATTTCAGGCTAATTAGTAATGAAATAATGAAGTCTTTACAAAGATGGGAAAGTTCAAATTTTCATTTTACCCCAGTATAAATCAAGCCTCACTTAAGCTCTTCATTTATCAGCTGCGTCTCCCTGAGATCCTCCAGAAGAGCGCACACACCATTCTTTGCCCTTCTTATTCCTCTTTTCTTGTTCCAGACACTCCACCCTCTCCAGCTATGGCTTCACTGAGTCTGGCTCTCAGATTATCAGGTGATGAAGGCAGAGCATCGCAGGGGTCCTAGTAGAAACAAGGATGAAAATATTATAGTCACAGTCGATCACACGGTTAGAGTCCACATACTGATGACAGAGGGTGGGAGGTGGTTGAAGGGGTGACAAGAGGTTTGAATATAACCAGGGGCATGATGCTCAGTATTTTCAGCAGAGCTTGGCACTGACTTATCTAATCCTTGTAAACCTAGTGATACACGTGCCCTTTGAAGATGAGCTTTGAAACAGAAGACTGAAGGAACAGCTCCATCTTTGATCCTGACTGTCCTGTCAAAGTCCTCAGTTTTGAAATGCTTTCTGCAGAGCATGAACGACTGCTAGTAGAAACTGCTTTCCTTCTCAGAGCTACCTCCCGCTGCTTTCACAGCCCTTTGGAAACCTGCATAGCATCAAAAAAGTTGGTTAAGTATGGAAGAAAACTTGTGTCATCAGGGTGCTTCCATAGTTAAGCACCTAACAACAATCAGAGTAGTTAGTTCGGCGCAATTTAGTTAAGTAAGATTAAAGGATAAGCACATTACTAACATACTACTTTGCATAGATGTATAGTTTGGAGGCTGGTTTCACTGTGGGACTTATGGACAACGTGAGAGAATTCTGCTTTCAAAATGTTATAATGGCCATATATGATTAAAAAAAAACAATTGTTCACTCTTAGCTGTTATATGTAATCCCATGTGATTCGGTTTCATCTGTAAAATGGCTGGAACAACTCCACGGAGCACCAGAGTGAGGCGTCTCTGTGTTTAAGTTTGCCACATCCAACATGGCAGCCACGTTAACGTATGACTCAGTGCTCAATGCGGTGTTGTATGCATGTCTATGATAAAGGCTGAGTGGTGCATGAGCGAAACCCACAAAATAATCTCAGGAGCATTTTTTTTTTGTTCAGATATTTATGTACAAAAAACATCATAGGGGGATTACTACCACATCTAGCTCTATCTAGCAAACTCTTGATTGAATATTTCCCCTAAAAATAAGTAAATAATCTTCATTCATTTTATTTTCACCTTGAATCTTTCAACTTACGTGCACCAGACATGCAGTGACTCTGCACCTGATAGTTTGAGAACCACTGTCTTAGATGAAAGTGTCACTAATAGAAAGTTGGTCTAAATGATGACCTCTATCCTATGGTTAAACATTTCAGTGGGAGTGATCTACAGAATTCCCATTCATAGGGAGCAATGGGTTAGTGAATGATTTGAGTATGAAAATCATGTCACTCATCATCACCCTAACTTTATGTTTTGGGGAAGAGCAAAAATGCAAGTAGTTTTTGACTTGTTTTGATAGCAAAGCGTTAGGGTTAAGTCATCATGAATGACACCTCACAGGGATGTACCATAGATAGCCTTGACAGTCATGTGCTCTTAGCCCTGTCGAACACTGAAATTTTGGACTACCATGTCAGATAACTATTTTCTAAAATGTGCATTTAATAAACGGGAACATCAAAAGGTTTAGATTTGAGCTTCAACTAATAATGATCACCATTTTTGATGGTTTACTGGTTTATTTATATTTGTTTGCTCTATAAATCATCAGAAAATTGTAAGCAAAGCTGATGATAGCTACTCTAATTTGTCAACTAGTCCCAAAGAAACCAAATTTACTCCTAATAAGTGTAAGAAATAAATCCTTTTTTTGTCTTTAATGTGACTACATTTTTAAATACATTTTGAGCCAATTACTGGTTAGTCAAGTAAACAATTAATTCACTAATTCTTGCAAATCTATGCTGAGCTTAGGTCAGGGGCTTCCTGATAAGTGTGTCCCTGGAGCAGCAGCAAACCCCTGAAAGGGCTTAAAAATAAAAATCAGGCAGCCAAGTGTGATTGAAGAGGACAAAACAAACAAACCACCAACAACAGAAAACCCAGCCCTCTATATTTTAATGTTTATGCTTTTCACAGATTTTTGCAGCTTCTTGTAAAACTACCTGTAACAACCTGCATCAGAACTTCACAAAACTTACAGACACACTAGAGAAATTGTGATTTTTTTAGCACATATTTTGTGGGGGGGGGAAATTGTTCGGATAATAAACTTGATACAAAGCCACAATTACAAGTAAGAAAAAATGGTTTTAATTTAAAGTATCACCTTCACTCCAGATGTAAGAAAAAAAATCGCGTCATTAACACTGAATAAATTGGAATAAAACTAACCCACCAACGAAATCTTCGTGCTTGGAGAGGGCACTTGGCTTTTATTTTGAAGATATGGTCAGAGCAGTTCTGGTTTCCGCCTTGAAGCCACTTGACACACCTGGAGTGAAGCAGGGTCGGATCACATGACTGCCCGGAGCGTCATGAAGCAGAGATACAGAAGGGGAAAGGCGCCCTCTTTGAAGCAAAAATAATTATTATTCAATTCACCCAAAACGCTTTAATCAATACTTCTGACAACCTTTACTTCAAGTTATTAAAATATCGGTTTCATGCGAGAAACGCTAATAGGTTGCTAATAACAGGAAACATTCAATATTACTATCAGCATTAATAAGTGAAGGGCAGTAATCATGCTTACCAAATTTCTTCAGGTGTCAGAAATAGGAAACAAGAAATATCATAAATATCATTTTATAACAAGAAATATTCTTGTTATCAAATGATATTTAAGTTTGAATTTGAACATCCAACTCCATATTTTTTTGGACTCTACTATAGTAACTTTGCATGATTAAGAAGTCAAAATATCCTTATTTATAATATATCATCACCCTCTTAAAATAATGGCCTAAGTCATTTTTAATGCAAATTTTATTTTTGCCTAAATCATCAATATTCAATATTTGGTTAGTTTTTTTGTGTTTTCTGAAAAACCTTTTGTAAAAAATACCATTATTGTAGGAGGGTAACAATATGGAAGATTGTTTCTGCGACTAAGATAAAACAAACTTCTTTTTTTTTTTTGCTATCCATAAATCAAAAGTTTGATTTTCTCAGAATTTCAACTTCAAAATCGAAATTTCAAGTTATTTTGTTACCTTGAGTTCTTTTTCTCAGACGTTTAAGTAAGTCAACATTTTTTAGATAATAACCTAATTTGACTTATTATTTATTTTTTTATGTTTTCACTGGCAGAAACAAGGTTCCATAACAATACACAAAATATGTGTGTGTGTGTGTGTGTGCCTGCACGCATGCGTGCGTGCGTGTTTATCAGGGCACTCCTCCTAGAGTTGAACAACCAATCTTGGCGCACAGGTACATTTTAGGCCCCTGAAAGTTCTTATTTATATCAGATATTAAAATGTCATCATCATGCCAAGTAACCATCTACCAATGGGCTAAAATAACCCATTTTTAGCATTTATGCACCTAAAACACCTTATAAAGGTATTATATCATTTTCATTTCATGACAATAACATCTAATTCATATCCACAAAAGTTGAATTATGCATGATATATTAGGATGCCATCATGTTGCCTGGCAACCACCTATAAACAGGCTAAAATTACCTGTTTACCACTTCTACTTTTTTTTTCACAGTGATTAAGTATATCACTTTGCCAACAGCACAAGTAGGCCAAACCGTACTGTTGCATGGGCATGTTCAAGTAATATCACAAAAGAGTTTATTTGGTCAATTATTGTCATCATTAGTTTGAAAGGATGACCCAGGATGTGCTCACTAGCTAATGACTTGTCAGTTACAAGTTGCTAAACAGTGAGTGTGTGGTTTCATGGTCTGATCCCCCTACATACACATACACTGACTTTATTAATATGCACTTTTGACAATGCTTACTTAAGAGCATCTACCATTGTAAGAGCACATGTATGACAGAAAATGACGAAAAGCATAACAGGTAATAGGCCAACCCTAAACTCCTCAACAAGATGCAAGAAACAATAAAAACAATTATTTAAATTAATTTAGCAGACACTGAGAGCCATTCAAAATAAAGGATGTCCTGTCATCATCAATCACCTCATGGTGATATAGACATATAAGTGGCTCTTTGCCCTTTAGAGCTCAGATGCATGCCTGTAAAAACTGCGCGCGCGCACACACACACACACCCACACACAAACCAACCCATATGCACACACCTATACACACCTCCCTCCATAAATGCGTCAAAAGGCAAGACAAAGAAGCTCAGGGCAAAACACATAAAGGTCATCAATGACAACTCAATGGTGCTGTGGCTCTCTAATGAATGCCCAGAGACAACTGAAAAAAGGACTAATGACTTCAATTTCAGAAACAAGTTAAAGGCAAACTTTCTGCAAACAAAACTTTTCTCACTTTTGCAGTTTCTTCTTAAGAAACAATGGGTGCTCAGACCAGAATGTTTTAGCAGTATACTGACAGAAACTTTGTACAATGACCTGCTCACTGTCAGATCAGGTGGTAGTGGAAAATATGACACTGAGCACATCAACAAGCGCAAATGATTTGACTACATGTGGGATTTCTGTAGGTGTGGGCAATAGATTTTTTATACTGTCCTTTGTGTTATATCACACAGGTGTAAGAATGGTTTGTGAGGTTTAGCTTGAGGATGCAGTGAATGAGAAAACTCCAACTACATTATGATACTCACTGTGCACACTAACATGGCGATATGGAGACTAATGTAAACTGAAAACACTTACAAGCAAATCATAACAGATCACATTTGTCCTCCATGGTTTATCACTAACCAAATCACTTCTCTTTACTATAGTGACATGGGGAGACAACTTTGTGTTATTAAAGAGCAGACACTTAAAAATGTAAGAAAAACAGACATATAAATAATAAAGTACAGATGATTTAATTCTATTTAGCTCTGTTTTGTCCAGGGGAACAGGCAAGGGTGTCTGATTCACTTCAGATGTACGGCCCTCAAAAAGAAAAAAAAGTCACTATCCAGACAGATCTGGACCATAGACTGTATTTAAAAGATCAATGTAGCGAATGAAGCTTGTGGATGCTGCAATTTATAGCCTCTGTGTTACAATCTTGGTCACCACCATTTTTTTTCAAGCCATTAAGTGCCCATAGTCTCTCAGCTAATTATCTGCTAATGCTACAAACCTTGGTTGGAAAACTGCATCCATAAACTTTATAGGTATAACACATGGACACACATACCCACTGATGGGTGCTTGGTAAACTTATTAAAAACTAAAAAAAAAACTGAAGTGCAAACTGTGGATTATCCGTAGCACAAATCAAGACATTTGTCAGATGATTTCCTCAGAAAATCTCCAAATTGCACCAACATCATAAACAGGTTAAAAAAATCCAGACTCAGATTTGTGGATGAATTTCAGCCTAGATCCCTCCTACACAGTTATTGTGAAAGGAGAAATTATTTATTTAAGACCAAAACAGTTTCTGTATGAGGCTGGAAACATGTTTTTAATGCTGTTTAATGGGGGTTTTTTTTTAACATAAGAGTCTGTGGGGATTGACCCACTTTTGGAGGCAACCTCAAGTGGCCACTAGAAGAACTGTAGTTTTTGGCACTTCAGTGTTAGCCCCTTTGTCCTCTTACTTCTGGCACACTAGGTACTGGTATATTTTACTTACTTACTTACACACTTGGATAGAACAGGCATTGATTCAACAAGGTGTTGGAAAATGTGTCTGAGTTTGTCCCCATGAAATTAAGTAGCTGCTACTTCAAGCAGTTTGTAGGGGTGAGAACAAAAGCACTCTGGAAAAACCTTAAGCTACCTTTCTGAATTTTGACCTGAAAAAACATCCTGAGTTTCAATCAGTAACAACTAAAACATTACCAACATGGGGCTCTGTACACAAGAGAAACTTGGGAGGATTTTGAAATGTATTTCTAAAGACTAGTTTTACTTTCACTCCTATCTCATTGTCATTGATTGTGTTCAAGTGTGTCTCCCTCTTTGTTTCCCCTTCCCTGATTACCTTGTGTATAAATAGTCCTTCCCCTTAGTCTTTGTTGCACTACTATTTACTTCCCTGTGTTCTGTGGATGATCTTACTTTGCATTTTGTTCATGATTTTTGGATTTTTTTTTTTTTTTATCCATGTCTGCATTTGGGTCCTCACTTCACAAATGTGACATATTGTAACATTCAGTTATGTCATGTTATGCCTGCATTAATCCTCTAGATGGTAGTATCCTTCAAACAAATGCCATGTACTGCAAACAAATGTGTCTGCAGTTTTAACATTTTTTTCTTATACACAATAAGAGAGCATGCGTATTTGCATGTGTGAGTATAAACTGGTAATCATTGTTGTGGCTACTGAAATGGGTGTTATCTGACACTCACCAGAGAAACACACCAGCTTCCATTCATCTACGCTTCGCTTCCTTCCTGCTTTTGCCAAGCTGCACAGCTTAGATGTCCTTTATATTTATATCAGCTGTTTTCCTTCATTAATTCAATAATTTGTAATATTAACAGGCTCAAATATTAGGAAGTTGGAAGTGTTGGAGTTTCTTTCACAAGTTTACAAACCTTTTATACAAAAGGAAATACAATATGCCTTTTTAATTATTAGGAATTTATATTAAGATATATACAGATATAAAAACAAATTTAACACAGACATACCATGCCTACTTACTAATGGAAGCATAGATGATGAATGGTAAAAGTTTCTATTATACTGCTCATAGTTTTCATTGTGTATCATGGGTTTCTCACATATTATCAGCTGGGGTGACTCCCTGACATTTCTGGTGACATCATTTCTTGTCCTATATAAAAACCGACGGGAGGACTGAAGCTTATCACAGACCCCCAGCTGTTCTGCGTACTGTGGCCCGACCATCATGCGTGAAATTGTACATCTGCAAATTGGACAATGTGGCAACCAGATCGGCTCAAAGGTAAAAAAACAAAATTGTAATATGCATTGTAAGTTGTAATTCAATCTTCATGACCCACATTAAATCTCCTTTTGTAATACTGAAAAATATTTTTTTAAGGACATATCCATTAGACTATATACCACTATTACTATAATGTATTACTGTAGCTGAGATAAAATGATAAAAATACTGCACTTTCTTATTTTTTTTTTTACTTTACTTACTTTACTTTTCTGTTTTGGTGTATATTTTGACATTCACTTTTCCTTTGCATGTTGTCACCAACAGTTTTGAGTGACACAGGGTGTTCCCCATCAGGCATTCAGGCTAAAGATAAGACTCGAAGCGAGAACTGCACTGTGAGCACTGGGTGTGACATTTTTATCGCGGCTGACACAAAAAAGAGAGTGAAACTACAAGATGACAAAGCTAAAAACATATAACTTTTAAACACTTTTAAAGTTGACTCAAGATGTTTAATTTTAACGGCTTTCTCATTTACACAACTTAAGATATGAATCCAAGCTCGGTGAATCTGTTATTAAGTCTTTGCTGTGTCAGCAAGGATTTCGGTTTGTACACGTCTTGGATGTATAACTAAAACATGTTAAAAGATAAAGTCGAGCCAACTATTTTGTCAGTTTCACATTTGTCAGCCCAACTTATGCTTAGTTAAAGGAAATCCAAATATATTGTATATGTGAAAAGTTTAAAAAGTTCATTTTTTGCAGTGTGGAGCTATTTAAATATAATTTTATGTCCATCAGCAATTAATATTTACAAAACAATATTTGTCCAAACTGTATTTAGAGGACCACTAGGACCAATACACATACACACACATGTGCGCGTGTGTGTTTAAATTGCATATTTGTCAAAGGGATAATTTCGTGGAATTGTCGTGATGAAGAATTAGGATTCTGTACACAACACATTTACAGGTATTTGGGAGAATTTTAAAGTTTCAGCCTATACCTTTCAATGATCAATAATTTGTGCTCTTTGCTGGCTATTTGTTTTAAGGGTCATTTAGGGTTGTTTTTCAAAAAAACTGTAAATAGTGACCAAAATAGTAATAAAACTAGAAGGGCACTCAGTAGAGTGCCTACCTCGCCCGTCCCAAATTTTCTATTTGCTGATACTACACTACCAAAAGGTAATCAGTTGTTCCTTGTACCATCCTCAACAATTCAACAACAACTCAAATCCAGAAATTTTCATCGAAATCTGTTCAGAATTTTCCAAGTTATCCTGCTAACAGACAGAAAGACAGCGCAATGTGACCAAAAACATAACCTAATTCCAAAAATAAATCTCTAAAGTGATAGTGATATGATGGTAAATCATTAGTAATTCTGCTCATACGCATTAAAATCAACATAAATTTACATACTGAGAAGAAACCATATAAAAGTTGAAAAAGTGTTAAATAGAGAAGTATTAATGTTCTGCATTCGTAAACATGCTTCATCCGGCAAACAACTTTAGTTCGGTCTATATTGCAGTGATGCTTTTATTTCTTTGCAGTTTTGGGAAGTGATAAGTGAAGAACATGGGATCAACACAATAGGGATTTACGAAGGAGACAGTAACCTCCAACTGGAGAGGGTCAATGTCTACTTCAATGAGGCCCATGGTAAGTTATAAACTTAAGCTGCTCTTCCAGACTTGTTAAACTTCTAATTATTATTATTATTTTTATTTCAGCTGTCATTTACAAATAAACAATATTAAAACTAATTCTTTCTAAACTTCTATTGTGTTTGCAGGTGGTAAATATGTTCCCAGGGCCCTACTCGTGGACCTGGAGCCTGGCACCATGGACAGTGTAAAAGGAAGCCGCATCGGGGCCCTTTTTAGACCAGACAACTTCATTCATGGTGAGATATTAAATAATACGTCTCACATTTCTGTGCTTATTTTTTACTTATTTTTTTATGAAAGGAGGCTCTATACAATTTACTATACTATTTATTACATATTCTGCTTTGGATATAAATGCCTCTTAAATAGAGTTGTGTGATTTGGCGCTATATAAATAAATTGAATTGAATTGTCATGTAAATGTCATAATATGTTTATGATATTAACCTTGCAGTAAGAAAACAATATAGTTTCCAGCTTGACAGCAATTGTTTTGCAAACTTGATCATATGGCACTGCAAATGTCTCATAAATCTAAGAACAGGGCAAATAATTTGAACACATACATTTTTAAGCTGCTTTTTCCCTTCTCTTCTTTTGTCTCTCCATTTACCATAACACTTTAAGGCAATGGCCTCCCTCCCTGAGACTGGTTTTGCTGTTGTTTTTCTCTTGTCAGTCAAGTTTTCTCTCTCTATTATCATATGATAGCTCTCTAATATTTACAGTGCACCTATGTGACTTATGTTGTGATTTGACTTTATATAAAAAGTTGAATTTGACTTATTGAATTTAGAAAAGTAAAACAGGTAAAACTGACAACATAAATGTTACCTAAAAATTGTTGTTTTAAGTATTTAACTGGCGAGAAGTGGAAACATTTACTGGCCTTGAACTGAGAAGTGTCACAATTTCTTTCTTTTTTTTAAAATTATGATGCCTGTTATCTATTTTGCTGACCTATGCACATTTATTTTGGTGTTAAGGAAACTCAGGGGCTGGGAACAACTGGGCCAAAGGCCACTATACAGAAGGAGCAGAGCTGGTGGAGCAGGTGATCGACAGAGTGAGGCACGAGAGTGAAAGCTGCGATTGCCTGCAGGGATTCCAGATGGTTCACTCACTTGGGGGCGGCACTGGCTCTGGCATGGGAACCCTCATTATCAACAAAATCCGTGAGGAGTACCCCGACCGCATCATGAACAGCTTCAGCGTCATGCCGTCGCCTAAAGTCTCTGACACGGTGGTAGAGCCCTACAACGCTACACTGTCGGTCCACCAACTCCTGGAGAACACAGATGAGACCTACTGCATTGACAACGAGGCCCTCTACGACATCTGTTTCCGCACCTTAAAACTGACCACACCGACTTACGGGGACCTCAACCACTTGGTCTCCATGACCATGAGTGGGGTCACGACCTCTCTGAGATTCCCCGGACAGCTCAATGCCGACTTGCGGAAGCTCGCTGTCAACATGGTACCCTTCCCTCGGCTCCACTTCTTCATGCCAGGCTTTGCCCCTCTGACGCCACGTGGAAGCCAACAGTACAGAGCTCTCACTGTGCCCGAGCTCACCCAGCAGATGTTTGATGCTCGCAATATGATGACGGCGTGTGACCCAAGACGAGGCCGCTACCTCACGGTCGCCGGTGTCTTCCGTGGTAAGATGTCCACCAAAGAGGTAGATGAACAAATGCTTGCCATCCAGCAGAAAAACAGCAACTACTTTGTGGATTGGATCCCCCATAACGTGAAGGTCGCTGTGTGTGACATCCCACCTCGAGGCCTCAGAATGGCCTCCACATTCATCGGCAACAACACAGCCATTCAGGAAGTCTTTCGCAGAGTGGGTGAGCAATTTGCTATGATGTTCAGACGGAAAGCGTTTCTTCACTGGTATACAGGGGAAGGTATGGATGAACTGGAGTTCACTGAGGCGGAGAGCAACCTCAACGATCTGGTTTCAGAGTACCAGCAGTACCAAGATGCCACTGCTGACCTAGATTGGGGACCAGAAGATGAAGAAGAGGAGGGACCCTCATCATCAGCAACAAGAAAGGTTCAGCCTCGGATGGAGGTTAAATTGGAAACAGTGACTGAAACCAGCAAAGAAACCATAGATGAATAGAAGACAAGGTAGAAAAAATATTGGATTATTGGTATTAAAAGGAACTCTTACTCTGTAGTTCATCATTTCTGTTGTTGGCTTGGATAGTCTTTAAGCAATAAAAGGTACTGCGACATATTTAACATATTTAATAATGGTGATTGACTACTTTGTATTCTTCAAATGATTTGTGTGCTTGTATGTGTGTTTTTGAGAACTAGAATTTTTTTTATTTCACAGTAAATTTGTTCAATATTTTTGCATGTATATATAAAAAGTAAGGTTTTGCCAGCACTATATATCCATCAGCTTTAAATGAGAAATTGTCATGTTTACACTGCTTGACCAGTATCATCTGCATTTTGTATATTAGTTGTGACCGCAATTAAAAACAGTAAAACAAGACTGTTTTTTTTTCTAACAGAGCATGTTCCAACAATTAAAAAACAAAACAATACTTTTACTTCTCATTGAGTTATACAATTTGAAGTTAAACTGGACCTAGACTTAGCTCTACTGATGGATGACAGCACAGGGACACTGATACCAGCTAATGCTGTCACACAGTTTCCTCCCATTTTTATGAGCCTGGGGCGTACAGATTATGCATTACTTGACCAAAGTTTCTGCACTCTGAGATAAGCACACATGCTGTGGAGATGTCCAAGTTCAACTGCAATAAAGCTGCACTGCACTGGGATGAAAGAGAAGTCTGTAAATCACACAGCAATATAGGTTATGGCGACAAATGCAGCATTGACCCATAGAGGACAGATTCTACCATAATGCAACAAGGCCAAGTAGGGAAAATGGCACCCAATTTGACCAAAAAACAAGCAGGTTTAATATCACTAAATAAAAAAAATTAATTAATAATGCGAGTTACTACTTTTTTCAATAGTTTGGGCATTCAGCAATGTCTTAAAGGCTGTTAAAATGTTTAAAAATTAGCTTTATTTCACACAATCCTGTCAGGCAGCATTAATGTTTAATGTAATTTTACTGAACAATTTTTTTTAATTAACTACAAACTATCAGGCTCAGCTTAAGAATTTACTTGGAAGCGCCTCGCACTGCAAGAGATAAGGACACCTGCTTTTACTTGACACAGCATGCACAGGAAATGTAAGCAGTGTCATGTTCCAATTGTAACACGTGAATTTCCTAAAATCTTGCCCTTGAGAAATACCATCTACAGTATATTACAATAATTTTAAAAAAGACTAAAACTTAAGGAAGCTTTTTTTTTTCCAGTGGTGGAAGCTTCTATAAAAAGAGCTTGAAAAAAGGTGACTGGCCTTCTTTAAATTTTTTAAGATGTCTTTTTATAACTGAAGAAGCCTCCTGAGACTACCATGACCTGGATGACTGAGAACCTACACAGATATACCTCCATAAAAACTAATACTGTAACTAATAAAAACTAAACATTTTAAAATAAAACCTAAAATTAGGACACCCACTCTGGAAACCTCATGTTTAATTTTAATTTTAGCTAGACTGTTGCTGCAAAGCAAAAAGAAAAATAATCTGAAAATAAACCCTGTTTTCAATCAATAAAACGACTCTGTCACTTCATAACTGCAGAGAGAAAAGTCATAAGAACGTCATTTAAAATGCATCTACAAAGTCTGCACACATATAACTAAGTGCTGATTTTGTACATAAAGATTTGACCCGGTGACTCGAACCTGTTGCGTCAGATGAGGAGGACGCAACCTTCAGCTTGAGTTGCGTAACAAACAAGGTCGCTCTCCTCAGAGGCTGCAGAGTATGATGGGAAATAAACTTAACATGCATACTTAAGGTGAATTGTTATAATCATGCTTTTCTTACATTGGTTTGATCAACTCTCCGTGGACTTTCAAGATAAAATATTTCTTATCCCGCTATTTCCAGGGTCAGTGGACTCGTACGGCATGTGCCAGAGTAGCGGAAGTGCGTCACGGACTCGTGTGACTGCTGCGGTGTGAAGGGAGGGGGCATGCGGTTGTCTTTCAGCGTGGATCGCTGGTGTCTGTCAGTGTCACTGTGCCTGTCTGTCGGCTCTTTCTATTCACACGTCGACTCCAGCTTCACCAGCACCGACCAACTACTTCAACCATGAAGATTTGGACCTCAGAGCACATATTCAAGTAAGTATTTTACCTCTGTGGAGCGTTTTTATGTCCGGCTTGGCAGAAGGTCGGTGTCTGGTTCAGACAGTTCAGCAAGTTAACGCTGTCTTTAATCCGGTGAACAACACACGCAGCGTTTATAACACACATTATTGTAACCTGTAAGAAGCTCCTAACCTTACCTCACAGACAGTATATGAGAAACGTATAGTCTATGATGTAACTCTAGTGATGCTAGTTTGGATGCTAAAAGGCAGAGCTAATCAGGTTCCAGATGTATTCTATTTGGTGCCGGTTTGTGGGTTGCCTTTAAAAATAATACAACACACAAAAAAAAGGCACACAAGCGCGCAGGTAACGTGCTGATTAAAAAAAAATACTAACATAACCAGCCGGCTTCTGGTTACAGATGCTTTTCTACTTGCGTAATCACCCGGTCAGTCCGACCCCCCGCCCCCCCTGCCGCGTAACCTTTACCCTACATCCCCATGTGCGTCACTGGGATACGCGCCGGTGCATGGTAACCATTTAAATCAAAGCGCTGACTTTACCGATGTTTTGTTTTTAAGTGTGTATATATATGTATTTAACTTACTTCTGTTGCATGTTTGAAAAATAGATGTTGGCAAAGGTTTAGGGCCCTAAAATGACACGAATTCACAGTGATGTAAAACACGCCAGTTTTATGTTTTTAAGCCACAAATTCTTCGATTTTTTTTAAAATTAGTTATTAAAACTATTTTTTTTAAAACTCAATAATGAACTAACCGGTTAATTTATCGATTATTTAATTGTTACATTTTATATACTTGTTGTTGTTGACAAGTGTATTGTTAGAAAAGTCAGTTTAGGAGTGTATGAAAAAATATTCATATCATGAAGATTAAGTAGCAATTTCACACACAAAATACAATGTGACAAGACAGAGTAGTTCAAGGTGATGCAAAAAAAAAATTAAATGGGTAGATGTGAAATAAAATGAGCACTGAGAATTCTATTGCATTTCATATTAATTGACTCTTAATAGTAATATGTGATCTTACTTGTGGAGTTGACCCCAGTTGAGCTTGTTCTACCTCCTTATATACTATCAAACTGTTCAATCAGGAACAGTGTTTTTATTATGTTACAGCCTACATGAAATGGCCTTCTGTAAACAGGCTTATTTTAACTGCATAAGCAGTTTGTGTAAATGTAATGATGTGTGTATTTGGCACAGTTTTTATTACTGTTACAATATTTATTTGTATTTTGGCTTTGCATCAACAGCCATCCTTGGGAGATGGTGATTAAAGCTGCTATGCAGAAGTACCCAAACCCCATGAACCCCAGTGTGGTTGGAGTGGATGTTCTGGACAGAGATATCGACAAACAAGGCCGCCTCCATAGTAAAAGACTGCTCAGCACAGAGTGGGGGCTTCCATCCATAGTGAAATCTGTGAGTATCAAACCCAGACGTGCATCACTGACAAACACACAATCTTCTCATGTTGTAGAAAAAAAAACACATAAGTGTATTAACAGCGAAAGGTTAAGGCTTTTCCATTCAGCGAGTGCAACCTTAACCTAATGGGTTATCAAGTTATTTCTGTCCAGGAGTAGTGGCAACAGCTGACCTGACTTCCCAGGCGGGTTCATGGCTGTGTGCCATGGCTCGTGCTGTACAGGACACACTAGTGCCATTTCTTTCATTGCTCAGATGTAACCCTTTCTGCCATGTGATGTAACTTTCCGTCTGTGTGGCAGCCCAGTTAAAGCCAGTGGTCACCTGAATTGGAGCAGTGACAGAAGCCTCATCTCATTTGAACATTTACCTTCTAACCCTGACTTTAATGATAAGGTTGTGGAAAGCTGATATCATGTTGTCTTGTATTTGCCTTCTTAAATATTAGGAAATCAGTTGCTGTTCTTTAGAACTGACCTTTGCTTAGATATCAGAGTGGAGTAATGCTCACTGACGACATCTATGAATAGTCGCTATAATTCCAAGGACAGACACTGACCCAGTGATTGATAGCATATTAATGTAGTCTTTAATCAGATTGTCTCAAGACAAATCACTCCTGAGCCTCGGTGTCTGCGTATAAGCTAGATCCATCATATAGATGTCACTGGTGTTCAAGGTCTACCTTTATATGCTTTTAGTTTCAGACAAAGGCCCCAGTGGGAAATGTAGTTGTGGCATACTAAGAAAACATACTGACAGAAACTTCAGCATCAATTTGAAGCTCAAGCTAGTGAATACAGAAGCCTATCTTCCTGTAGTGTGTGTGCAAGTTTTTTTTTTTAACCTTTTGTACTCAGAGGTCTGCAAGGAAAAAATGGCTTGAGTTACAAGAAGTTAAATTATAATCTGGTGCAAATTTATATCTCACATTAAAATGTCAAGGCATCAAATAAAAAACCTGTTTGGGAACTGACCTAACTGAGTAGTAGTTTAGTGTTAGCATGATGTTTACTGTACACTGCTCAACTACAGCCTTAGTATATCTGCTTAAAACATAGCTTAAGTAACACCGTCATCAGGAGGTCATTTATTCATTATAACACATAGATTTAATTTGTAAATAAAGGTTTCATATTCTCAAATTCTGCAACATCTGTAAGGTTTTTGTAAAGTGTATCACTTTCTTTGTCCTCAGCTTGTTGGTAGCGCACGAACATACACGTATGTTCAGGAGCAATCAGTTGTGGATCCCAAAGAGAAGACTTTTGAACTTCAGTCCACAAATGTGAGTATTTATAAACAATAGAACATGATATTAGCAAGCAGGAACAAATCTAAGGTTTTACTTTACTTGACTGTTACTGCAAGACCTGTCAGTAACTACTAAGAATGGGAGCATTTTCGTTTTCTTTCATGCATATTATTATAAGACCTGTTTCACATGCTGTATTTTGGTAGTTTCAGATTAAACCTATATGCACCCTGTTTAGATGGGTTTCTGTGAGTTGACTCTGACTGAGCTCTGCATGAGCTCTGTTGGTTAAATTATTCCCAGAATGAAGTTCTGCTTGTTACACGGGGCGATGGCTCACTTATTAGCGGAGTATTCAAAATGCTTTTGTGCAACTTGTCTGACTGCGCTCACTGTGACTTTGATACTGTATGGCAGGAGTATCAGACTCATTTTAGGCCATTGGAAGCATGCAGCCCAATTTGCTTTCAGGTGGACAAGAAACCACTGCATAAAAGGCTACCTTCTGATTTCAAGAACCATTTACAAAAAAGATGAACAGCCTGAGATGTCATTCGCTCTAAGAGCAATATTGACAGTTTCTCAGTATTCTATCATTATTGCATGTAAATTACAATTTGCAAACCACAATGGATCTTTAAAGGCACATTCAGAGTATTTTGGAACTAAATAAAGATCTTAGATAACTCAGTAAGAGCAAGAAAATCCTTTTTTTCCCCCGTGCATTTTAACTGTTATGTTGTAAAACTCCCATCATCACACACACCAGCAGTAGTAGTGCATTTTATTGGACCTGTAGTTTTCACATTTCACAAACAGTTATGATCCATTGGCTGTATATTTGGCAGCTCCACTGTAAGGCATGGCCTGCACATAATCTCACCATTTGCAATCTCTTCTCACCAGATCACATTCACAAATATGGTGTCTGTGGATGAAAGGTTAACGTATAAACCACACCCTGAAGATCCAGAAAAGTAAGTTGTGCTTACTTTTGTTACATACCGTTTTTGCATTGATGTAACTGTGTTTTTATAAACACCTGCAGTGTCAGGTTGTTAAAGGCATTTTTTTTAACCATGATTTCATCATCTTTAGAACAATTTTGACCCAGGAGGCTATCATCTCTGTGAAAGGGGTCAGTCTCTGCAGCTACCTGGAGGGAGTTATGGCCAGCACCATCTCTACTAATGCAGGAAAGGTAAGAGGTTCCTTCAGACTGCACTATGATTAGCATGTCAGTTTCTGGTAGTTTTGCATATGACTAGTGTCAGCTAAAATAAAATAAAAAAAAGATGTCCACACTAAAAGTATTCCTTCTTATCTACATCAAGCATTTAGAGTAGTTTCAAGGTCAAGCTTTTGGCTCATAGGAATTAGGGATTGTACACTGACCACATTATTTGAAGCTTTGGCAATGTTTTAATGAGCAGCCACCTTTTTAACTGTGTATATATGACAGAAAATAAGGAAAAGCATAAGAGATCCTCTTTTAAATGGAGCAGTGTTTGTTTGTGGCTCTGGCAAGTTATGGCTCTACAAATATGAGGCAATCTACCCTGCTCAAGTTCTTCTATTAGTCCTTGAAACTGTAACTAATGGCTGGACAAATTAAAAAATAAATATTGCATTATAAAACAACCTAGCTTTAATTACATGCTATCCAAGCACATATAAAGGCAAAAGTGTTCAGAGCTGGTGCAAATCACAAAAAAGGAGGAGAGGTGATAATTGTTAAGATGGGGCAGTAACAACACCTTTGTGGGATTTCATGTCTTGTACATCGAATATGTGCCAAAAGTATTTGTGTGGAAAAAAATCTCTGAAGTATGAGATGACTAGTCAACATCTCAACGTTCTCTTCAGGCCAATCACTGCATGAAGTGGGTTTACTTGTTCAGGCATGCCGTCCATTTTATCCCATTAATCCTCCCATGGCCTTGTACATCTCATCTTTTCTTGTATTCTGCTTGACGCAACTCTTTTCCCATGGACTAATGTTTCCTTTTGTTCTTGAACAGGGCCGTGAAGCCATGGAATGGGTAATCAGGCGACTGAATGCAGAAATCGAGGAGCTCGCAGCCACAGCACGCGGGACCATCCGCACCCCGATGGCTGCTGCGGTCACAGAGAAATGACACCAGTACAGCCAGCCTCCTTTTATGATGCTTTGGTCCGATTTTGGTGCTGTGGAGGTTTTTGTATTATTGAAGGGTACAATTCAGCCATCTCATATACTTTTCCCATCTATATTAGATATATTCTAAGTAGGAGACTGCACCATGTTGAATGTTTTCAGGTGCTGCCTGGTGGGACTGCTTTGATAGGGGAAACTGTGCTGAAAAGTGGGTGGCACACTCAGGGACATGTTTAAATACTGCTGCCATTTATGAGTTTGAATACAGGTGCAATGTGGATGAACTGGAAACACAAGAAGTGTGCCAAAGCAGACACTGTTTTTTATTTTGTTTGTTTCTGTTCTTGTCTTTACAAATGCCTTCTCCAGCTGTATTTTAATTTGGCAAAACAATGTCAGAATGCCAGCATGTCTCCTCTGGTCTGAGCGCTGTGTCTACAGCAGCAGAGTCAGAAAGAAAGGACAGTTCATGGTGAGATGTATAGAAGTGACTGTGATAAATACGAACATGGGGAGTGGCCGTAGACTCGGCAGGTCAAGAGCACCGAGTGTCCCAAATACATGCAAGCAGGTCGGAGTAAATGGTTTGGGTTATCGACAGTGACCACAGTCAGGTTCATTTGTGTTAGAGAGCCATCTCAACGATGTCTTCCTGTGGGACCTTAGTAACAACAACACACTGTACTAGGTAACGATGCGAGCTTGATACTAAACTGTACTGATGTATTGTAATAAATTATTAAGGTATTTAAAATCAAGGGATCAAAGTATCTGCCATATTTATACTTTTGAAGTTGTGTAGGATGACCTTCTCAAATGCTGCTTTAATGTAACACACGGATCTGTTTACGGTGTAGAAACAAAGGTAAAATTTCTTTTTACACACTAAACCTGAGCTTGTTATAACTGAAACAGGTTTATCAACACATGCGTAGCACTGTCAGTGTGATCACTCTGCGTAGAGGCTGACAGCTTCACACTGATTAATAATAAATGCTGCTGCCCATTCTGATCAAACTGTTTCAGTGATTACTGTGTATTTGAGAGTCTTTTATTATTGTCGTATACTGGTAAAACCGTGTGGTGATGTTGAACGCACAAGTTTCTATATATACTATATTTAAATATATTTTGTACCTACACTAGGAATATTTATTTTGGAAAACCATGTGTTTTGAAGAAGTAAGTTATGAGTTTGGTTGATTTTCTTAAAAGGTGACATCACATGCTTGGCTTGTTATTTGTGCATTTTGAATGGGTTTCTGTGTAAAAAATATTCTTACAAATGCAGAATGTGGCAATAAAATGTTTGAACCTTGTAACAGTCGTAATTGTGTAGTGCCTCTATACGACAGCCTACACTTTTGGTAGTGATGTCACAAGTGTGCGCCACCACTCCCCTGTAGAATGCGCGGGAGAAGCGTTTTTGGCAGACCAATGCATGGATCGAGGCGGACCTCTATTTTTCTATCTGTCCCCAACTTTTGTGATGTACGGGTTGTATGAACTCTGCTTGTTTTCATGTTTGATAATGCAGCAGCCGTTCGACCGGGCTTTATAAGGTTGGTGAAGAATGTTTATTAAAGAACAGCACTGTGGAATTCCCAGTACCGGTGTGGTTGTGCGTTTTTGACCGTCTGCTAAGCACGTTTTCCGCCTCCTCTTCACCACTGAAACAACCCAAACGTTACAACCTGTTTTATGTAAGAGCTGTGCCAGTTGTTCTTCGTTCTTGTTTGGTGGGTTCAGTCAAGAATTCAAACACAATCACTTAATTTATGCATCTGCACAGTCAGCTGAAGGCTATGACTGTATATTTAGAATAGCTTTTTTATTGTTTCTGAGAAAACAATGTTAAGAACATGTTAAAACAGTGAAATGCAGTTTAGCATCCTCTCTAGGCAAGTATTTGGCATATTCTCTGAGTTTAGATACAGAGGAAGTTTGAATAGATGAAAAACACCGCACACTTGACAGGATGCATGAAGTTCTATCTTCATCATGCAGAAGCCATGTGCTGCCACATAGTGGACAAATGCAATACCTACAAATTAAATGCTGCCAGTGGCTGCATTTAAATTACTTGTGGAGTTGTTTTTGTGTGTCTATGAAAAGGGGGCTTTAAAATACATTTTGTCCATTGTTAAAACAAGTAGTCTGTGGAGCAAATATTATCTTTTGAGTTGTATATTAATACGGGAATAGAAACAGAAAAATACTGAACGCCTAGTCAGATCCAGTCATTTTGAACTAGTGTATGAATAGCTGTGTTACATATCCAGCCTGTAAAAGTATCTATAATAGAATACTCTCTCTTTCACACTTAAAAACAATCATTTTAAAAAGCAAATACAGTGAAAAGAAGCATGGGCTCACTGTTAAAGGCAGGTGTTTTCTGACTTACTGGAGACCTCTTACAGGTAAGACCTCCCCATAACCCTCAAAACCTAAATATTAACCTAAATACATTAGATGCTTGTGAAGTGTCACAAACAGAATTTCTGCTGGCGCCAAGATAACTGAAACGTGAGTTAAAATATGGTTATTAAAATATTATTTGGGGACCCCTTGACTATGGGTCACAGTACCATAAGAGTTTGTGGACCCCACTTTGAGAAATACTGGTCTAAGGAACAGTTTTACATATGCAGACGTAAAGAATTCATCATCATATACACATTTTAAGACTAAAGAAACAGCATCATAACTGCAGGTACATGGTGTACTTTGGTGTCATTTTAGCTTGACCCACCCCCGATTATCGCCATGAATTATGTTTCGACTGGGCTGATGTAACCCCACGTCGCAGTTAGCTGTTAATGGCTGGAAACTAAACTGCAACAGTTGCATTTAAGAACTTAAGCTGCAAGTAGATTGCTACTTGCAAGATCTGACTACAGATACATTTATTAGGGATACTTCATATTAAAAAGTGTTCTGATATATTAAAAAAGATCTTGATGAGTGTCTTAGGTTTTTGTTAGAGTTTTGTCTGTTATATCTATAGAAAAAATGTGAATAAATGTGAAAAGTTCCCATTGCACAGCCAGTTACAATATTTGTAATCTGTTTAAAATCAGAGAAAATGTAATTATTTTCCATAGCTGAGTCATTAACACCACAAATGGAAAAAGATTTCTCTGTTTAACCCACACAAATCAAAACAATATCCTATGATCATTCAGAACCACTTAGACGCCTGTTTTGCTGGATATATCTGACCCTATTTTACTGATAACACAGAATTCATCAGCAGTTAATTAGATTAATTAGCTACCAAAAGATGTTCAAACATATCTTGCTACAGGAAATCGCTTTTCCTTAATTAATGTTTAATTCTCTTCGGATATATTTGCATCTGAACCAACAGTTGGAGTTTCTCTTACATTAATAACACACCTCTTATTAAAGACTCAAAGACCATGTCACTGGAAGATTCTTTGTAGTTTCTAATAAATAATTTTACATTTGTTTATAAGAGCATTTAGTTTGCTTAATAATTATTTGTGAGAGAGTCAGAAGTTCATTTTCCTAAATTTTCCGGGCAAGCACTAGCAGAAAAAAACTAGTCAATGCAAAGAAACAAAAAAATATATATATATTAACAATATTAAGAAATAAAACAGCTTAACTAATAGTAATATTAGAAAGTGTAATTGCATGTGGTATGAAAAATTTTCTTTGCTGTTGTAATAGTCATGCTTTCGAGCAATTCTCAGCTAAAAAATATTATAGAAAAAGCTTATTTCCCAAAGGGTAACTTTCTCTATCTTGTCCATAGTGTAAAATATGCTCAAAACATCATGACTGTGAGCTGCCCCCTACTGTTTTGGAAGATTCCCTCCGACGTCATGACGTCACGCCCCACCGTCTGTCGTATGTGGCCTCAGCCAATGGAGAGCGAGTATAGAGCATTCCCTCAGCCAATAGGAGCCAGTCGTGTATTTAAAGGTTTTAAACAGAGGGCAATTTGAAATTAACCAGGCAGCGTTCAAAGGATTCGCCAGTCTTAGGTAGTATCTGAACTTGTATATCGCTGTGCTTTGACTTTATTATTATTTAATATTTATGTAGCGTTTTTAGATTAAAAATAGTACTAAAGTAGCGTTGTCGAAAAGGACGCTTCGTAACATCTCAGCGGAAAGTCCTTATGTTTGTAGCTAGCCACAAACGCCAGCTGTGGTCCACTGTCCGACGTAGCTGCTAGCTTGCCGTGTTAGCGTTACCCTCTCTTAGCTTTTTTTCGACCCGTTTAGATTCTGGGTAAATTAACGGTCAGTGATTTGCCTCTGTCATTGTGCAATAATATATTTAGGTGAGTGATGTTATCATACAACTAGCTTACTGACAAACTTGGTGTGGTACGTTTTGATTTGGTGTGATTGCAAAGTTAACGTTAGGTAGCAACGTGACGATGATGGCTACTGTTAATCTTCCTATAATGGCTGACAGAATAAACCATGTAGACTTTATGTCCTCTTTAAACCCATTACCTTTGAGGCAAATGCAAGAGCATCAGTTGTTTATGTTATTGCTGTTAAGCCAGAAAAATGCGACGGACTTAATTTCGATCATTTTTTTAAAGCCTTTGTCTGATTCACACCTCTCTTGACACATCTTTTAGCAGATTATGGACTCTGCTGCCAAGCAAAAGGTGTCCAAAGGCACGAAACTTCAAAGGCCTGAAATTAAGGTAATGCATCATAACCACACATTTGATTTTTAAATACATTTAATGAATCTTTTTTTTTAAAAAATTTATTTTAACCATAGACTACTGTGATTAGTTTTGGGTTTGAGCTTTCACCCACCTTTCTTTGTGTCTTATTAATAAAATATGTTTTGTATAGAGATTTAGTTTGTGTATCGCCAAAAATCGATCTAAGAATGAATTTACCCACTGAGTTGCATGGGTGGAAATGAGCGCTACTAAATGTGGCCAAAACTAGTAGTGATCATAGGAATACCGATGGAGTGAACCCATCTATAGATAAGATTTCAATAGGTGTTTGCTAGCTTGGAAACCTCCTGTCTTGGTTTGATTAAACAAATAAATGCTGTCATTAAAATTACCTTCTTTCAGCTTATGGTACTCGCAAAGGCGAAGCCATTTCTTTGTTTCAGAGATTTGGAGAGTTTCTCATGCCATCATTGCAAGTCGAGTGTTGCAGCTTGGCTTTCAAATTGGCGCTTGCAAGCAAAACAACATATTCCTTATACTGGCTTCCCTACATTGGCTGCCAGTTAATTTTAGAACTAATTTCAAGATTTAGTTTGTTTTTAAAGCATTGCATTGGTTGCCAACTTCTTACCTCTCTGACCCTTTAACTTTACACACTCCCATTAGATCACTGAGGTATGCTGAGATTAAAGCAGAGGTGATCAGGACTTTGCAGTAGTCACTCCTGAAAGTGGACCCCTTTACATTAGCATTAGACCCTTTCAAAATCTGTTTGAAAGCCCCCTTTAATTTTCTTTTAAACCAGGCTTTTTTTTCTTTTTTTTTAAAATTTTAAATAAACTGGTTGTAGGTGTGAATGTGAGCATGAATGGTTGTCTCTGTGTTAGTTGTGACAGACTGGCAGCCTATCCAGAGAGTACCCAGCCTCCCACCCAATAACAGTGTGTGTGGGGTTTTTTTTTTTTGGCATTTTCAAAGTGGAAATAATTTTAAGAGTGTATCCAATGTGTGATGAAAAGACCAAAGCACAGCGGAAAAGATGAAACATTTGACTTATATTGCAGTCAATGAGTGATGGGCCCAAGCGGATTCCTGTATTACAGCAGTCACAGGTGATTCAGAAGGCTGTCGTCACACCAACTCAGCATCAGCGGGTCCTAGGTGTATCAAATGGACCTCAGCGCGTTCAGCGGCCCGTAAGCCACCAGAAACCAGTGTCAAACCTCTCCATTACTGCCAAGTGTGCACACCCTGCTGATCAGAACGTGAACCCCGCTACTCAGAATGTAAATCCATCACCACAGCTCAAACCCAGCTCCCAGCAAAACCACTCGAAGACACAATTGCCCAAGGTGAAGCCAGAGTCGACCAAAACCCCATCAGAATCAGAAAAGCTGGAGAAACCGTGGGGTAAGTGTAATGCTAAACAGGCAAAACTAATTGATGGTGTTTCTGTCCATGTTTTGGGTGCTAAAATGTATCCCCCTCTTTCCCTCCCCACCCCCAGACAAGCCTCCCAAGAGTGAACATGCACAAACCTCTGCATCAAAGTATGTTTAAGAGTGGTTCCTTGTCTCATACATATAAACTTATGAAAGATCACAGCTTATGATGCTCTTGTTGCAACTGGGTGCTGCTCTGCTCACACAGGAAGCGATGGAGCCTGGAAAACTTTGATATTGGCCGTCCTCTGGGCAAGGGAAAGTTTGGGAATGTCTACCTGGCCAGAGAGCGACAGACTAAGTTTATCTTGGCTCTGAAGGTGCTCTTCAAAAAGCAGCTGGAAAAGGCCGGGGTAGAGCATCAGCTGAGGAGAGAAGTGGAGATCCAGTCTCACCTCAGGTAACATCTCTCCGATTGTAGTCAACTGACATGAGATCATTAATTTCTACCCACCTACTCAGTAGTTCTCAGACTGGTGAGTAGACCTCCTGCAGGTTAGGTGCAGATGAGGAAAAAGATCAAATTGAAGTGAGTTATTCTTTTAGGGGAAAATAAATAAAAAGCACTTTCCAGATGTTGTGCTGTCATTCTACTGAAATTCAACTTTCTTTTTTTTTTATTATTCCTTTATTTAACCAGGTAAAACCCCATTGAGATCCAGATCTCATTTTCAGGAGGGACCTGGGCAGAAAATCTGCAACACAACAACCTGGTTACACAAAGTAAAACAAATTAAACCATATACACAAGTTTAAAACGAGTTACAAAACAATTTAAAAGCAGTGACACAGATTAAATGACTCATGTTGCTTGTTTTTAAGAATTGCTCGAAATAAATCCAGTGATATTAACTGTGACATCTTGAGTTCAGGCTGGATTGATTCCATGCTATTGGAGCCATAACACTGAATGCTTGCTTCGCTTCTTCTGTTCTAACACGTGGAACCAGCAAAAGAGAGATATTAGAGCGTAAAGAATGGGCAGTAGTAGGTCGTTGTAAAGATTTTAAATGGGCTGGAGCCAAACCGAGTAGAGTTTTATAAATCAGGATCATCAAGTGATTGTATCTCCGTACACTCAAAGGAGGCCATTCAGCTTTTGCATACAGTTAACAAAGATGTGTAAGATGTCTGCTGCCTGTTACAAACCTTAAAGCACAGTGATAAACTGAATTTAAGGACTGAAGACATTTGGTTGAAGCATTTATATATAAAACATCTCCATAATCCAGGAGTGGTAAGAAGGTTGCTGATACCAATTTTCTTCTAGCTTAGAGAGAATAACAGGATCCATTGCGATAATAAAACCCAATCTTCATTCTCAGTGTTCTTCTTAAATTTGCTATGCTTTTTAAAAGAAAGCTCTTTATCCAATGTAAAACCAAGGTATATATAGTTGGTGGCAAACTCAATTTGTACACCTAGAGCGGTGGTAAGCAAAAGGGGTATCTCTGATAGTCTTCTGGAGTGCGCAGAAGACCATTGCTTTCGTCTTATCCACATTCAGAACCAACTTCAAAGTATGTAAACGAGTTTAAACCACATTGAAAAGAGATAGTAAGAGCTCTATGGCCTTCAAAAGTGAAGAAGAATAGCAATAAATTACCAAGTCATCTGCATAAAAATGATAACCATCTGACAAATTATCACAAGTTATTTATATAAATAGAAAATAAGTGGCCCAAGAACTGAGCCCTGTGGTACTCCATTTGTAATTGTAAGAAGAGATGAAGTGGAGCCAGCCCATTGACAACTAATCAGCCACCCACAAGGCAGCCTGATGTGAGAGGCCAATCCTGTACAAAATTTTAATTAATAGCATATGATTTACTGTGTCAAATGCCTTAGATCAATAAACAAAGCAACGCAATGTTGTTGTTATCAATAGCTTGGATAAGATTATTAACAACCTTTAAAGTGGCAGTAACAGTGCTATGCTTTTTTTTTTCTTCTAAAACCAGATTGAGCATTTTGTAGAATGGAATTTGTATTTTAAAAAATAAAATTTAATTGGTATGCAACTAATTCTTCAAAAGTTTTTGCCAAAATACATTATTTAGAAATTGGTCTGTAGTTATTAACTTCTGATGATTCCCCACCCTTAAATAGAGGCAATACAAAAGCTGATTTCCAGACCCTAGGAGTTTTATTAGAGATTAGACTTAGGTTGAAGATGTGAGACAATGGTTCTGCTATAAACACAGCAGCCAACTTCAGAAAGAGGATCCGGATTATCTGACCCTGGTGATTTTCTGGTGTCTATATTTTTCAACTCTTTCAGAACCTCAGCTGCACATATAGGAGCAAAGTTAAAAGTGGAGGGGTTACAATTATTATTCAGAAACGGCGTGTCAGTATTTACGTTTGGGCCAAATGAGTTTAAATTATCAAATGGAGAGCCAATAGAAGTAAAATGTTCATTAAAATAATTTAAAATGGCTAATTTATCAGACACAACTTTACTTTCTTTCAGTACAAAATTTGGAAAGTCACTCATTGGCGCTTGATCAGAAACTGGTTTTACTGTTTTCCAGAATTTCTTTGGATCATTTAGATTTTGTTTCGGAATGGGTACAGAGGATAAAAGAGTGACGTGAAAGTTGCTTTTTACATAAATGTCAAATCCACCACCTTTCCTAGGGCGGTCACAACGAAAAACCTTATAACCTGTTAAAGAAATATTCTTATCTGTAATGGATTTGTTTAATCAGGTTTCAGTCAAAACTAGAATATCAGTATTAGTAGTTTTGATCCAGATTTTAATTAAATCATCTTAGATAGTAAGCTGCGAGAGTTAATATGAATAATACCAAGACCTGATCTGGATTTAAATTCACCAGGTGTGTCAATTGTTAAGAGTTGGACCTGGATTTGGTGGCACATTTCCTGATGCCAAAAGTATGAGTCTTTTTCATCTACCATTTACATTTGACACCAGGTCAACCTCTGTCTGAGTAAGGTATATAAGAGAAGATTCAGTTCACAAGAAACAGTTCCTTAGGACAGACATGCACATTAAATGAAGTAATTTGTAATCTGTTGGCATTCTATTATAATAGTCCCAGTGAGTAATAAAATCTGAAGGAGTCCAAAATGTTCAATCAGGGAGCAAAGACCTGGAGTAATTCTTGAAAGGGTAATCCAGGCTGTTATGATTCCTCAGAAAACTGGGGCACATTTTCAAAAGTACAAACACCTAGAAACAATATGAGAGAGAGCCTCATTGCGCCTATATGGCCATCAGTCATGACCACCCTTCAAGCAAGAAGCAAACTCAACAACACCTTAGCAAGGCCTGGTGAAAGTTGGCTGCTGCTAATCCTCCTCCTGTATTTCAGAGGCTGTGAGCTGCTGCAGGGTCTGGGTGGTAGCTTTCTCTCAAAAATTCTTAGGGACTTATATGGCCATCAGCCATGACCACCCTTCAAACAAGAAGCAAACTCAACACTTTTGGAAGGCCTGGTGAAAGTTGGCTGCCGCTATCTTGTCATTTCCATTGACACTATAAAACATGGCTATAGGTTCTGAATGAGAAATTAAGCCAGTGTGGAAGTGCCTAAAAACCTGCACTTTTGAAGGCCACCAGTTAATGATGGCTCTGATTGCAAAAAGACTGAGCTCTTATTGAAGTCTATGGGAAAACCACATTCTGACTTTACCTGTGTAAAGATTATGGACTCAGACACTTGTTTTGAGTCATATTGCATAAAAAAAAAAGTGTTTTAGTAAATCTTGGTCATACCATCCTTGAAAGTCGGGGATTGTCTGTGGCATGAAACCTCAGGCTCATTTGTATATGATCTGTCAGTCACAGGTCAATGATCGTTTGGTTTCAGTCAAAATTAATTTGTTCCTATTAATGTGGGATATAGTTGCACTTATTTTTAGTTATGTGTACCTAATAAATTGGAGGTGTGGAAAATAATTGAAAGCAACACTTTCCTGTAATTGCATAATTCAGACACCTGTATGTACGATTCCTACGAGTCCTTAGAAATTCTGAGATTAAAATCTAGGGAAAGTCTTAAAATGTAGTATTTCCCTGTAATTTTGCATTTCAGGAATTATTACCTTTTTCCGTGTGGTAATAAGACTGATGGAAATGTGAGCCCTTAAGAAGGGGAAAACAGTGTTTGGGCAGTGTATCAGTGACAACAGAATCACTACTAACCTTGTTCACTTTCAAAGAGTTATTTTATCCAAAAACAAGTAGAGGGATATCAAGTGAGCACCTCAAAGTAAATGGTATTATTTCATAACATGTACCTGGTTCTTGTTGTAAACATTACATTTTTTTTTACTTTTAACACAGTCCAAACAGGGTATGTAAGTTTTGTAAACCTAGTTTGTGCTCTGATTGGCTGTGCTGGTAAGCTGCTGTTGCAGAGCAGCAAGGTCAGAAAAATGAGTGTTTATATGAGAACCGGTTGTCTTTTGGACTTATTTATTTAAATCTTGTAGAAATCTGATTTCTCATGGCATTGTAAAACTATTGCTCATATATGGTTGTCTGCTCACCCACAGAGCTGCTTTGGTGGCTTTTTTTTTCTTTTTTAATTACCACACTAATTCATTTGCAGAGAAACTGTACTACATTGACCCAACTAAATATGCTGTCTTTAGGTAGTTTATTTAGTTTGTGTAGTCTCTACATATTACAAATATTGATTATCAGAATTTCTAATATCATTCTCTTCTGCTTATGTTCAGGGACACAGGGGGCTGGAGCCTATCCCAGCTGTCATAGGGGGAAAGGCAGGGTACACCCTGTACAGGTCACCAGCCTGTCGCAGGGCCAACACAGAGAGACAGACAACCATTCACACCTATGGGCAATTTTAGAGTAGCTATTAACGTAACCCCAGTAACTGCATGTCTTTGGACTGTGGGAGGAAACCCACGCAGACATGGGGAGAAGATGCAAACTCCACACACACACACACACACAGAGAGAGAGAGAGAGAGAGGCCAAGGTGGAATTGAACCCAGGCCTTCTAGATGATGTTCTAACTGTGAGGCAGCAGTGCTAACCGTGCTGCCTCCAAAAAAATTCTAATAGAATCATTGTCCTCTAGGCACCCTAACATCCTGCGCCTCTATGGCTACTTCCACGATGCTTCTCGTGTGTACCTCATCCTTGAGTTTGCACCCAGAGGAGAGCTGTACAGTGAGCTGCAACGCTGTGGACATTTTCCTGAGGACAGAAGTGCCACAGTAAGTGTTAATTTGACATCCTTTTCATAACTTTATGTGACATTAACAAATAACACAGTGATAATTGTAACCTTTATTTATGGAATATCCAGTTTACAAAATGTTGAATGTTCACTAAAAGGTTATCAGCTGCAGTGCCTGTTGTATGCGTAATACTTGTGCTGTTGTAGTACATCATGGAGCTGGCAGATGCCCTCAACTATTGCCACACCAAGAAGGTGATCCACAGGGACATCAAACCGGAGAACCTGTTACTGGGAGCCACTGGGGAGCTCAAGATTGCAGACTTTGGCTGGTCTGTTCACACACCCTCCTCGAGGTACACACATGCAACTTTTTCCACTTGTGATCACGTTTATGTTGGAGGAGAAACTATGGAAGTGTTTGTCTGCTCAGGTCACCAATTAGATTATCTGTATGTCTGTAGGTTTCTATTTATTCCTTTACTTAAACTAATGACACAGTTTTTATTTATTTTTGTTCAGGAGGTCTACTCTGTGCGGCACACTGGATTACTTGCCTCCAGAGATGATTGAGGGGAAAACCCATGATGAGAAGGTAGACCTGTGGAGTCTCGGAGTCCTTTGCTACGAGTTCCTAGTTGGAAAGCCCCCCTTTGAAGCAAAAACCCACGAGGAGACCTACCGCAGGATTTCAAGGGTATGACACCCCAACACCACAGGGCTGCACTACTGCTTCTCTCAAAAGTTGATAAATATTTGTTCCCATTTTGTGTCTTTAAACATCCAGGTAGAGTACTCTTACCCACCACTGGCCCATATCAGTGCAGGAGCTAAAGACTTGGTTTCCAGGCTGCTGAAACACAACCCCATGCACAGACTGCCCATCGAGGGAGTCCTGTCCCACCCCTGGGTGGTCGAGTACTCGACCAAGAAGCCGACCACCTTGAACAGTGACGAGGCCAGCCAATGATTCGTCTCTACCTGGCGGTGGATGTACAAATATGAATATCAGGATGTAGGTGGTTTATGGAAATTTGCTTGTACTCCTGAGACTATAAAACCACTTCATGTGGACTTTTTTGATTTTGGTCTGCAGACACCTTGAGCCACTTAACTTTTTTTTTTTTTTTATTCTAATAAAATTTTGTCTTACTGGGTCTTTTTCTTTTTCTTTTCTTTCTTTTTTTTTGTTCTTTCTATGGCATTTTCTTGCCTGTAAATATTTCATTGTCTTTGCATAATTATGACTTACTGTGCTTTTGTAAAATGCCATTACTTGAAATGAAAAATAAATTATCATCCATGAATGTCATTCTGGAATTGACCAGTGTGTATTAATAGTGATGAATGTTTTGTGTTGTTGCCTTTGCATTTCAAGCTCAGCTATTTTATTTGTTAAGCCATCTTTGCACTAATGAATGAGTGAGTGTGGCGCTTTCATCAACTTAACGCGCCTCCCGGCTTGCATGCATTCCTTGCATAGTGTGTGTAGCTGCTCTGCCCAGGGAGCAGAGGGCGCTAGAAAACCACGAGAGCTGGGAGCACAGTACAGGTGCTGGAAAGTGGTTTTCTGTACAATACAATGTACAGTGGAGAAGAATTTGCTATTTTTGACCAAGAGCATGATTCTTTTATTAACGAGTGTAACTTGCTGCTGCACAAGTTTAAAAATTTAATGAAAATGTTAATTTTAAAGCTATTTGTGTTAAAAGTTGTGATTTGTTTACTTAAATACTTGTTTTGGGGGAAACCAGTGTGTGCAGCCAAAGTCCTAAATAAGTGGAGGCATTGTCTAAATTGACTTTTATAAGGTCACTGAAACACTAAAAATAACACGTATAGAATCACTAGTTATCTGATAAAAATGTAAAGGGTTGTAAATAGTTCCTTCCCTGCAAGTTCTGCTGATGCCACCATTTTTGCTCTTGTGAAAGTCAGGATTCTCTGAAATGGCAAATATATTTATATGTGGATAGCACGTTTCTACTCCGACCCCCCCCGTGCTTTTTACCACTTTCACACAATGCTTAGCACGCAGTTGACACTTTGACAAGCGTAATTGAGGAGCTGGGGATCGAACCACCGACCTTCCTTTCAGTAGCTGACATGCCTTCTGAGCAACAGCCATGGATGATGGCGTCACTGACACAATTACACAGATTAATTAAAAGTTGTATTTAACAAGGCATCAACACCGCATTGTATCTTGTATTTTTATTTAAAAACGTAGCTTTGTCCGGGGGAAGACACGAGAGAACGCGCGTATATATATATATATATATATATACATATATATATATATATATACATATATATATGGCTGCAGGTCACTGCATACAATTGTCATTTGCAATTTCTGTCCGCTAGGAGGCTCCCCTGCCATGTGTCACTGATAATTACGGGACGACTTTGGTTTTGTGGCTCGTTTTAAAGAAAAAAACTGGTAGTTTTCCTTCACGCATGCGTGCAGTAAATTCTCTGCTTTATGCCCATAAACTTCGGGCGTTCTCTTGGGTGGCTTACTGAAAATCCTGATGGGTGATGGAGCCGTATTATTTCAGACTGCAATTACTTGCACGTTAGAACCAAGTCACCGCGGATGTTTTCGCAGCGACAGTTATGCGGCATCTCCAGCTGTTAAGAGCTATTAATCACATTTGAAATACTGAACTTTGTAAAACCAATTTTCTGCAGTAATTTGGCCCTTAAATGTGCAGTTAGTTTTGATGGATTGCACGCTATAAGGTAAAGTCACGCCTTACTAGTATGTTGCACCTGATATAGCTGAATCTTAACAGCTTGAGAGGAGGTAGGATAAAATCAACAGAGTGGATGAACAGGTCGGCCATCAGGCCCTGATGCATGCCTGCAGCAGAAAATCTGTCGACATTTTATTTGAGCATGCGGGAATGTGAGGCCTAGTGGAAAACGTGCTGCTCTGGATGTCTCTGCAGACTCAGGTCTATAACAGATAGAGCAGAAAGTGTAATCGGATTGTGAGCAGTAGTATGATCCCATACCCCCCCCCCCCCACACACACACACACGCACACAAACATATTGTACGGGTTTTTTTTGTTTGTTTTTTTTTAAAGTCAGGGGCCCACGCAGCCTTTACTCTGTGCCTGTAACCTCAATTTGAATCCAACAAATATGAATGCGACTAACCATCATTTTCTATGGTTTATTATAGAGAAAAAAAAAACATGTTCTGACCGATTCTCGGTTTACATAAAGCCACACACATTTTTACAATATAATTTCACTTATTTCTTTATTCTTTAATATTAATTTTCACGATATATGATAACGACTTTGAGATATACATTCCATCTTTTTGAAACCACAATAACACACTACACATACGGTTTTATAACATTTCCACAGGACCCATTGGATTGCACAGAATGAAAAATGCCTGTATGCACATTTTCCTCTTCAATGATCTCTTTCTCTCTCTTTTTAGATTTTCAGACACCGAGTTTTTTTTCGAGACAGGAGTGCTTCAAAATTAAATTGAAAATTTTTAAAATAACAGGCCATATGTGTGTGTTTTTTTTTATTTGTTTATTTTATTTTGTTTCTTTTAAATGGGTGTGTTATTTCGTTTTGGGGTCCCCATATAGCTGGGATCTGCGGGGCTGGAGGTCAGGTGATTGTTGCCGATTGAAAAGTTAATCAAAGTAAATAGTGAAGGAAAAAAAGCAGGCATATCAACAAAGCGTTAATATTACAGGAGAATGAACCGAAATTTAGAGGATTCTTGCATTTCCACTTCCCAGTTTCATTATACTTGTGTGTCTAAAATATCATACATTCAATGCATAGTTGGTGTAGCTGCTGTGTATTCTGATATTTTGCATCGCCAGAATATTAAATAATTAGGGAAAGTCAAATTTCATCATTATTTTATTCTCTTCGCGCTGTCGTGTGTTTCTACTTGTTATTGCCGTTGTGTTCTTTTCTGTTCTTTATCCACGGGCGTTTTGTTACTTTGGCTTTAACGCCACATTCAAAGCCCGCAGTCCTATCGCAAATCACCTAGAAGAAGTGGCTTGATTTTTTTTAAATCCCTTTAAAACATCTTAAACATCATTTAATCACATTATGTCCATCCATCACAAACGCGAGCGTTACATAAAGTGAAGTCTCATGTGGGGAAGCACCACAAGAGCGACGAAAAGGCAAACTGCCCTTTTTGCAATTTTGTTTAAAGTCAATATTGTAAACGTTCACTCCACTGGAAAATATGTATATGTACTCTTGTTGGCATATTTATACAACATGTATTGTCCGTAGGCTAAAGTATGCTGTGGATGCATTAGATTCCCTCACTGCCACCGACTATGTGTGTGCATTTGTGTGTGTGTGTGTGTGTGTGTGTGTGTGTGTGTGTGTGTGTGTGTGTGTGTGTGTGTGTGTGTGTGTGTGTATAGACTGATGCAAGCACTGTATGAGTGCGAAAATGTCCGCGTGTGTTCTGTGCGCGCTTTTACGCATGAATTAAGCAGAAGGGACTGCGCTCGCCGGGAAGTCGTGTGTTTTATTTTATATTTATTTATATTTTTTCACTAAATGGGGACTTGCAGTTAACATCTAGTTCCAGCAATGACTTGCGTCTAATCTTCTATGTTATATTTAAAAGCCTCTATGAGCCCCTCCATTGAGTGGATGAAACCAGATATGCTGCATATACCTCCTATTACAAAGATGGCGACATCAAAGAAAACCTGGTGCCATAGCAGCTTTCTCCATAAAAGCTTAAGGTGGAAGAGACTGGGAAGCAGAAAGCAAAGGCCTGCGCCCGTCAGGCTGCCGGTGAGACCCATGAGGAGGGCGAAATGTGGCACATAGATCGCCATGAGCAGGGTGAAGACAACAAGGCTACATCGGAGAGTGAGTCCCCAGGACTTTAGGCGTCCATCGCCTCCGTAGCAATCTGGGAAGTACGAACGTCCCCCATCCTGGAAAAACGTTTTCTCTAATACCTCGACAGCAGCGAAAAACGGCAGCGGATACGACAGCAAAGCTTTGGCTACAAGGAAGATGTTGACGACAGCTCGAATGGTTGGGGGCAGGTTGTCTGTGATGACCTCCTTGGTTTCGTCAGCCCAGGTCAAGTAGGCCACGAGGGCGAACAGACCCTTGAGGATGCAGGCAGCGATGTGAGTCCAGTTCATCATGCAGTGAAACTCGCTCGGTTTTTGCATGTTCCCCTCCAGAGACGGCAGGAAGATTTGTGAGGTGTAGCTAAACACAATAATTCCAATGGAGATGGGGAACTTCTTGACATCGATATAAAACTTAACCTTGTCCCAGGCCCAGTCCCTCGCTCTGGAGAGGCAGTACGCTATCACGAGGATGTTGATGACAAAATGGGCCAACGTGCAAAGCAAGCTGAACTTGGAGACGGCTTTCAGATTCTTGAGGAAGGCGCAGGGGAGGAGAGCAGCGGTGGCGATGATGGCCCACGACTTCTGGGAAATTGGCATGTTGGGGAAGCTGTTGTACATGAGATTGCCACTGACCACCACGTACAGGATGCAAGTCATCACTAACTCTATGATTTGGGCTACATTCACGACATGGCCACCTAAAGAAGGGAATCTGGGCGCGCAGCAAGCGTTGGCAATGTCCACATAGGATTCCCTCACACGGACGAGCTGCCCGTCTTCGTCTTCCTCGTACAGGCAGGAAATGAGAATTTTCCCCGTGTAACAGCACACCACGGCAGCGAAAATAATGAGAAAGAGTCCGAGGTATCCTCCGTGTAGGATGGCGTAGGGCAGGCCTAGAACGAACATCCCCTGCAAACACAAACAAAAAAACAAAACAAAGCATCGTTAATATTAGGCTGTGTGGGTTGTGGAATTAAAGGTATTAATTTAAACATTGATGTTTTTTCAATAGTTTTTTAAAAATTATTATTATTAGTGTAACCCGATGGCATTTTAATGTTTGAGGCTGCTCTGCCTGACTCTTCAATGAATGTCTCTCCCTTTTTCATGTTGTGGGTTTTCCACTTGGCTTTGAGCGCATCCGCCCGCCTCTGACGTCATCACGAGCTGGAGGAGACACACTCTGACGTCAGGTGGACTGCTGTGACCACAGCCCCGATAAGGCATAAAAAGAATTGCGTCGGAGGGGGGGGGGTGTTGTCGCAGAGCCTCCATGTACACAGACACTCTCGAGTAAATCCTCGCATTTTAAGCGTTGTCGTATATTCCCACACCAAAAAAACCCCGACTTTTTTTTTCTTGGAAAAACAAGTTTTTCCACACATTGTTCTTTGTGCCTTATTTGAAATTTCACATTTTCCAGCTGCTTCTTTCCTTCTCATTGTCAAATGTCACTTATTTGACTTTATAATGTAGCCTGCTTCCCTAACTTTGGTGTTATACTTGAAAATAATTTAGCTGCATTTAGCCTTTAAACAGCGAGCATATAATTATTCATAACACCTTTTTTTAAATACATGATTGGTTTTCCAATGACTACATAAAAATTCCCTCATCCTCTTATTTATTCCCACGAGGACTAGTGCTTGAGCATTTATCAGGGACGTGCATCGGTGACACTGGACATTACTATAGACAAAGAATATGCGTGTTAAGGAAAGGAGGGGGCACAGGGCATCAACACCTCCCCCTTTTTTAATGGCATAAACGTTTCAAAATAAAAAAATCTCTGCACTGTTCTGATAAAAATAAATAAATCACGGAAACACTTAAAAAGTTTAAAGAAAGGCTAAGTATATTCCAGGCATTATTTAAAAAACAGCCACTTGATAAAGTTGCTTCAAAGGGACAAAGCCTGCTGATGTTTTATTTTATGTATAATTAGTTCAATGGCCCTTTTATGCGTTCGTAGGTGTTCGTTTATCTCGAATTTCCCAGATTCTTCGAAGGCGGTTCAGGCAATTAGCACCCAGAACCGCCCGTTTATAATCCGTGGAGCGCGTCTTTACCTGGATTGCATTCGTGACGTTCCAGCCCGCCTCCCAAGCGGTGATTTTTGGTCTGACTTCAGTCAACTCGTTCGTCGGATCTCCATCCTTTGAGGCAGAGTGCGGTGGACCGGTGCCGTCCCTCTGGTAATGACTGTCCCCCTCCAGCACGCCTCCATCTCCGCTCCCCTCTCCCCATTTCATCGGTTGTTAAAATGTCCATCTGCATACCTTGCCGGTGGTCGTAGTCCAGGTCATCGCAGGCGGCAAAGCCCAGAGCTTCTTCGTCGGTGGCGGCCTGAAACCCCATCCTGGCGAACATCCCGCTCACCTTTGCCTGGGATTTGTTGGACACAGCCGTGGCGGCATTTGACAGTTTATTAGAAAGCTTGCTTCTGATTAACGTCGCCATTTTTCGAATGTCTCCTGACTCTGTACTGTCTGCAGTTTAATTCGTGTTTTTCTCCCCCAGGCAGTAAAATCAATAAATAAATAAAAATAAAAAAATAAAAAATGAGGCTACTTTGGATTGCAGCTCTTGATTCTCTGCATTAGAGAAAACCACGAGGGAAAGCGCAAATGTTGTTTGAAGACACCGTCGGTTTTCAGTTGCTATCTCCACTTTTTGCTCACTGTTCGTCTGCAGCTTTTCGTTATCCCCAGGTTCATGTCACCTTCAGACGTCGCTGCTCCGTTTCTGCATCTTGGCACGGTGCTCTTATGCTCGACGAGTAGCGCACCTATTCAGTCTCTGAGGCAGTTCAGCGGCGTGCGCAAAAGCTTTACGCACGACAAAAGGCGAGCCACAGGTTCCTGCAGGGCCTGTAAGATCGCTTTCTTTTGGGTTATAAGGTGGCAGGCAGCGCTTCCAGGAGTTGCTCCTCGGCTTTCAGGTGCCTTTACTGATGCCAATGCGGTACCGTGGAGCCCGGGAGGGGGAGACAGGGAGGAGACACGTGTCATCATCAGCCTGCCAATGCAAAGCACGTCTCCAGCCCTCCCAGTGCCCCACCAGGAGAAAACGGGAGAGATTTGCTGCATTTCTAGGGGAGGTGCTTGCAGTACCCCCGCCACCCCAACCCATAATCTATAATACCTCATCCTAACAACCAATGACATTCCGGGGGCCTCAGATCTTGCATAACTTTACCCGTATAAAAGGATGCTGAAATTTGACGAAAACGCAAGCTCTCTGGACCAGATTATATATTATAGGAATCAGAGGTGTAATTATTTCTTCTTTTATCAAATGTTGTGCCATCCATTTCTTTTAAGGAGAAGAGGACATGGGACAGCATAATAGTTACCTTAATTGTTTCTGGGATTACGTGGATCGGGTTTTAAACATCGCTTTGAGGTTGATTGTGATCAGGGGAAATATATTCTCGCGTTTTGTCTTTGCTTAACGGTGGTAAGATATAGAATTTGAGATTATGCTTTTGAAACCTGCAGCCCATTTAGTATTAAGTGAAAGTGGCTCTATTGTCAGGCGGAAGCCTTCATTCAGGATGCTCATTCATTCATTCATTCATGACTTTGTATCTGTGGCGTGACAGTCTGACCCATGGCGATGTTCCCTTTGAGAAAATTATATTTCCCTGCCACGAGATTTATTCATTAAGAAAAAAAAATACTGTTTGAACAGGAAAGATTGACAGAGGGTGAGTGTTATGTCAGGGGGAATTACACCCTGATTTGGTCTAATCTTTTATCTGGATGCCAACAAACTATACTCTATTTAAGTAAGTAGAATTTCTTGCTTGATACAAAGTACTCCGTTATTTTAACTTTTAGCTGTCACATTTAATTTGTGTTGAGCTACAAAAAAAATGCTAGAAATCATTCGGCTTCTTATTTGTTTTATTATTGTAGCTTAAGTGAGGCGGTAGCAAAGGCTCAAATTGCTGTAAACAGTTTGTTGACATTGCCTTGTCACTAGCACTTTGTGCAGTGAGCTCACAATGTTCAGTGTTTCCTCAGGCTGCAGTATCAGAGTTCATCGTCATAATACAGAGCCGGGGCCTTGCTCAGTACAATAAAATACCCTGAATTAACATACGGTATGCTGTAATGCGGTCTATGGGGTTTCCAGCCGGGCTATTTGCTTTGGACTTGAGAATAAAATAATACTAAAAGCTTGCGCACTGGTTTCTTCAATAGCTTGTAACCTGATAAGACCAGTGGTGCGACGCCCTAATAGAAATACAGACTCATCTCCAGCAACCACAATAACATAACAAAGTCTGTTACGGTGTTATTACGGTTTGCTCAGATTAGTGTGACAGGTCACTTAATTTATGAAAGATAGCCTGCCAACATGTCAGGCTGCTTTGTAAAATATTATTTAAAACTTTATTTTAAATCAATATTAACTCGAGACTAAAACGTGTTATTAGCGAAATCCTTGACGTAAACCTTTTCGGAAAACAGCTAGAAAGATCTCGTTTATTTATTTTCAGCAGAACTGAATGGTGTTAAGCCAAATCCACCTCGTAGCCAAACTGCATCACGACGATCACACTGACAGGCTCAGACTGGAGTGCAGGCCGAGCTCTATCGGGCCTTTGCATCAACATTAAAACCTTCAGCCCGATTTAAATCACTTCGAATCATAAAATACGAGGCAAACGCACCGCCCGCTCTGACGCACCCTTGCTTTTGTGTTTGCCCTTTTTCTTTTTTCTTTTTTTTAAACTTCCAGTTGTGGGAACAAAAATGGCTTCTTTCCCCTTGGTCTGAATGAAGGAGTTAATGACAGAGGCTGTTATCAGCGGGCTGCAGCCCTCCTCTGATCTGCGCTCTGTGCTGTCTGATGGAGTGTGCTGCGAGATGAAAAGAGCAGCCGTGACACCACCAGGCAGCAGGTTACAGCGGCTGCAAACCTTTTCATGACCTGCTGTACACATAAAAATAAAAACAATAACAACAATAATACAATAACAATAATGTTGCATATTAATGTGTGGTTATTTGGTCTCACACGTGCGTGCGCATGCAAACTTGTGCACGGAATTTACGCACCTTGAATTCCTCCTGAAAGACTTCTATCAAACAAATTAAAACCTATTTTGGGGTCTCGTTATTTTATTTATTTTTTAAAGTGTTATAGTGGCAGAACAAGGAAGTTTTGGAGGGTTTCAAATCTTATTACATAATCGTATAACAATGCCAATATTAGTTTTGTTTGTATCCGCGCACGCCGCTCTGATATCCTTGGAGGAAAGTTTATCAGTTGATCACCCATCCCGAGAGGTGTCAGAGGGTCAGGGTGCCACGTGTCAGGAGGATCCACATCTTTGTCGATACAGATATGACCGATCAAAGCTCTTTATCTGGTTTGCGCTGCTTTTGTGTGTTGACTCGCGTGTGCGTGTCCGATATCCACTGGTGCAATTCGCCTCTTTTTCGTAATAGAAAAAAAAATTGCATCGTGATCTCAGTTTGTCGTCAGATTCATTTTTATCCCAGTGAGCCCACACCCCCACCACATGCACATTTTCCCTCCCCTGTCTCTCCTCAGTACCCCCCCCCCCCCCACACACACATCATCTCTCTCGCTCTCTTTTTTTATTACACACATGGGTGAGCTGGCACAAGCCCCTGTCCAACCACCAACCCAACCCAACCCCCTCCCGCATCTTTTACTCGAGTCACAAAATCACAAAGTAATTTTCGATTGCAGGAAAAGCTTTTTCTCCCAGATCATTCCGAGAACAACAAAGGCTGAACAAACAAATCGCTGGATAAACCGGGGCGACAGTTTGCTTTTGGTGGTTACCACGAGGTACAGTATGGAATGAAATGGAAAATTATACATGATGTAGGCCTTTTGAGGTCTTTGAAGACAGGAGTTTTATGTTACCATGGCATCGCTGACTACAGACCACTACAGACTTCTGCTAATGTTTTCAATGAAACAATATAATGGCATGACACTGTGTGTGTGTGTGTGTGTGTGTGTGTGTGTGTGTGTGTGTGTGTGTATGTGTGTATGTGTGTGTGTGTATGGGGGGGGGGGTTGACGCATGAGCCAAGTCAAGTAGAGACAAGACAGTGATGCAAAACGTATTAACGGTATTAATGTGGGGACTAGACTATTTTGGTTATGAAATGGTTAAGATTTCTGGAAACTAAAGCACCCATCCTGTGTCATATTACCTTCCATTTAACCCATGATTGCCTGGCTGCCGCGTCTATCTGCCAGCCCAGCGAGGCAGAAAATACCACCCAACACTCCTCAATTAATAAGGGACAGTGAAAAGGCACTCTTCGCTCTCTGGGGATTAGAGGAGGGAAATTAGCCCACATCAGGCTAATCAGAGGACCTCAGAGTCCATTAACATTTGCATCACAATCACAGGTAGCGCTCTGCCTGTGCTTCCGACTGGATTGTGCGTTGTCTGCTGTGAACCGTTTTGAAAGCAGGGAGGGAGGAATAATTTTCTTTGTGCAATGTGAAGTCCAGGGTACAGCTCCCTTAAAGTGTAAATCTGCCTGAAATATCATTTTTGTTGCCTCCGTGGGTTCATTCTTGACACGGAGACTTTGTGAAGCCTTGGAGTCGCTCAGTTGTTGGGGATGGGTATGTTGTTCATGTGGTTTAGGGTTTTAAGGATAATAATCTCACTACGCATTGATATCAGTTGGGTGTGATTTATTTATTTTTATTGCTCAAGGATTAGTGTTCAGAGGACATTATCATAAGTCATACCTGAAATCCGAATTGCAGCTTAGACCAAAAACAGGCATCAGATCAACTTGGGGGGGGTTACTTATAAAACCTTAAACTATGAAAACAAAACAAACAAACAAAAAAAATCATTTAAACTAACACCGGTAATAAACTCAGCTGATAGTCTGAACAAGAGGCCCTCAAAGTGGGCCACCGGTGCCTTCTGCGGGAGGGGTCCTCATCAAAATATGTCCACATATGAATGCGTCATTTTATTGTGTTACCAACAATGCCGCTGCGCTGCTTCCCTTTAGGCACAGTTGAAGGTTTTAATTATAAATCAAGCATTTAAAGCTTGTATAGATATTCAGATGTACACATTATCAAATTTTACTGGCCTCACTGTGCTGCAGCCGAGCCGTTAGACAATGTCAGCCGCCTCCCACTTCCACGGAGAGAAAGCCAGGTGGCATGCAGTGGTAAACCACTAAGAGCCTTTTCATTACTCTTAATGCGCCTGTTTAATGGCTTATTATGGGCTCCCGAGAGACTTCCACCGAAGGGTTTGTGTTAGTCGTGCTTGGTGGCTTTTGTCAGCACGAGAATGACAAATAGCAGAGAAATCTATCTATCTATCTATCTATCTATCTATCTATCTATCTATCTATCTATCTATCTATCTATCTATCTATCTATCTATCTATCTATCTATCTATCTATCTTTCTCCTCCTGCTTGTGTGTTTGATATAAAACGTTCCCCAGACGTCGTTTTGCTGTTAACCCACGGTGACTCCGCTCTCTCCATCAACCTTTGACGTCCCTTTGCCGGCTCGGCTCGGGTTTACTCTCCTGCTGCGACACATTAACATTGTAATTGCCTTTTTTGAGCACAATAAACGGAGCCTGTCCGCGGGGACCTGCACGGCCCGGGGCTGGCACAAAGCTATACCATCGATTTTTCACACACTGCCAGCATAAAAAAAAAAAAAAAAAAAAAAATCTCAGCCATCAACAAACACAGTCCTGACCTGAGCATGCGTGTTTTTCCTCTCAGCTCAAATGATGCAGATCATCTGGTTTACATCCAAAACTTTCCTTGGGGCAAAATACATGAACAGTCTATTAACAGAGCTAATTATTATTTTAAATGCTCTATTAATCAGTTAAATATCAAGCATTAATTTCTATTTTTGTCAGACATAATAATGTGTAAATGCAAGTGGATGGCAAAGCAAGAAGCATCAATATCTATGACAATCTACTGGGATACTTCACTGCAGTAAGAACTCCTTTTTATGTGTTTATTGTCTAACTCTCTCTCTCTCTCTCTCTTTCTGTGTGTGTGTGTGTGTGAGCATGTGTGTGGTCTTGTCACCCAGAGTCAAGTCAATAACAGAGCAGACCTCAGTCCCTGCTTAACGGATGTGTAACAGTTTTGTTCTCATTAAAGTTTTATGTCATGAAAGCAGTGACATCTTGTCACTCTCGCAGGGATTCCCATGCTTCAATCAGGCTGCACTTTGACTGAGAGAGCTGAAAGGTTCACACAGTGTTTCATACTGAAGCACAACACACATGCTGAGTGGAACAGCGAGCCCGATAAGCTCAGCGCCTGTGCTATTTTCAGGACATTTTTTTAAAGCATGGATTTATGTTATCCATTCTATGGATGGATGGATGGATTTATCTTATTTATGTAAATGGCTTCATGTAGACACCTTATAGAAATAATTAAATGATAGGGTACCTGATATAAGAACCTCACCTTTTGTTGACAGTGATGGGAGTGGCTTTTTTTTTGGGGGGGGGGTAGTTGGGGTCCACTTTTCCACTTTTCCACTTGTCTCATTGAAGGGAAGAGTCACTGTTAATCAACAGAGCTATTCCAAACGATCACTTTTTATCCTATAATAAAACAATCCTACCCTGATGGGAATGGTCTTAAACCTGCTGTTGCTGCTCTCATGAACAGGAATGCACAGCAAAAGTGATACCTCTACAGCTGGTGTAAGCCATGCCTTGGTGTGTTTCGGCTTGTCGCACAACCTTGTTCGGGTGGCTTGGGTCTGCTATGCCCTCGGGGCCAGTGTGATGCTTGTATTATGCTTGCGTGAAGGCAGTCCACAGGCAGTCGCGGACTGGCTGTCTACCTGCAGAGAGCGACTGTTGTCAGATGGAGGAATTGTCAAAAACATGTGGTACAGACGGTCTGAGGGCTACTCTTGCTTGTTCTGTTGTTGATCTGTCAGCCATTGTAACCACAGTCTGTACTTTTCATGCTGTGTTTTTGATCTTTGATTTTTTAAAAATCTTTTAAAGCTGTTGCAGCATCTCCCTCTGTATAATCTGAAGCTCTCGCTGAAATGGCGGGAAAGTGCGACAGGATGGTCGCAGCAGCTGTTAGGCCACTTTCAGAGCACCCTGCCCTTTGCAAGTATGACTGCGGTAAGCATAAATTAGGTGTAAGTTAGTTGAGAGTTAGCAGATGGGTTCCTACATTTGGTGTGCATAAGCAACCTCTGTTGGTTTCTCTGTTTTCAGTAGTTATGCTAAATTAACCTAAGCTAAGAAATGCTAACTGCAGATTTCTATTTACCCCACAGACACGATCACCTATTTAAGGTCACTTATTTAACTGTGGGCACAAGAAGAAATTAGAGTACTCCTCAGATTTTTGTTTCTTTAACAAAATGGGTTGCACACACAAAGAAAACAAATAAAACTGTAGCTACCAAATCACTGCGACAGTCGTCTGTCTCGTCAGATAAATAAGATTTTCTTTTAGCTTTATCTAAATCCAACAGGTGGTACAATAAACTAATGATTTTTTAAAAACCACTCTCCAATATAATGTGGATTTTTTAGTCAACTGTCATTACTGAAAAGTCAGTAGACACAGACTCAAAATATTTCTTTCAGATGTTCTTTTAAAGATTTAATTGGAACTAATTTATCTGAATTTCAGGAGTGGGACCACACCTTATATACTCTGCTTCCAGTTCCATGGCTATTAGTGTGTTCCAGATTAAGTCAGAAGTCTGAATTTCCAAATTTCCAGTCAAAAGTTTCATGTCCTTTAACCAGGTTTCCAACTCAGACAGACAGAGCAGCTCCTTCAACCCAAGTTAACGTTCTAACACGACAGTACTGAACGTAAACAGTAGCAAAACTGTTAAACTTTTAATCTGTCCTGAAACGGTCGTGTATTTTTGACTCTCTACATAAATCATACTCAGAGCACTGAGGAGGCTCTTTACATGAATGTGATGTAGCAGTGTTTTTAAGTGCAAAAATACAAGTATGATGCTGTATTTGTAGTGATGCATGAATGGCTCTACCTTGCTAAGAAGCAAAACAATCCTGTTTTTCATGCTTTTCCAACTTTACCACTGGAACACATTAACTTAGGAGTGACGTTACTCCTGAGCTCCGACATCCATCTTCGACGGTAACATTAACGTGGCATATGCCTTCCTGCACCATAGGCTGTTTTTTTTTCTTCTCATTTTTGTGCCCCCCTCCCCAACACACGACACACACACACGCACACACACACACACACACACACACACACACACACACACACACACACACACACACCTTTTCTCAATTCTAACATTTTCATTCGGGGATCTGTCCACCCGGGAGCTGAGGCCTTCCCTAAACTGCAGTCCCAGGCCCAGATCTATCTTTATTCCAACCACCATTGTCTTTCAAGAAACACTGTCAGTCTAATTGTGGATGTGATCCCTCCAAGTAAAATGAGGGTCATAACCACCTCCAGGGGCCTACGCCCACAGGGTTTAAATACCTGGGTCTCGCCACCATTTGGTTTGAGAACTGAAGAAGCCTTTCGGATGAGAGGTGAAATGTCTTCAAGAAACAAAAAAAAGTCCAGTCACCCTTTTTTCAAGCTCCAGAGATTACTATGACCTGGATGACTGAGAAGCTACACAGACATAAAGTGAGAGATTTTTATGGTGTAGAAACATCTTAAAATCAGTTAAGACTGTACAGAAGAAAAACACAAATAGCAGGAGAGTGATTGCAGTTTTTTTTTCTATCCATTAGCAGAAAAGAAATCACTGAGAATATTTTATCTTTTTTCCTGGACTTACTTGCATTTGCTGACCTTTATGTTTCTAAAAAGTATGCCAAGTGGTTCTTCTGCTAGTGTAAACTGCTATATTTCATTTAACAAGAGGCTGGATCAAAGGAGTAGATGAAACAAATTCAGGTGAGTGATACAGGGAATCCCTTATTTTTTAAATTAGCTGCAATGCTTTGTTTATTCTAACACATCCCAGTGTTTTTATTAGCGTAACCCCTCCATTTCCTCTCCCCATCCAGTCTGAATGATTCATTGAAATGCACATCTTGTTTGCAATTGACTACATTCACAACCTGCTGAAAGCTTTTTGTTCTGTCCCTGTGATGTCGGCAGGCCTTCAAACAGCTTTGATTTAATTGAAACTCGCCGTGCTCGTGGAGAGTGCTTGCAGTCTAATAGAGGCAACCGCTGGCAATGTTGCATACAGGTTTAGGAACAAAAACCATGTATGCTTTTGAAAATGGGTTTTTCCCCTCCGTGTCCTCCCATCCCCCCAGCAGTCGAACCGTGCAGCCACTCTGGGCTATCATTAACTGCTATTGTCAGCAGCACAATCAAGAGCGGGGGGGGAAAAAAAGAAAGAAAAATACTCCAGCACTTATCATGAGCTCAGCCACAGGAGCCACACACACACAGGAACACACAAAAAATGCCCATCACACACCAGGAGAATGGATGTTACTATTGATTTCTGGGCTGATGTGCGAGACATTGCACAAATACTGAGGTTTGGCTCACAAAAGGTGTTTTGTCTTTCGAGTGCTATAATTGTTCTGCAGCACCAGGCCAATGACTGGTCTATATTTAGACTTTAGGTCAGTAAAGCTGTGGATCGCTTCAGTCTGATCTCAGCTGCTTCTGCCTTCTTAAATGGCAAAAACTATTGCATGCATCAAGTTACAATTATGAACAAAATCCAAGTAAGACAAGAAAACTCAGTTCAATCGGCTCATAATGCTTGTTTTTCTACCCTTGGCTCTGCATGATGTCAGTGAGAGCAGATTTCTTTAATATGGTCACCTGAGATAACGTATTTGGATGTGAACACAGCAGCCAAACCCCTCTGCTATTCAAATCTTCTGTTTGCAAAGTACAGTCAATGAGAAGGAAGTTGGCCTAAAGGAAAGGGGAGCTAAAATAGCTTGTTTCAGACAGCATCCTCTGAGGGGCTGCACCAGGGCCTGCTATAAGATAAATAAGGAGATAACTAAGAGTAAAATATTGAGAGAGAATGAACATTTTTGGACCAATGTAAAAACTCTGACTCCTTAAAAACATTTTCTTCAAAGTCTGATGACATTTCATTTTCTAAATATGGTCAGCCTGCTCCATTAAAAACATTATGCATATTCATATTCCTGTGTCAACTGCAGCCTGTTAACCCCTAAACATTCACTCCCTTCTGGGGCTTTGCACTTTCATTTATGTTGTCAGAAGAGGTTTATGTCATGTATTTATGTTATTCATCTTGTGATGGGAAAACTCCATTAAAGACACACACACACACACACACACACACACACACACACACAGAGAGAGACAGACAAACCCACAAGGTAAAAATGATACTAGCTCTGGTGGAGTAGCAGACACTGTGAGACAAACTGCATTGGCTGATGTGTTTAAGAACTTATACATGAATTCATTTCCATGGTCTCCCAAAATTCAGTTTTCGTCTAACATTTGCAAGAAAAATCTGTCTTACCTAACACTTAAAGTGTGATATTAATGCCGAAGTTACACAGAAGTCAGTGTCTTTAGGTAATCTTGGTGTTTTTATGGGATTTTCTGTCAATAAACATTATTTTATCTATTTATTTTTATTTATTATTCCAGTATGATGGGAAACTTTCCCTGCCAGAGTATAGATTTGAATATACCAGTGACTCATGAATATATATATATATATATATATATATATATATATATATATATATATATATATATATATATATATATATATATATATATATATATATACATACACACACACACAGGGTGGGCCATTTATATGGGGGGCCTGGGACTGTGGTTTAGGGAAGGCCTCAACTCCCAGGTGGACAGATCCCCAGGTACGAATGAAAATGTTAGAATTCAGAAATGGTGTATGTGTGTGTGTGTTTGGGTGTGTGTTGGAGAGGGGGGCACATTGAAAAAACAAAAGTTGGATCCAAAATGGCCGACTTCTAAATGGCCGCCATGGTCACCACCCATCTTGAAACGTTTCCCCCCTCCCATATACTAATGTGCCACAAACAGGAAGTTAATATCACCAGCCATTCCCAATTTATTAAGGTGTATCCATATAAATGGCCCACCCTGTCTATACTCAGTCTCCAAGTCCTTGGAAACTGGCTTCAAATCATATTTCTCTAAATCAGCTGAAAAGCTATGACTTAATAAGACATGAATCAAAGATTAATAAGTGAGCTTTATCAGATTCATTGACAGCTTAAAAACGCAGATAATTCACCTCTTCAGGACTGTTTAGGTGTTATTTGGTCACATTTGATTTTCAGCAGTGCAAGAAAAATGTAAAAAACTGTTCAAATTTTGTAAGAAAAAATAGATTATTGATAAAGCAGTCCATCATCAATGTAAACAGCTTATTGAGAGTCTGATAAAAAGACTATAAAAGCTGCGCTGATCCATGTGTCACATGAGTGTGTTTCTGTTATTCCCTTGAGTGCATCTTTCATTCACCTTCATTGACACGCTGAAGTTAATCTCTCCAGTTGGTTTCTGCCTCAGTTGTACTATAGTGAGCTGCATCCCTGAGGGCGACTGCAGTAACACATCTCATACAAACCTGTCAATAAGCTCAACTTCTCTGACTCTGCTTGACACGGGCCCTCGGGCTTCCTCCTCCTGTGTCTCCACATTCAACACCGATTGCTTTTTGATCTCCCCCTTGTCCTGTTTAAGCAGAACATTAAGGAGCACATGCACAACTGCAGAGGGCAAGTGGACACACAACATGCACACCTCTCCGGATATTATAAGCTTTTCAATACCTCAAGAGAGTTTTCCAAAGGTTGAACAACCCCTTTGTTAGATATAATGTGAACCTTTGTACATATAATATAAAAAAACAAAAAAACTTGAAATAGGTATGTTGAGTTGAGTTGAGAAGAGTTGAGTTGAGAGGTTTTACTGTCATTTCACAGTCAGTCTTCCTCCATGGACCAGGGGTGCTACATAGAACAAAAAGTGCAAGACAGATACAGTACACAGTGCAGACAAACAGTACAATAAATGCAAAAAAAAAAACACTCTACAATAAATACAGAAACGTTCCTATTCTAAAAAGTAATAAAGGAAGAAGACAGGATAATGGAATGCAATAAAAACCAATTTAATTATTTAAAAATCATACAATGTGATTTTCAGGATTTTCTTTTTTTTTAGATTCTGTCTCTCACAGTTGAAGTGTACCTGACATAAAAAATTACAGACCTCTCCATTCTCTGTAGGAGGGAAAACTTGCAAAATCGGCAGTGTATCAAATAATTATTTTCCCCACTGTACATTTAACAGCTTAGATCCTAGCAGCAAGGTAAAATGCGGAAACGGAGTAAGCGCAAATTGCATTATTGTGCAAGAGTGCAGTGGTGCAGTCACAGCAGTGCAGTAAAATAGCTGTGTGCATTAAGCTGTGTTTCAAGAGTCCATCAAGTATGTGTGTTTCTAAGTCTATAATCTATGTGTGTGTGTGTGAGTATCAGAGTCCGTTGTGTGTGCTTGTGTGTGTCTGAGTCCATCAGTTCAGGTTGGAGTTCAGGAGCCTGATGGTTTGTGGAATGAAGCTGTTGCGCAGTCTGTTTGTGTCTGTGCGGTGGCTGCAGTACCATGTGATGGATGAGATGGGTCATCCACAATGCTGAGAGCTTTGCGAATGCAGCGCTTGTCGAAACTGTTGGTGAGAGATGGAAGAGACCCCGATGATGTTTTCAGCTGTCCTCACTATGTATGTAATACAGTCATTGAGTATTTCTTTATTTATGGATTATTCCAGCAAGAGATTTCTTGGTTGACATTTGGAGATAACCATGCTACAATGCAGCCACTTCCAGCTATAAATCACAGTGAAATTACAGTAGAGAAATGCTATATATATGCATGGAAAGAGGCACCGTGCTGCCTGTAGTCAACTTTCCCTTTTTCTTATATCTGTTTGCGGTCCATATTCCATCCCACTTTTCTTCACATTTCCCATGCTCCTGTTTTTGGATTCTTGTTTTGTTTCTATGACTTCAGGATTTTGTTTCTTGGTTATTTTGCATCAGCTTGTTGTTAATTTTCCTGACTCTATCCCTTACATTTTTTTGATCCTTATCCCACTTCTCATGACACACACTTTGTCCACTAATGTGCTCAGAATATTAAAGATGTACTTGACAATATTGGAGGTTACCACACATTCAGTCCTACAGCTGTAAAGCTGTCTGAGAAATTAATTTGGGGGATTGAATCCTTTTTATTTGCATAAGAAAACTTTAATTGACTAGATGTAAGGACATTATGCTCTTACATTTCATTCATTCACTCCATCCTGTCTTCTGCATTCCTATAAAAACTGTCCATTTCTGCAGCAACAGAATTCAGACTATCAGATTGCACCTCTCCCTAATTCAATCTTGAATGTGGCGTATCGCGTCTCCACCGTGATCTGAAATGTTTTTCACCCTTCGGTGCACGAGATAACATCTCTATCGTGCGCTTCTGTTTAGCTCAGATAAACAGCAAACAATATTAAACACCTCCATATCTGCTCCTTACCCATTCTCTCTTCTCACACAATCCAGATATCACTCTCACTGCTGACTTATTGCATTTCAGTCTCACTGCTCTCTATATTGTCCTGTAACCCTCACACCCACCTCTTCTGAATATAGTAAAATTACTGCCACCGTCATTAGTGTAGTTCAGTCAGGACCATTTATAGTCAAAATTATATTGTTATTTGTATCTGGAGTAATTTATATTTGATGTTATGCCTCTGTTCTGCTTTTCAGAGTACATATGTGGGAAGCTAGAGACAGAGCAGAGCAGCAGCAATGACACTGATTATGACAAAAACAGTAAAAAAGGAGGAAGTGGGATGAAGGTGGGTTGCAAAGAAACTTGCAAATGGTGACTGGTGACCTGTCCAGGGTGTACCCTGATTCTCACCTATGGCACCTGGGATAGGCTCCACCCACCCAACCCTGACTAGAATAAATGGAAGAACTGGAGGGATTAGTCATTATGTCAGATTCGGATATTACAGAATCAGAGACAGAATACAAGATGATCAACAAGCAGGAATATCAGCATGATGCCAAGGGGAAGGAGGTGCCAGTGACAAATTACTGGAAACAATGAGGTACAAGGTGTGAAGTTACATCTATAAGAATCAAAAACCACACCTGATTTATTTGGCTGTTTTCCCCTTCAAAGTAGTCAGTCATCTTACACAAAAATGCAGCGCTCCAAGTCCTTGTGCTTGTGTTTGAAAGTTCCTTTGTGACCAGGTAGCACAGTGCACATTTGTTATTTTACCATGGACCTCAAGCTTGCGCTACGAGCAAACCTCAACTTCTGTATCAAACAGTCGAGTATCATCACTGCTAATGAGAGTCAGACACCAAAACAGCAGTTTTCAGAGGGGGGGGCTGTTAACACCTAGTGCCACTATAACATCCCGAGGTGACTCAAGGGGAATATTCAGTGCAAATAACCTTGACTTTTAGCAGTTATGCAACTGTGGGTCCGCAATGATCAAAACTTGAAAGCTGCAGGAGTGCTTGGAGGATGGAGCAAATATGTCTGCGAAGGTTCTCAGACAAACAGGTTATCGTATTCCTGTCTCATCCAAGAGGCTTCTATAGTTCCAGGTATTTAACCCATAGTGGGGTTATAGGAATGTTTCATATTCATTCATTTTCATATCCTTTCTTTTGCTTTCTATATATTTGTCTGTTGGACTATTTGGATAAAACAGGACAAGTCATCACTTTGGATCAACAACTTGCTGATGTTTTTTGGGCCAATTGTTTGGTAGTCCATTTAGAAATTAATTTTCTTATTAGTCAGCAATGAAATAATCATTGGTTAAAGCTCTAAACTGTCATGTAGGTTTAAGTCTCTCAGATATCCTCTCTGTTATTGGTCATTAACAATTCTGCCTTCTCTTTGTCTCCTTCATATCTCCTCTTTTCCTCTCCACAATCCTTTTTCCTCTTTCATTGTTTTTTTATTTAATCCTCATCCCCCTGTATCCCCCACTTGCCCTTGCTCCTGTCCCTCTTCTCCCCTCCTGCCCGTGTCCTCTTTCTCTTTCTGTGTTGTGATCATACCTCCACCCAGGCACCTGACTAGAGATAATCACCCACGAAGAAGAAAGAGAAAAGCTCAGTTTTTATCTGCAGCCACAGCTGCAATTCATTGTAGAACTGTGAATGACAGAGAGAAATTAATAGCACCCCCCCTCACTCTCTCCATCTCTCCTTTTTCTCCCCTCCTTTCCTCCACTTTCAGTCAGTGCTTTCTCCTACAGCTGGTGCTTTCTGAAGGGTGAAAAGACCCAGCTCCATTTCAATGCCCCATTTTGAATTTGTTGAACAGCAGCTGTAAATTATGGGCTGCTGTAGGAGGAGATGATGATCATGTCATGCATGAAGCTGCACATTTTGAAAGCAGAAGTATCCCCTCCACATATTTTACATATAGTAACAAATTTCATAACATTTTAGCCTCATCTTATTTAGTCTAAGTAAGTTTGTTTACAGGAAAATTAAAGTGACTTGTAATCAAAGCCCGTTTAAATGATGGAAGGAGAAGGGAGGTGATATTAAAAGACTCCTTTACTCTTGCAATTACAAAAAGGGCAATTTTGACCCAAGGCAGCATAGCTCAGTGTGATCTAAATGGCAGAGGGGAGGAGTGGTTTGCAGGGCTCTGTGTAAATGGCACACTGGCAGGTTGAACAAAAACACTTTGCTGTGGCTCAGACAAGAGGGGAGACAGAACAGATCCGGGCTACAACCTGCACTGACTCCCTGTCCTTTTCTATAAACATCACATTGGACCTTCATCTTTTTGATATTTCTACTTCTTAAAGCTACTGACATCGAATTGGATGAAAGACACTGATGGAAATTTATTTTCAAACTTGTTCATTTTTGCTAAGGCTTGGGAGTAGTTTATGCAAATCACAGCACTCTAATGAAGCTCTGTCGTTACTGAGTTAAACGGTAGCATTCGTTCCTACCCGCTTTACTAAACAACAACAAAAAAGCTCTTCTATCACACAGGCTACGGCTAATGACATGTAATGATAACTAATGACTAATAGGTGTCATTATCATGACAGATGGTTGCCCCTCCCTGAGACCATTTGACTGACTGCTTCTTCCTGTTAAAATGGAGTTCTTCCCCCAACCACCATTAAGTATTTGCTCACAGGGGATCGCTGGCTTATTAGGGTTCTCCCTCAGCTATTTTAGGGTCTGAATTGTGTTGTGATGTGGTTCTATATACATAAAATTTGACTGAAAGATCAAATTATTGACTGAATATTTTCTTAATGGTGGAAAACAGCTATTAAAAGGTGAATTTAAAATATTTAGTTAACTATAGTTAATGGTGTTCTACAGGGCTCTGTTCTTGGCCCTATTTCTTTTCTGCTGCCTTTACATCAGCTTTTGAGAGTACCACTGTTATGCTGATGATATTCGGGTATACAGTGGTATGCAAAAGTTTGGGCACCCCTGATAATTTTCATGATTTTCGTTTATAAATCATTGGTTGTTCGGATCAGCAATATCAGTTAAATATATCATATAGCCAGGGGTGAAAGTAGTTTTAAATTCTTGCTGATACTATGACAAAAAGTGTACATCGAGAAACATAAAGAAAAACAAACTTCAAAACTCAATAAAATTTACAATAAAGTTCAGCGTCTGTGCAGCAGATTAACAACACCTACATGTGGTGTTTGACAAAAACAAACCGAGGAAGGAATGGTTGAAGGAATCAAAGCTCAAATCCAGCTGCATCCTGATGTTGAAGCTGCTTCTGTTCTGGAGCTGCTCAGAGAGCCTAGCTTGGTTAGATACTCACTAATTAGACTTCAGCTGGGTCTGTGCAGCCTCTGTACACAACCCGCATTTATTCTTGTGTAGCTGGATTATGTGCGTTAATTACCTTGTGGTCCTGCTGGTGTTTATACATGGTGCTGGCTGGGACTTTTTCCTCTTTGGGTGCTGCCTTGTGTGCGCTTCTCAGGTGGACTTTGATGTTGGTGGGGTTTTTTTCCTGACTGAGGAGTGTTCCGCACATGTTTTCATCATCCACAATAAGACACTCACTTCTATCTGTGCTATCCTACTCAAAGGAACTCCATATGGGACTCTGCTGCTCTCTCAGCAGACCGCTGCCATCACTTTATGGAACTGCGCGGTGAGCACGCACGCACACAGTTGCTGCGCTCCCAGCTTAAAGTGCTGGAGCAGAAAAAAAAATTTCACATCAATCCACAAGGCTTTTAAAATAAAATAATGAAAGCGAAGGTCATTTTATCTATAATTTCAGTTCGTTTTAGTTAGTTTTTGTAAACTCACAATATAGTTTTAGTTAGTTATCATTTTTTTCCTTTTAATTATAGTTATTTATTTCAATTAACGAAAATGTTTTTTCAATTTCAGTTTTTGTTATTTAGTTCGCTTTTGTTAACAATAATAACCTTGTTGCACATACTGTACACTTCACACAACTGATGACCACCTCCGCGCATTCTGGCTCTGTCCACAATACAAAACTGTTGGAAAGAAATAATCACAAGACTTTTTTGTTTTCATTTCGTTTGAAACAAAATTCGTCAGTTCAGTTGTTTTCGCGGTTTTTATTTAAAAGCCTGTAGATCATAAGTTAATTATTGGTCGTCCTGTCCCAATGCAAACGGAGGTTTTTAACATCTGTGCACCACCTGTGCAAAATGACGCAGTCCATTAAATCTAACGCACCTGTTTTGGAGGTGTTTTCGAGCTGTGCCATGTTGTTGAAATTGAGCAGAATAACATGAAACACAATTAGTCAATCTCGCTTTGCTTTTAATTGGGATATTTTGTAACCAGCAGACAGACATTAAATGTTGATGAACAGTTTTAAAGGCTGGCCGCTGATGAAAGCCTCCAGCTCTGAGGGGAGAGAAGCTAGAGGACTGAGGCTCAGGCATTAACCACTAACAGTTCAGAAACAGTTTGAAATAAGGGGGGGGAAGCTATTCATTAACTGATTAAGTCCTGTTTTAGACTGCTTATTGCTAGCGGTACCGGACCATACCGGCTTAATTTCACCCCTGAATATAGCAGACGAACACAGTGATATTTAAAAAGTGAAATGAAGTTTATAGGATTTACAGAAAGTGTGCAGTAATTATTTAAACAAAATTAGGCAGGTGCATAAGTTTGGGCACCCCAACAGAAAAAATTACATCAATATTTAGTAGATCCTCCTTTTGCAGAAATAACTAAACACTTCCTATAGCTTCCAATGAGAGTCTGGATTCTGATTGAAGGTATTTTGGACCATTCTTCTTTACAAAACATCTCCAGTTCAGCCAGGGTTGATGGTTTCCGAGCATGGACAGACCGCTTTAAATCACACCACAGATTTTCAGTAATATTCAGGTCCGGGGACTGAGATGGCCATTCCAGAACGTTGTACTTGTTCCTCTGCATGAGTGCCTTAGTAGATTTGGAGCAGTGTTTAGGGTCGTTGTCTTGTTGAAGTATCCAGCCTTGGCGCAACTTCAACTTTGACACTGATTCTTGAACATTGTTCTCGAGAATCTGCTGATATTGACTGGAATCCATGCGACCCTCAACTTTACCAAGATTCCCAGTACCTGCACTGGCCACACAGCCCCACAGTAGGATGGAACTGCCACCAAATTTTGCTGTGCGTAGCAAGTATTTGTCTTGGAATGCTGTGTTCTTTTTTCACTATGCATACCGCCCCTTGTTATGTCCAAATAACTCCATTTTAGTTTCATCAGTCCACAGCACCTTATTCCAAAATGAAGCTGGCTTGTCCAAATGTGCTTTAGCATACCTCAAGCAACTCTGTTTGTGGCGTGTGTGCAGAAAAGGCTTCTTCTGCATTACTGTCCCATACAGCCTCTCCTTGTGCAAAGTGCATTGAATAGTTGAACGGTGCACAATGACACCATCTGCAGCAAGATGATGTTGTAGGTCTTTGGAGCTGCTCTGTGGGTTGACTATGACTGTTCTCACCATCCTTCACCTCTGCCTATCTGAGATTTTTCTTGGCCTGCCACTTCAGGCCTTAACTAGAACTGTGCCTGTGTTCTTCCATTTCCTCACTGTGTTCCTCACAGTGGAAACTGACAGCTGAAATCTCTGAGAGAGCTTTTTGGATCTTTCCCCTAAATCATGATGTTGAACAATCTTTGTCTTCAGGTCATTTGAGAGTTGTTTTGAGGCTAACCCTTTCTCATAATTGGATTCACCTGTGTATGTAGGTCAAGGGTCACTGAGCTTACAAAACAAATTTTGTGTTCCAATAATTAGTGCTAAAGGTATTCAAATCAATAAAATGACAAGGGTGCCCAAACTTATGCACCTGCCTAATTTTTAATTAAACAGTTATTGCACACTTTCTGTAAATCCTATAAACTTCATTTCACTTCTCAAATATACTGTGTCCGTCTGCTATATGATATATTTAACTGAGATTGCTGATCCGAACAACCAGTGATTTATAAAGGAAATCCTCAGAGTGTTTCTTTAAAATTGGACTGCATAAAATCCTGGATGTTAGATAACTTTCCAGTTGAATGAGGATAAAACTGAAATCCTTATTTGTGCCACAGCCGACTCGGTCCCCCAGGTCATTCAAAATCTGGAGTCACTCTCTTCCTATATTAAAGCAACTAATAGAAACCTGGAAGTGGCTTTTGATGTCACTGGGTTTTGCATATCAAATGACTGGTTTGATCCTGTTTTTATCAATGAAGAAACATCAGTAAAATGAGCCCTATTATATCAATTTCTGAGATGGAGATTCTTATTCATGCTTTTATTTCATCTCACCTGGACTATTGTAGCTCAGTCTCCACCCGCGTTAGTAAAACCTCCCTGGATCATCTGCAGCTTGGACAAAACACTGCTGCAAAGCTCTCCTGCCTCACACCTCTGTTGATTTCATTGCACTTACTCCCCATTAAATAAAGAATTTAATTTAAAGTTCTGGTTTTCAACTGCAAGGTACTGCATAACAAATCACTTACCTTTGCAGGTATTATGTCACCAGCAGGACTCAAGATCTTCTGATCCATCCCAAAATATAGACTAAAAACTAAAAGTGACAGAGCCTCTTCCGTTGTAAAGCTCTCTATTTCATATTTATTTTTCTCTGATGTCCTGGCATCATTTAAATCTTGGTATTATGTCTGTGTTGGTTTTATCCACCCTGTGATTTGTGTCCTAAAACTCGCCATCCAAATAAAATGTACTTAATAAACCAGACAACAGTTATATCTAAGAAGCAAAAACTAGAATGTTTTGGCTTTAAAACGGAAGGTGTTGATTATTTTTTGTCTAATCATTGCAGCTCTACGTGCGTCTGCATATGCCCTGCAGTTTTGTGTTCATCGCTTCAGAGTATATTAAATGTGTCAATCCTCATCCAACAACACAGCGCCTCTCATTGTGTTTAGATTACGGCGCTGTCGCTCCTGTCTGCCGTCAGAAGGGGGGGGGGTGACAGTTGACTCACTGATGTGAAATGATTACACAACTGTTGTGCGATTTTCTTCTGCTCCTGACTGAACGTGTAACGTGTGATGGTTGAATTCTTGCTCATAGGAATCCAGTTTACCCTCCACATTGCACCTGCATCACTCAACAAGAGAGCGGAAGGAGGTGTGAATGAGGTCTGCTTTCAGTGTGCAGCACAGTGTAAAGCTGCCTAACTCTTCTTTCCCGACTCAGTCACAGAAACTGAGTCAGCGAGGCAGAATTATTTCACAGCTTTGGTTTCATGAATGTGAAAAGCAGACCAACTCTACCTAAGGGTACAAAATTAACCTGAACCTCATCCAGTCAGTAAGTCAAATTTAGCAAACAGCTGAACAAAACCTCAGTGAATGTATTTAGTGTGAACATGTTAAACTCTTTCAACCATCCCAAACAAACCCAAACAAAAAATTTTATGTTTAAGTATATGTTTTGCTTGTATCTTAATCTAAAATGGGTCAATTTTCTTGCAGCCTTCAACATTTTGTTACTTGATCGATCCCATCTTGATATTTATTTAAAAATTGTGATCTTTTCTGTATTTGTCTCCAATGAATCGCAGAATATGCAGATTCAAAAATAACTTCTGTCTGTTAAGTATAAGTTACCTCAGTGGTCATTATCTCAGATGCACTGCCGTGCTGCGCTGTTTTTTTTATCATCTGAGATGTGTTCTATTCTCAAACACTCTGGGATTATTTCCACCTCATGAAGTGGCGTGGCTCTCCACTCCACTGTGTGAAGGGGTGTCTGGGGACGTGGACACGGGTCGCAGGCAGCACCACATCAGGGCATCGAGCTCCAGCCGAGTGGGAATTCATGTTGATTTTCATGCTTGGCTAAGCCTGTTTTGCCAGCTGCCATTTATGTTCAGACATTCATTCTGTATGAGTGACTCTGTGTGTGTGTGTGTGTGTGTGTGTTTATGTGTGTGTGTCCTGTTTTGGCCAGCATAATGTGGCATCCAGATTAAAATAGAAAGTGTCATCCGAGCAGAGCCTTATCAGATCCTCTTCGAAGACAAATTAAAACTCAGTTTTTTCATATAAAGCTTCAACTGTACAAACACAGTTGAAGCTCTGCAGCATGTTCTTATTCCTATTGCTTCAAAAGAAGAGCTGAGAGCTTTTTCTTCCCCGCCCGACATAATTCTGCTTGGCGTCTAATTCATATTATTACTGAAATTGCCTCAAATTTGTTGCCATGGTTATTTTTCTCTCCTCTCTCTTTTAAGCTTTGTGCCTCCTCGGTGGCCAATGATTGGAGCCGACAGCAGCTAGAAGGAGTGTGTGTGTGTGTGTGTGTGTGTGTGTGTGTGTGTGTGTGTGTGTGTATGTCAATAGGACGACAGATAGGCTGCAAGGCAGTGACCTGGTAATAGTGAATGTATCCACAGGCCATATTCCAAGATAGTTGCCATGGTCACAATAATTGGGAAGCAGAGTCATCAGAGAGAGGAGGACCAAGTGTGTGTGTGTGTGTGTGTGTGTGTGTGTGTGTGTGTGTGTGTGTGTGTGTGTGTGTGTGTGTGTGTGTGCGTGCGCGCCCGTGTGTGTGTGTTTTTGCAAGTATGTGTCTTTAGACAGCAGGAAAGACAAAGAAGGAAAAAGAGAGCGACAACAATTGACTTTAAGAAAAGGAGGTTTGAAGCAACACTGCAGACTAGCAGCAGAAAATGGTACTACATTAGCAGTGAGTACTGACTGCTGACAAAGACACACTGAACAAAGGATGGACAAATTAGGCACCCCTTGCTGTATTTTAATTCAAAACAAGACCACACGCTATAGACTTAAAAAGTTGAGTGAGTGCTGTTCTGACAGCCAAAAAATTATAGACCAAAGATAGGTACAGTATATCATCAAAAATATTCTATTATTATAATGCCAGGTTTTCACGTTCTGCCCAGATTAACATTATAACTGCTTAAGGTTCAAATCCCCAAAGGACCAGAAACCTGTGACATTTGTATCCATTGATTATTATTATTTATTTTCTTGTGGTGAAGCTCAAATTGTGCCTGAACAAGCCAGAAAATTTCAGTTTGGCCCAAGAATTGGAAAGTGTAAATGCTCATTCGGCCTCATGGTAACGATATAATGTAAATGCACCAAAAGACCATGCCCATCACACACACACGCAACAAGTTCAACTAACACATATTTCCAGCTCAGTGTTTGGCAGCGTGCTTCCACCACTGATTTCCATTGTTTGTAAGTCAAAATCTTAAAATTGTGACTTTGGGGTTAGAGGTTAGGGTTGGTTCTGAGACTTAGCAACTCAAAATGCTCAGAAAAATAACTCAAAATTGACAAAAAAAAGTTATTAAGTTGAAATTTTGAAATAATAACCTGAAATTTTGACTTACAGATGGCAAAAAAAAAGTTTTTCTTTTTAAGTCACAGAAACAGGTTTCCATATATTTCAATGTACTCCACAATTTTAAAAAATGCACATAAAAATCCGGTGTGAGGGATTCTTTCCTAATTTACTGTAAAGTGTACTTTTTGAATCTTGATGCAGCAACAGCAGATTTTGTATGGATAGTTTTAGGCCTGAGTTTCACATTTGTAGCAAAAATGGGCAGAACAAGGCCAGTGTGATTGTGGCCACGTCATCAAGACTTAGCAAAGCATTTCTCAGTGAAATTGCCGTTTGCCAACACAAAGTGAGCAGGTCCTGCAATGAAAAGCAAACAAATTGCAGCTCCTCTAAGCCACTTGAGGCTGGCTCCAAATCCCTTCAGATGCCCATGTTAAAATACCAAACTTAAAGAGAATGCTCACACCCTGATACAAAAAATGGTTTTGGCCTCTGTGGATAGTGTGACGACCCTACCACTGTCTCAAGAAAGTCCTGGCCTACGATTAATGATAACTAGCAGACATGGGAGGATCATCAGCTAATGCATGTCGCCTGTGTCTTCCAGGCTATAAAAACTGGCCCTGATGAACTTCCCAGTCACTTGCTTCAACTTCATCTGGCACCAATCCTCCATGCAATGTGCTCACATTTATATAGCACTTTTCTAATCTTACTAAACCCTCAAAATACCTTAGACAACAAGTCATATTTTAACCACATTCACACAGATCTTTATTCTAAATACTTCAAGCACTTTACCTACCTCACATCCCCAATTTGGAGTCACCAGTTAACCTAACATGCATGATTTTACACTGTCAGAGGCAGCCGGAGTACCTGGAGAACACACAAATTCCACACAGAAAGACGGTTCGAACCTGGAGCTGTCTTGGTGCGAGGTGACAGTGCTAAGCATTCCACCACTGTGCCACCTGAAAGCAAAAAGTCTTTCAGGGCCTCCTTGTATTTTTTACTCCCATAGAGCTTGTGCAGTGGAGGCTGATATTGTCACAATGTTTATAAGCTGAGGGGAACATTAATACACATATATCTTGGGCTGCATTGCCCTGAAGCTGAGATACCTTTGACAGGGTGGCTGATATTGTTTTCACACCATGAGTCTGTCTGCATATTTTTCTTTCAATGTGTGCATGTCAAATTGTGGCATAATGTGGTCCTGAGGCCACCTGCTGTAACTGGAACTGCCACAAGCATCTTTCTTTGCAGGTGTCTCTCTGTCTGATTTTGTTAACCCAGTAGTGCAAGATAAAGGAGAAAGGGGGTGTAGTCTGACCCATGAGCAGAGAGTATAGGGCCCAGATGTAAAGGGCTAGTTGTCACACCCACTTTCTGCCCTTTCCCACGTTCTTTTATTAGTGTCTATATCTGGTGCATACACATCATATTTTTGAATATGTGTGGTCCAAGCAGTCACTGTTGTTGTGGGCTCTAGTGTTACTTTTGCAACAGCCTAAAGTTGCGCAAAAAATGAAATCCTCCAGCTGTGTTTTTAGGCTGCACCCCTGAGCATTGTGTGTAACCCCCTATGTCTGTCAGCCCTGCCATAGTCAGTCTGCAGCTGAATTAAGTGCTCTGCCCATCTCATTGTCACAACATAAGAGCAGCAATATTGTCCTTTGTCACACACAGGGGTATCCCCCACCCTGACTCATGCACGCACACACACACACACACACACACACACACACACACACACACACACACACACACACACACACACACACACACACACACACACATATTTGAGACTGGTTTGCTAACCTCCGGCATCCAGCTGTCATTATTACTACTGTCCACCCACGTCTTCCCCTCTCCCCGCCTTCCCCATGCTGTGGCCAAGAAAAGCCCCCTGGACGGAGTTGTGCGGCGTGGGTGCTTCTATACGCTATGCATGCAGCATAAAGTGAAGTGACAGCCGGAACAATGAGGCGATGACGTTGTAGGTGTGTATTGAGGTTGTGGTTTTTCATTGGATGTTGGATTTACGTTGCATGATCACAACTGTGGTGCAATGAGGTGCTGGACATTTGAGGGCAAACCTGAAGGACAGAGCTGCTTATTCAGCTGTTCCCTTTCCCTTTTTAAAACTTTTATTTCCTTTTATTTGTTCCAATCTATCCATCCATTTCCCTAAATTCTCTTTTTCTCATGTGGGAAGAAAACAAATGTCAAGTGTACAGTACTTGGAGTGTGGGGGCATTTGATGTATGTATGGTGCAGTCTTGATGGCAGTGACGCATTGTGTGTGTGTGTGTGTGTGTGTGTGTGTGTGTGTGTGTGTGTGGGGGTGGAGGGTGTGGTGGTCTCAAGTCATGAGTCATGTTGAGGAGGAGAAGCACAGTCCCCCTCCTTCCCTGGTAGGGTTTTTGAAATGAGGAATGGAACACCAACATCATGCTTCAGGGTGAAAGCTCTCTATTGTTGCTGTGCTGTACAGATAAGGTTGTGTGTGTGTGTGTGTGTGTGTGTGTGTGTGTGTGTGTGTGTGTGTGTGTGTGTGTAGCCTCTGCAATGGCATGCAGAAGCACACAGAAGCCCTCCTTTTCTTCTTTGAAGTGTGAATGCATGCACTTGTGTATACACAGTCAGATTTGTTCACAGTGAGAAGTGCTGTCAGTCTAAAGTGTTGCTGCTTGTCTCTTTGTGTGTGTGTGTGTGCGTTTGTGTGACCCAAGGGATGAAGTGTCTGTCACTGAGTGAGCTGTACTTCCAGTAGTGTGTGTGCATGCCTTTGTGTGTATTTCTGATTCCTGCCACAAATACATCAACATCCATAATCCAGTGCCTGTGCATGGAGGCAGTGAAAGGTTATCAGATCTGTTAAAATTATCTTTTAAATATGCAGTTTTACTGTAGCTTGGCTTAGCTCAGGAGGTGAGCGGGTCACCAACTGATCGGAAGGTCGGCGGTTCGCTGGACCTCAGGCACATGCCAATGTATCCTTGGCAAGATACTAACCCCAAGTTGCTCTCCGAGCAACCACCGTCGGAGGTTGAATGTGTGTGAATGTTAGATAATAAACACTAGCTTAGTTAATCATGGAAGTGCTTGAATGAATGGGTGAATGTAAACATGTTGTATAAGCGCTTTGAGTGCTCAGAGAGTAGAAAGCGCTATTAAGACTAGTCCATTTATTGTTGCATTTGGTGCTCCCTTGTCACAAGGGGTCACCACAACAGGTAATGACACATTTGATTTGGCAGTATTTTTTTTACAGCAGATGCCCTTTCTGACACAACCCCAGAGAGGATTTGCATCTCCAGCTGGAATCAAACCAGTGACCTTTCAGTTGCTGAGCAAATGTATTGACCACTATGCTCTCTGTGTACTTTCTGTGATGTGTTTTTTTTTTACTCTTCTTACACTGGTATACATTAAATGTTCTATTTGTAATTAAAACGTTTTTACTAATTTACATATTGGACCATTTTAAAGTGTTTTACAAACAGTACATCACATCAAATACACACACTTGGGATCAAAACCTTTTCCTTTTCATTGCACTTCTCCTGTTTGTTGTCTAAACATGAAGTAATTTGACGTAATATGTTTTCTTTTAGGTGCTCCTTTCTGTCAGATTTGCTTACAAAACCATGACCACCACATGTGGCTCAGTAAGAGTGTTAGAGTTAGAGTGGGTCAATCCTTGGCTCCTCTAGTCTGCATGCTGAAATATCCTTGGGCAAGACAATGAACCTTGAGTTGCCCCAATGTATTCACTGGAGTGTGAGAGTGTGAATGCTAGGTTAAAAGCACTTAAGCATAGAGAAAAAGTGCTTGCATGAATATATATATATATATATATATATATATATATATATATATATATGATTCTACAACTTGTTTTGGAACAGGCTGTACTGAATAATTTGTTGACAGCCTTTAGTCTTTCTGGCACCTCTAAGTGGCGAAAAATCCAATCATCCAAATCCTCTTGGTTCGTTCCTTCACCGTGCAGAAACAGATATAGATACGTCTCCAAGATCTTGCCCCTCCGAATCAGCTCCAGATATACAGAGTCTGAGTTTGAGTCCGTACCTCTCTGCATTCCCGTCATAAGCAGCCTTACCAAGGCCCAACAGCTGCCTAGACTTCCCGAATTGTAACAACAAGCCAGGCATCTCCAGGTCCAATTTGGAGAAATCCTAGTGTCAATAAGCCAAATGTGCATGTCCTCCATCGACAGTACGGCCAGGCACATCATCTTCCACCCACACAGGAATCCATAACGTAGCCATATATAGATATATATATTAGTTTATGAAATCTGATATGTATTTGCAACGATATGATCCAAATTGCCCAAATTTATCTTGCAATATTAAAAAAAAAATTTTTTAATCCACATTTCTGGATCCAGATCCGGCATTGACTCAAAAGTTTATCACTTCTAAGATGAGCCAAGCCCCAGGTTGAACAAACAGCCAGTCACATAATTCCCTTGGTGAAGGTAATTATGACATGTATACATTACAAGCTATGAGTGATAAACACTCATCTGATGGAAATAATTCAAATGTAATTTCTTTATTCTTAAAGTCAAATTCTTCTCAGTTCAATTTCCTTTCATTATCACATGTAATTATTTTCCCCATGCAACATTTCCCATTTACCACACAGCCTTTCCCATCTTTCACATGCAGTGACAAAGTGGGAGGGGAAATTTATTGTGCCCCTGTTTCTGCTAATAAAGCTTGCATTTATTTTCTTCATGTGCAATGTTCTGTGATTCACAGCTGGAAGACTTTTATGTCCCAAATTAGCTTGAAACTCTCATTTGAATCATTAGTACAAAGGATCAACAACTTCAGCACGGCACAATACAGGCTTTTGTATTTACTTATTCAATTTTGGCATTATTTGTGATGAGAAGCTGAAAAACAAACTAGCACAAGCCAGTATATTCCTAGTGTGAGTCCCAAGCCTGGGTAAATGGGGAAGTTTGCATCAGCAAGGACATCCGATATAGAATCTTTGCTAAATCAAACATGCAGATCATCAAGTATGAGATTTATACTGCAGTGTACATAGAAAGAGAAATGGAGTTTGTGCAGTCTTGAAGGAAGAGTGTGTATGTCAATAGTGTTGTGGAGGTGAAGAGAGTTTCCGAGAGGATCATGAATTTGAATATAAGTGGAGGAAGGTGCACACAGGTGGACTACATCTTATGCAGAGGGAGCAATCTGAAAGAGACTGCAAGATGATGTCAGGGGAGAAATGTAGCTAGGCAGCATTGGATGGTAGTTTGTAGGATGACATTGGAAATCAAGAAGAGGAAGTGAGGGAAGGCAGAGGCAAGGATTAAATGGGAGAAGCTGAAAAGAAAGAATGTTGCGCAAAGTTCAGGGAGGAATTGAGATGGGCTCTGGGTGGTAGAGAAAAGTTGCCAGATGACTGGGAAAGTACAGCTGAGGTGGTGAAAGAAACTGCCAAGAAGGTGCCTGATGTATCCTTTGGACAGAGGAAAGAGGACAAGGAGACTTGGTGGTGGAATGAGGAAGTACAAGGAAGTATTTAAAAGAAGAGGTTAGCAAAGAAAACATGGGATAGTTAGGGAAATGAAGAAAGTAGACAGGAGTACAGGGAGGCTAGGTGTACAGCAAAGAGAGAGGTGACAAAGGAAAGAAAAAAAAGGCTTATATTAAGTTGTATATGAGGCTGGACACTAAGCAAGGGGAAAAGTACTTGTATTGATTGGCTAGGCAGTGAGATTGAGCAGGAAAGGATGTGCAGCAGGTTAGGGTGATTAAGGATAGGGATGAAAAAGAATTGAAGAGTGAAGGGAGTGTGTATAGAAAAGTTCAGAAGGAACTGCACTGTGTCTTTGTGAATCTAGGAAATCACATGATTGGATATCAAGAGAGGAACTGCGGTACTGTATGAGGAAATCAGGAGTGGCAGAGAAGTACGTGAGGGTGGTGCAGGACATGTACGAGGACATCGAGACAGTGGTGAGGTGTGTGATAGGTGACAGACGGGTTCAAGGTGAGGGTGGGAGCCCCTTCTTGTTTGCAATGGTGATGGGCAGGCTAACAGATGAGGTCAGGCAGGAGTTTCTGTGGACTATGATGTTCAGTGACATTGTGATCTGTAGTGAGAGTAGGGAGCAGGTGAACGGGAACTTGGAGAGGTGGAGTTATGCACTGGAGAGAAGAGGGATGAAAGTAGAAGCAAGACAGAATACATGTACGTGAATGAGAGGGAGACAGGTGTAACAGTGAAGGAGTAGACGTAGTGAAGGTAGACAACTTTTAATACCTGGGGTCAACCATCCAAAACAGCAGACAGAGAGCGGCAGGGTGGAGTGGGCAGAGATGAGTGTCAGGGGTGATTTACGATAGCAGGATAATGGCAAGAGTGAAAGGGAAGATTTACAAGATGGCAGTGAGACCTGCTGTGATGTATGGTTTGGAGAAAAAAAAACAGGCTGTAAATATACCTCTTAATGTTGAAAAGTTGGACATTTTAACTTGGTAGTCTGTGGGGACTGACTCACTTTTGGAACCAGCCTCAAGTGGCCACTAGAGGAACTGCAGTTTTTGACCTTCTACAGGTCACCCTCCTAATTAAATGAAGTAGCATGAACTCCATTTTTAGTCAGTGAACTTGCTGATGTTTTAAAACTTAATTTATTATTATTTATGTGAATGTATATTTAAAGGGGGCAGCACAGTTGCACACTGTTGCCTCTGAATCCACCATCTGGCTGGGGCCTTTCTGTGTGGAAGTTTGCATGTTCTCCCCATGTCTACCTGGCTTCCTCCCACAGACCAAAAGACATGCAATTAGTGGGGTTAGGCTAACTGGTGGTTCTAAATTACCCATAGGTGTGAATGCGAGTGTGAATGGTTGTCTGTCTCTCTCCATACCACTATATTTCACCTCTCAGTTACAATATTAATATTGTGTTTTTTTATTTCTTTGAAAACTAACTGTATTTCAATAGAAGAACACATCTGAACAACTAAAATGAGCTCACATTCCTGTCTGCCTGAATAAATCACTCAGCATTATCTTCACCGGAGGCAGCCTCCTTTAAGCATATTTGCACTGATGAATATTGAAAGATAAAAATGGGCTTTTCCATGCAATCATTTCATCTTTAATTATGTGTTTTATTAATGGCACTTTTTATATGGAAATGCGATTATATTACCACTACATGCATACTGCGGGTTTTTTTTTAAAGCCACTCTTCTTTTAATTTGGCACATTTCCTTCAAAAAAATAAGGGCCGAAGTGTCCATTTGAATATCTTTGATGTTCTTTTCAGTGTGTCTTCCTGATGCAGATTCATAATCAGCCTACCGCCTGTCTGTCGGTTGTCTGCAGGAGTGATAGCACTCTCTTCATTACGCGCTTCATTAATTTAAATGCTAATTGATTCTGCGAGGGCCTTTCAGACTGAGGGCCAAGTCTCGTCTTCTCCCATTGATTGTATGTTTGTATTTGTTCGTATGGGTGTGTGTGTGTGTGTGTGTGTGTGTGTGTGTGTGTGTGTGTGTGTGTGTGTGTGCACCTGCTGGATCCTAGAGTGACACGTCCTGACGGAAAAGCCTCTCCTGCCTGTCTGTTTGCCTCAAGTGTAGCACTGATATTGAATGCTGCAAGCCTGAGAGATGAAGTAGGAAAAAAGCAGGCTCACCAACAACCAGATGAGAGTTTAAAAGGCCTCAAAGGTGGAAAGAAATGCAGAGAAAATGTGAATAAAGGCAGTTGGCATACTGCATGTGACAACTGGATGGATAAAACAGAGGATGCAAGGGCAGTTAAATGATCCATGCTCTGTTGCTAGGAGACATCGGGGCTGGATGGTAGAGATAAACGCTGGGATCCACCCCTGGCAGTGAGTGGAGGGGTGGGATAGAGTCGGGGGAGGCAGAGGGTAAGAAAGAGAGTGTGGAGGGTGTGAGTCATGTGACAGAGACAGAGGCATTTTTGTTCATGGTAGATAAGCTTCCCTGTTCTCCCTCCATTACCCCCCTTTATTACCTCTCTTGGTTTTTTTTTTTGTCTTCTTCTTGTTTCTTATTCATCTGTGCCTGATACCCCACCCAAAAAAAGAAAAAATTGTATCTACTCCATCTTTCTTACTGAAAAACTGAATTTGTAAATTCATTGTTTTATAGGTTTAATTGATCAGCTTAAGTCCCCCATAGTTAGCATTTATTTCCAGTAGCTTTTTAACACAATAATGTAGCAGCACCTCCTGTAGTAGCCTTCGGGTATGTGGTGCTCACTGCAGAGCCAAATATGGGACTGGGTCCAACTGCATCTCTCTTGTGTGCCACACGTTGCAATAATGCAAGCCTGGACACCATGAGGCCACCTACCAATTTGTCAAGTCGTGTTTTTGAAACTTCGGTTTTAGCATTTTAGCTCTGGATGGTCTGTTTGTCTAGGTAACTGCAGCAAGCCATATTATTTCAATAATTAAAATAACTGCTTTAATTTTTTTCCAGAATGCAACCACACCACAGCACAGTTGGGAAGTTTATTGCAGTGAGTTGAATTAGTTGAGGTGAAGCCTGAGTGGCCACACCCCTAATGAAGAACACTTTTAAACATATATATCACCACCCTCTTAAGATAATGGTATAAGTTGTTTTTAAACTAAAGGTTTATTTTTGCCTAAATCATCATATTTTCAGTGTTTGATTCAGTTCTTTGTCTTTTCTGAAAAACCTGAAAAATATTTCTTGGGCCATTATTTTAAGAGGGTGACGATAATTAAAAATCTTTTTTTTTTTAAAAACAACCAAACAAACAAAAAGATTTAATGGGAGATTAACTACAGGGGTCAAAAACATTTTTAGTACCAGTCTGTGAACATGTTTATTTCTGCTGTGAAGTGGGGCATGTTAACATGGGAACTGCAGTTTTTGACACTTCGATGTCGGCCTCAATTTGAGCCTGACCTGAAGTACTGGGGAAGCTGTGGTAGCATGTGGGCAGTCCATGGGCAGCTTCAGACTGCCTGTCTACCTGCAGAGAGCATCGCTTATCACATGAGGTCAGTGTCAAAAATATGTGGCATAGCAGTTTGACCTATTTTTAGAATCAAAACAATCAACTCCGTTCATAATTTTTATGGACATAATTTCTATGCATAGTCAAATGGTGGAAGGCTTCCACCTTGGTGGCTCTCAAACAACTTACAGATTTACCGACAATCGATTTACCGGACTATGTCCCTACCCTCACCTATGGTCACAAGCTTTCAGCAGTGACCGAAGAACAAGATCGCAAATAGAAGCGGCAGAAATGAGCTTCCTTCAAAGGATGGCTGGCCTGTCCTTGAGAGATAGCGTGAAGAGTGCAGTCATTCAAGAGGGGCTCAGAGTGGAGCCACTATTCCTCTACAATGAAAGGAGCCAGTTGAGGTGGGTTGGGCATCTGACTATGATGCTTCCTGGGTGCCTCTTGGGTGATAAGCTGGAGGAAGTGGCTAGGGAGAGGGAGGTCTGGTTTTCTCTGCTTAGGCTGCTGCCCAGCTCCAGCTAAGCCAAAGAAAATGGATGGATGGAAGGTGTAGCATATAATGACAAAGCCTTCATCAGGATGAAGTTGTGGTGGGCGAATGGCTCAAACACAGACCTTTCAATTTGGGTTTGATAAGTTTTGTGCAGCAAAATCTAATCTATTGGTTATTTTTAGGAAAGGTTTATGACTCAGGTTAAAAAAAGAGCCTTTCGCAACTTTTTACAAAAAAATTCTTCCAAAGCCGTTTCTTCAGTGTGTATGCAGCTCAGGAAGGTCAGACTCCACTTACTGGCTCTGCAGTGAAGCAGCCTCTTCTATAACAGGTGGTGTATGTAAATAAAGGAAATGAATGACAAATTCGCTCATAAGAGAAGCTAGAAAGTTTTATAAATAGTAAACATCAAAAAACAGTTGCAGTCCATTTGTCACTCACATTATTGGAAAAACTGGACACCTGAATTTTAAACTGAAAGCATGTGATTATGTGCACGCAATTAAAAGTCAGATCTAAGGTGAGCACAGAGAAACTTGCACTCCACCACCTAACATCAAACTGATTATCATGATTCTGGCTCTGCTGGATGAACAGTTTATTCAGTCCATCCATAATTCTCTTTAACCTATCCTGTTCAGTCATGTCTTCGGACTGTGGGAGGAAGCCAGGTAGACACGGGGAGAACATGCAATTCGGATTCTGTGCACCTGATATTTAGTTGGAATCATTTGAGTAACATCTGTTCTTAGTTTTTGCTGTTTATTTAAATATAGAAATAATTAAAAGACCTAAACCCAAAGTTGAGCTCCAAAAATCTTTCAACTGTTTTGTTTGTTTTTTTTTTAATGTGTAATTTGTCACATAAAACGTCCTCCTCAACTCAGCAAAGCCCCCACATTACCCAAGGTGACAAAGTGGTGTTTAAGGCCCTGACTTACAGCAAGCAGCACTTCACTATAACTCAGCTGGTTCGAACCTGTAATCAAGGCTGGGAGATTTTCTTTTGGCTCAAAGTCTCTGCTCTCTCATTCTATTCCAATCAGGACAAGCTGCAGTCCTGCAAACCTGTTCATTTTTAGAGCAATGCTGTTGAAATTATCATTAGCAGAAATGTGAAAGAAAACTTTACTTTTGTGCAAACTGTTTCATTGGTGGTGACTCCTCTATAGCCGGTGCCAGGAGGGAAACCGTTGCTGCCACCATGTAAGCACAGGAAGGAGCTTCATCTCAAAGTGCCATTCCCCAGTCGATCCGGTCAACTTGACACAAAAAGACAAAAGGAAGAGAAGAGTGCTTCCTCCATCAAATGTGAGGGGAAGTAGCGAGCTCCGAGTGCACGTCATGAGTAGTTGTGAATGGAACGCAGCAGTCTGATTGGCGCAGAGAGCCGGGGGTCAGGCGTTCTGCCAGCAGCTCATACAAGGCTGCTGATTGCTATTCATCCACTGATTACAGTAATTTAGATCTGCAGCAGGCCAAAGGGGCCTACGTCTGGCAGGCTGGCTGCTGTGTCTGATTTTTTTTTTTCCCCTTTTCTTGTTGTCAGAAATGAGTGAATGGGACTTGAAAAGGAATCAAACACACAACACATTCTCAGAGAAAAAAAAATGTTCTGAGGGAGAGTAAGTGATGTGAAATATGTGACCTGATCTGGGAAAAAGAGTCACAAATCGCAGGGGCTAATTCTTAGATAAATAATATATGGATCAGTAATGTATTGTGGGTAATTTCTGGATTCACGGGATGTTCTTAGGAACAAGGGGCACACTTTGCACATCTAATATGCAAAATAAATTTAATAATGGGTCACATATTTGTAATTTTCTCATTTTTTTCCCCTTTTTCTTTTAATATCACAGTCGTCAGGCATGTTTTAGATATTAATGTTGACATTCCAAATTTGGAGAATAACCAGTATTGGTAACAAGAAATCAAAATGTAAATGTCTCATTTTTGGAGGCTTAATTATTTCTCTTGCATGCATCTTTAAAAGCTCATTTTTAGGAGATGCATTTGATACGTAAAAGGTGCCAGAATGGTATATCAGTTTTGCTTTTTGTCTTCCAGGCGCCCTTTTGGACACGCTGAGACCTTGAATAATCGAAGTTGATGAGGCACTTAATCGTAAATGGTTTTTCCAGGAGAGCTGGTGATGATTAATCAAGGAACTGAGCCGCTCTGGCCTCTCCATGTGCACGTATTATAAGGTTAATCTTGCTATTGATTATTGCAGCAGATTAAGCTAATGCTTCACCACTGATTTTCTCTGTTTTCACGTACATGTATGTTTTCTGTTTTCTCTTGGTGCATAAGTACGCAAGGTGGGGGGCAGATGTAACTGTAGTGCTGATGAATGATGCTTCTGTTGATGCTATCTTTCCAGCAGCCATTAGCTCATATTGAAAAAAATAAATCATGTTTTACACAACATGAGATTCACATTTATTGACAAAAAAGGGAACATTTTTCTCAAAGTTTTTCTTTCTACACAAAAGTATTTTCACAAGCTTATTAAAAACTGTAACTGTCCTTCATTTAGTTTTAAGAGTCCCTGGGTAATCACACAGATAACACTGTTTCAGAAAGGAAGCATCCCTTCTCTCACACACACACAAATACGTTCACGTACAAACACAGTTCATAGAAAGCCGCTGTAGTGTGAACCTGTGCCCTCCGGTTTTGGTTATGTTGTTCAGCATGTGTGTTTAGACAATGCGTGTCCACGTGCTCTGCTCCTCAGGGTGCTCGCCCTCTGGGATGCTGCATCAGAGGTGACCTAGTTCTCCTGATTGTCAGCAGAAGGCAGTTTCATCAACTCGCTTTGTGCTGAGGCACTGAACTGTGCCTGGGTCCCTGGGACAGGCCAATTGGACTTGTGTAATGAAGCTGATCACACACACATGCATGCGTGTACACACACACACACACACACACACACACACACACACCACTGTCATCAGGTCCAGGAAGGCAGAATTCATAACGCCCATTTATTGCCTCCTGCTTTATCAAAGAAATGTGATTCCTCTGTGTGCATTTTTGATGCATGCACTGCGCTGCCATTATGGTCCATTATAGGGAGGTGACAGAGATGGAGCGGAGGGTGTTGATAGATGGTGCTGGGCCGGCTGTCATTAGTCCGTCTATCGAGTGGAGTGTGTGAAACACTTCCCACAAAATGGCCGCGGCGCTCCAACATGGCTCCATCTGCGAGGAGCAAATGATTCACATCTGGCGATTGGTACAAAATGTTAAATACATTCATTTGCTGCTCGAGTGTGTTTGGAAAAAGCTTCGAGTAGCCTCACAACAAACAGTTCTACTGCAGAGATTTATCCTTTCAGTGTGTATGAATGAGCCATGTTTATACAATTTATCCTACTAACAGATGCATTAAAAAAAAAAGTCAGTGCATGAAGAAATATGAACAAAAAAAAAAAGACCGCAAATTCCCACACTGAGTATGGGCGACTTAACACATCATACTATTACACTGAGTCTCTTCTATCCTACACAATACTCACCAAATAAGAAGCAACAATGGTAGTACATTCATATAAATAATAATAATAATAATCCCAGCATACCCCATGAGTTTTTGCCTTCATTCATGTGTTTAAAAAAAAAAGACAGGAAGACCAGCTTCACTGTTTGTCCTTAACAACTCCCTTTAGAGGTACAGTAACTGTCCTTGAGGTTGCAACACCAAATCCACTGGTGTCCAAAAGAAGTCTCTTTCAGCACTGCTCTGTGCAGGTCAGGAAGTCCAAGGATTTTTTTTTTTTAATGCCCAGGAGATCGCAGGGTTTCACAGATAAAGGGATATCAGTTCATCGGGGTCTTTTTCCCTCATTGAATGGCACAGGTGAAGAAAGGAGTCGACGCAGACCAACCCCGGTCTTCGTTTACTTTGTCATCAAAGCTGCAGAATCAATTTGGATCAATAACTGGCTAATTGATCAGTAATTAACTGTCTGTTTCCAGGTTAGCTTCTGCTCCAACAGCTTTAAGTGTCCAGTGTCTTTTCTCATGCCACAGTTTTCTCATTATTTTAGTTTTTTTTTTAAATGATACAAGGGGTTTTTTTTTGTCCAAATATGTTTACACTGGTAGGCAGGCTACAGATTGCTTTAGTCCTAAAGATCATGTATAAATGGAAAAACTTGTTTCTGAAGCAAAGATAGAATTAAAAAAAAAAATCAGATTAGCCAGCTGTGGTTTTCCTGAATACCTGTTTCTCAGCTGTGTATTATTTCTAATCAGCTTTTAACACCAACGTGAACAGGACAAAAAGCCTCAGACTGGTAAAGTAACACCGGTGGGTGAACAGAGAGATCAAGGCACGGAGCACCTCATGTATTACTCCCTACTAAAACTCTTGTCCTGAAAGATTTTTTATTTTTGTCTAATAAAAGTTGAGAAAGCCAGAATTCTATAATAAAACTGAAACTAGAGGTGGTACTGACCTGCTACATGCATCCGTGTTCACTAATTACCTTCATATCCAGGTTTCCCTGTATAACCTGGTCATGTAAATGCAAGAAAATGATCGAGTAGTGGCAACACTGGAGATAGATTAATTAATTACTACTTTGATAACAAAGCTTAACCACTGGAGCTGCAGCTGTTGCAGCTTAACAAAATTTCTGGCAAAAATTTACAAATGAAATCTCGTATTCAGCTGTCTTTCAGTATGCAATTAGATACTAATGTTTCTTCAAATATGCACATAAAACTCTTGTATCATGTTTCAGCTTTTTACAAAGCTGTGATGGGTCAAACCCACAGTAGAAAAACCACTTTGCATTTGTGGAGCAGAGGCTGGCCTGACAGAGGGGGTGGGGGTATGACTTGGGCTCTCCATAGCCAGAGGTGCTCTGCATCCCCATCTGCTCGCTCATGGTTGGATATAATTGCTTGAGAGAAAAGATGGCGACGCAAACTGTCCAGCCGGTCTCTCTCCTCTCTTCTGTGCAGCAGGTTCTCTGTTGGAAGTAATGAGTCGCGTCGGAAGCTTTTGGCTCTCAGCGTAGCAACGCAGGAGAGAAATGATGTAGTGAAGGGAAAATAAGATGGGGAGATGCAGAAAGAGCCCGACAGAGGGAAGAGAAAGAGGGTAGTGTGTGTTATGTGATCACAGACAGTTTTTAGGCTCTGCTCCAGGCAGATTCTCCATCTATCTGTTCCTGCTTTCTCCATCTGTTTCCCTCTCGCTTGTTGCTCACGGGATGAACGGGACATGAATCAGTGATGGCTGCTTTGAGCTGCTGCTTTTAAGACCTTCGTGTTCATTCTGAAACCGAGTCCTCGTACAGGCCATCCGTTGCACCACAGCATTCACGTCACAGCCCCCTGCTGCCGTTGGGTCTTGTTTTGATGATCCACTCTCCTCCAGGATTACTGTTGTACAAATCTTGAAGGTGTGTGTCTGGATCTAGACAGTGCTCACCTACAGAAATAGCATAAAAATGGTACTTAAGGCCCAAATTTATTGCCTTTACATATCAATTAAGGCAGCCACTACTATTTTTTTTCCATCAGTGTAATTAAGTTATGGCTCAATCAGTTAATCACAAGGTTCGCCGTATGTCAGAATTTGTGAAAAATGTTCATTCCATATTGATTTTGTTTACCTTAAACAAAAAGGAACACAGCTTGAAATGAAGATCAACAGATCATCTGAATGGTTGCTGCCTGGTTTTTTGTCAGCTGATTATGAATGTATTAACTGTTAATGAATTTGCACGCTTGTGTTTGCATCAAAACATAAAGTTTAGAGGTTTTCAGCCACAAAGTTGGACAGAACGAAAAAGTTTCGGTTGCACTCGGTCAGCTCTCATGTGAGTGTGCAGACGTGTGTAATAAGCATTTGTCTGCTCTGATAACTGCAGATGCACTGCTCTTGTCTCTTTGGCGCTTGTACACTTGATTATATAAGACCCTGGTACACTCATCAGCTCAATGAGCAGAAAGACATGCAAATGTCAGCGCTGCTCCGATTGGAGAACACTTTCACTCACCTATATTCCCTCCCACTTCGTACAGGGCACAGTCTGAATACGCCACAGAGCCGTTCCTGTTGAGAGACACGCATAGCACCATGTATCAGGTTCAGTTTTTGCACTGCTACATAAATAATAACACTTATGAGCAGTCAGGTTCATGCAGCACGGCTAGATGACTTAAAAACAAATGATCATACCTTCGCATCTTGCCTTTTCCATTTTCAGGGCTTCTGAGGAACTGGCGGTAAAACTGGGCAAGCAGATCAGAGGCTCTTGAATTTAAGTTAAGCTGGAAATCCATCGTGCCGCTATCCAGATCTCCGACCTGGATTTTCACTGTACGATGCGGCTGTAGGACACAAAAGGCATATAATTTATTCTCTCTTTGTTTACTCATCACCTGAACTAACTTTGAATATTTAGTAATAAAAATGAAATAATGATTTCTCAAAAATTCTCTGAAATTTGATCTAGATTTTTGACTCATTCAGCCGATGAGCACACTCGTGTGTAGTAATAGTCTGACTCTGCTTTTTTAAGTAAATAATTCAAGTTAGGGCACCTGCAGTAACTCTTTGCTTTGCTTTCATTTGACTCAATTTTTTATTTTAGTTAACTATAATAAACTCGGTGTATACACCTCATGAAATTTCAGTGAAGTTAAAGTTCCTAATGCTCAGCAATCAGACAGTCCTTTTGGCCTGCTTAGAGTGAAAGAAGCTGCAACAGCTCACCTCTGAGTTTTTCTCTGGTTTTTCCCGGCTGTCCGTGTGAATCTTTCTCAGCAGGTTCTTGAAGCGACGATCGTAGAACTGGTAACGCCGGTTACTGTTCTCGTTCAGCCTACGCACCTGGCTCATGAGGAAATTGGGGATCTGAAGAGAAAAGCAACATGACATAATGTTTGTGATGAGTACACTTCTCATGCCAAGAGGTTTTCACACAGCGTTTGCCAGAAAAATCAGCACAGGATCACTTCTCTGGAAATTTTTAGCTGGTGGTGGTGGTGTGTGGGGGGGGACAGTAGAGTGACCTTGTCAAACTACTTCAACTTATGAAGAAAATACATCAGGGGTTGGTAGTGTGTTCCTGTAAAAATATCTGTATGGAGCTTCAAAATATATTTGGGCCTTATTATGTAGGCGCCATAGCTATAAATGAGCCTATCAGGTAAATTAAAAATATTTTACCATGTGACTACTCTGCAGGGAATGAAAATAACAAAAATTACAATTTACTTTTTAAAAAATAATTTTAACTTTTTTTAAAAAAAAAAAAAGAAAGACCAATTAAGAAGTGGAGGAAAAATAGCTATTAGCATGTACAGGTCACCTTTGAAAGAGCGCATCAAGAGAGCTATGCAGGACACACTGTGTTTGTGCAAGTGAATCAGATTAAAAGGTATTTAATAATACTTTGACACTCTGATAATGAATATGACATTTTAGCAACCTAACAGCTCTAAAATAAAATAGGCCTGTTTGAGTTTAATGTTGGCTCAAGTCCAGCTGCAGATCAAGCAGACCAGTAAGCCAGCAGTGTCAGAGGTGAAAGAAAACAGAGCTGTTAAATTCTCTACTTTTGCCTGTGACTACTCTTCTTTTGGTCTTGGAATCCAGAGCTAGGTACTCAAGATGAGCCATTTATGTGTCCATATCCTTGTCATGAACTGCTATTACAATACAACATAGGCACATTTTAGTTCAGAGAATATTACATTACATTATTACATTTTATCGTTGTATGTGAATTATTACATTTGGAAATGTAAAGAATCATGTAAAAAAATTATAAATCCAAAATTAAAATATTCATGGAGGCTGGCAAAAGAGCTGCACGTGGCCGCGCAGCTGCAGGTTCACAACTCCTTAAATACACTGAATAAATTATCTCTGCGTGGGTGGTCCTACCGTCCAGAGCAGGTCCTGGTAGCGGATGAGGAGCCTCATAACATCAGCCGCCTTCTCCGCCTGTCCTTTCTCACCCCCCTCAGTCAGTCTGCTGGGGACGGCCTTATGGAGGAAGAGGTTGGGAGCCATGATGGTTGCAACGGCCCACAGGTTCATCCTGTTCTTCTTTTCCTTAGAGACCACCTTACTGAGGAACTCCAGTAGAGCCTAAAGAAATCACAGATGCAGATATATGTTATAGATGTTTCAGCTCTTTCAGAATGTATTTTTCTTTTGTTAAATTGACAAGTTTGAAGGTTTAATACACTGATCCCTAGCTACATGTCTTTCAAAAAGATAAGAGACCACTTAGGTGAAGCACAAAATACAGTGAAGCATCCTAATGCACAGAAAGTTTCAGCTGTGACCGCTAGAGTCAAAGTAATTAGTTCAGGTGGGTTTTACGCTCCTGGTTGCTATAAATGGAGATGACTGCATACTTGTGTTTAGTGAAAGTGAGTCATGGTTAATGCAAGCCATTATATAACAGAGAGGAGTGTTTAAAATGTGGAATAGGAGCAGAATAATACAGTAATGTGTTATGAAACAGTGCTTTTGCTCAAGTGTCATCTGGGATATATTTCTGGCAAATCTAAGCAGAGTCTGTAGAGTGTAACATCAAACATGGCAGAGTTTGTTGCTCACAAGTCCAGTTCTAACACGTGGGGTCATTCACAAATTCTGTAACACTCCCGTCATGTTTTACACTTCAAGATTTTCTTCTTTCAAACTTGACTCTGAAACTGTGGTACATTGTCTCCAAGTGCATGCATATGTTCAACCTATACTCGAGTGAAAGTAGCAATATTATGCTACAAAAATAATACAAATCCAACATGAAATTTACATTGGAGACTATTTCCAAAGAAGTTCCCAAAGAACGCAGTGCGGAAGGTGGTCCTCGTCTTGGCAAAATAAGTAAGACTTTCCCTGAGACAGACAGAGAGTCTTGTGTTGCTCTAAAACCTGTGTATACTCTATAATGCTCACCATTAATGAGACCTTTACAGATGTGAAGATGCTCTTCCATGCCTTCATGGATTTTGGTATTTTAAACTGAGCGCTATAAGAAGCCGCAGAGACTGCTACCAGAAAGATGTACAATCTCATTGTACATTGTGTACATTTTGTCTTGTATATTCTCTATTATGACAATAAAGGCATTCTATTCTATTTAATTCACTGTCTGAGTTGTGTTGTCTTCACCTTTAGTGTGTTTCTGTTGGGCTCAGGCAGCAGCAGGATGAGAAGGTTCAGCATGTGAAGCTTCTGCTTCAGCTCTGTGATTTCTTAAAGAGGAAACAAATAGGTAAGAGACACACACACACACACACACACACAGGCGCGTGGGTACACACATATACACACAGTTCATTTCCTCTGTTTGACAAGGAATAATGGTATATCTAAAGATTAATGACAGTATGACAGGCGGCCATTAGGTTTGTTACCTTGTGTCTCTGGTCGCACATCATTCATCACTTTACTCTGATCCTCCTCGCAAACTACACATCAACTAGATTATATTAATATCAATCTGTATTTTTATTAAAGTGAAACTAATGTGAATCCACTGTGCTGCTGTGTCACTGTGCATGCGTTTGTGATGGTACAGGGACACCTCTTAAACTGGTATCAACTTGTTCATCTTAATGTTAATTTCTCAGACAGAGCAGAATAGATAAGCGTCACACAGTGCTGCTGTTGAGGTGAAGAGACTTAGATAATTATGATTTGAACCCTGCTGAGCTGTCTACAAAAGTGGGCAGCAGATTGCTATGAAGGGGGGGGGGCCTTGATGCTCTGCACAGTAATTTGATTCAACCTGGCAACAGTTGAGGCACTATCAGAGGTCTAATATGTAATGTATCAATGATCCAAAAACATACTCATTCACATCAGTGTTTGCACTTTAACAGTGGCATACTGAATGACTGTATATATGGCTGTACTGTAAATATAAATCACTGTCCTGAAATGGAAACATTTAAGGCTTAATTTAAACGTGAGACACAGATCTTCGTCTCTGAAAAACAGCCTCATCCAAATGACTGAGGTATGATAGGTGTGTAAGTGTGACGCGAGACTATTTTACAAATATAAAAGATATTTTAACCAGCAAGGGCTGTCACATAGTCTCCACTGACCCCTGACAGCACTGAAGGTGTTGAGATACTCAGCGGTGAGCAGCGGAGCAGGCAGTTCCCGGATGAACTTCTTTAGCAGTGCCGCGGCGTCATTTGGACTCACTTCATCCCAGCTGACCTGCCGTGAGTAGAAGTTGGCCTCCAGGTTCTGCTGCAGCAGCTGCCGACAGAAAAGATGTCTGTTTCAGTGCTATGGAGCAACCCTGACCTTTGTTTGGGGGGGTGGAGGTGGGGTGAATGTTGCTTCAAATAGCTTCACAAACTGAACTCACCTATGTACGTGCAAGTTTAACTGACAACACTTTTATTGTTAGCTTTAATTGTGTTTGAAAAATCATGCAGAAAATATGCTGAGGCACAGGACAAACTAGATGAACGTAATGACAGCAAGATATACTTTATGAACTAAAATACATTGATAGTTTAACTCAAATTTACTTAAAAACAGTTTTTCTCGTTATTTAATTCAAATAATTTTCAGGAACAACAAATACTCTCATGTTAAACTTTCATGGAATAATTGTTTGTGCTTTGTAATAATTTCCTTGCTATGTTTTGCTTATCTTAAGACCCATCTAAGAACAGGCATAAGTGGCCCCCGTGGCATTGTTTTATTTTTTTTCTTCCAGTGCCTTCTCTGTTCCTGTCTCTGTATTCATGTTCTTGTTCACTGTAAATTATTTGTCTTTTTGGTTACTTCCTTTTTACTTTGAAGGTTGAATTTTTCTGTTTCTGTTTTTGTTCCTTTCCCTACTTTGATTGTCTGCCTCACCCTCATTAGTTTCACCTGTATTAAATTGTTCCCACCTGTGCCTTGTTTCCAATCATTCCAAGTGTATACAGTCCTTTTTAACTTCATCCTAGTCAGATTGTCTGCATTCCTTTCGGATTCTGCTGTCTGTGCTCCTGTACTTTTTGCATTTTGCTTCGCCTGTCTGCATTTTGATCTTCCTTTGCACAAATCAAAACAATAAATGCTGCGGGATGACAACAGCTCACGCGGTGTACTTATAAAAGTAAACATTAAATACATAAATATATTTTAATTCTTTGGTGTGCCGTCAAAACTATAAACTAACCAAAGAATAGATCTAGTTAAATCTCTTTGTGTAATCACTGTTATCAAACCCAGTATTAGATCATCTATCCAGGCCATTTTTCCTTCCTTAGAGCTAACTGGCACCCTCTTGTGGCTGTTGATGTTTAATTGATTCAATGTCACTTGTACATGTAAGGATTTAAATATGGTATCATGAGGGCTGCTTGGCGCCAGGAGCTTAAAAAGCAGTATTGATTTTATCTCACTGGACATTGTTTTTCTAAATGTCAACTGTAGTTAAACTCAGTAAAATCCATTTATTTTTTCTCTCTGTTGATCGGGAATTTCTGACATTTTACAATGTCAATAGTTTGTCTGCCCCAAAACATTTTTTCTATGCTTTACATATGAAGTTATTTAATACAGTAATGATGCGTGTAGACCTTGCTATTGTACCTTTAGTTCTGGACTGAGATCCTGGAACCCGCAGGATCCCCTCCGAATCGATTCCTTTTTTCTCGAGAAATGATAACAACTGCAGAGAGACATCAGCAGAGTCAGGCGTCAGTAGATAAGAATCTCTCGATCACCTCTGCTGGTTAAATTCAGTAACTGCTGCTACAAACAGGGTGTGGTCAGAAGTGTTTCTCATGCAGAGGACATGGAGACTGTCTTCTGTGTGAAAATCTATTTGTGTGTGATCAATACAGCTGAATAGCAAACATCACATATAGAAGACAACATGCATAAACAGTGTGTCGTTTATCAACTGTAAGTCTTTAGGCTGTTAAAAGGACATACTGTATATGTGGATATATACATAAATATTTTTTGAGTTCTTACTTCCTGGAGAAAGAGAGGAGTCGAAGTGTTGGGCTTCAATTTCTGATCATTCTCCAGCAGCGTGGCCAGTGGGACTCCAAAGAACGGGCTCTCTGTGAAAGATCAAAGAGTCAGGCCCGTCTGCCCTTACATGAACATTTGGTCTGAACAGAATAAGGGACAAAGTCTCCACATTGTGTGTGACACGTCATGGCTTGTCTCACAATAATGCTAAACCACATTTCTGAGGATTATTTATGACTGATTAAAAATAACTAAGAATATGTAACCATAGTTTAGCCTAGCTTTCAGTGCTATTCATGTGATTTAAAATATACTCAGCTCATCGATAGTTGTTAAATTCAAATATCATACTGGACATAACTGCAGCTACACTTGTTAACTATCAGCTAAACAGCAGGAATAGCTGACAGGTTTATATAGAACCACTTCTCTAGTCATTCTGTCTGAGTTGCTGTTTTGCTTTAATTTGATTTCCTCACAGACAAAATCTAAACACACACCACATAGCTAAAGCATTATTTTCTTCCATTGTATTTATTTTTAAAAGGTACTAGCTTTACAGCATGCCTCACACATTTCTATTAAGTCCTTCTTTAAGGACGGTGAGTGAAACCACACCTGGATTTTTCCTCTTTCCAGTTTTGTGCCTTTTGACCTCCAGCTCTAGGAGGTCGCACAGCGCTGTCATGTCGATGAGAGCCAACTGACGCACCTTCTTCATGTCAGCGTGGGAGAGATCTTGAATACGAGTCACTCCTAGACGGCACTTGGGAAAGATAACCCGCTGGGGAGGTGAGAGTGGAAGGAGAGAGAAGCAAAATGGGAGCGAGTGGAGTTGAAAGTTAGAAAGTAGAGGTGAAGAGGGAGAGGATACAGAAAATGTAAAAAGCAAAGATAAATAAATAGGAAAAAGGACAAGCATGTATTAATTTATGTAAATAATACAGTAATTATAATGCACTTTACATAAGATCTCTCTGTGCAGGGTGTTTAAGTAAACAAGGCAAAAGGATATCCATGCACACTTAACATCAGTAACTAAAACCACTAATGCTGCTCTTTTTCAGAGCAAACTTATTCAGCCTGAAATAGAAAAAATAAATCTGTTGGACTCTGTGACACAACTCTCCTTTTGTTTCCAGCTAATTCCATCATTTCTTATCTGCTTAACCCTGTTTATCTAAGCAACAGCAGAGGGCTGGTTGCTACAAATGGCTTGCAATAACATTTGTGTGTTTGTGTGCATGTGGTTTTTTGTGAAAATCTTGATCCAATCAAGGACTGAAACGTACACTGGTTTCTGTTAGCGTGGCTCTCACTGATTGATTTTGCCCTGAATGGCTTCTTTTTTCTTTTTTTCTTTTTTCTGCAAAATGTTCTTGCTAGTTATCTTGATGAAAGTTTGAGTAAAACAAGCTGCTCAGCCCAATGATAGTCAGTACTTTTACAGCTAAGCATTCAGATTTAGAAATGTTACTCTAATTTAGTACATCTAATCTTTAAAGAACTTAAACTGGATTAAACTGCCCACCTGATGCACAAGCCAAGCTGTTAACAGTACTGTGTTATTCTTTTGAAATACTTTCTGTCAATAGATTTTCTTACTAAAAGAAAAATAAATGTACAAGTAAATGTATTTCATTAGAGGACCATTTATAAATCAACATTTCAAAAGCTCCAACTGTGCTGGAAAATGGGTGTGAAAGGTGAGATTTGCATGGGTGCTTACAGGCAGGGTGCCGTCCTCTTTCCTGCGCTGGCTGTTGTTCTGTGGCAGTTTGGCTTGTTTGAGGAGGATGACGGCCTGTTCACAGTAAGCCACATCGGTGATGAAGTATTCATCTTTAGGAGTACCTCGCTGATGTTCTGGTGTCACAGCTGAGCAGGAAACAAACCCATAAACACACACAAACACCATTCAATTAGTTCAGTTGGGAAAATCTACTGTAGAAATGTCACAAAAAGAAAGACAACAGTAAGAAAACAACAAAAAACGTAAATGCTTATTTTGTGACGGACCATGACTAAGAAAATGTACAGAAATTCCCAATATAAAGGAAATGTTCTGTGAACTCACTTATCTGGCAAATCAGGGGAACACATCATTACATAAGCACATAAAAACAAGTATACTGATGTCACTGTCACCATTAACTGTGGCAGAAGTTCATCTGCAGCAGCATTGCAGGCAGTTTTGATACTAGTGATGCTTCTAAAATAACCATGCTACTGGTTTAATTAGGACCACTGCTTGTTAACAGATGTCTGCATGTGTTCAATATTAAAAAAGTAAAAAATGAAAAGCAGGATTTTCAAGTTGGTGAAAAACACACAAAGATAGCATCAAGCATGGACAAGTAGTTATCCAGGTATTGATCTGAACCAATGAGAAAACAGGGCCCCCACAACTCTGATGTTCACCAGATTTCGTCATGTATTACACAGTTAAACCTGTGTGTCATTTGCAAAATAACCCAATGACGATGGACAATCCCAAACACAAGGCTGGTTTGATTCAGCTACTCAATATTTGATTATATTATTTTAGTGAGACAACTTCAGCTAGCCTTTTAGAATAGTCTTACAAGTGCATCCACCTCTTTGTTATTCCCTTTAGTGTATATATTTATTTTACATGATAGTAAATAAGTGAGGTAACTAGCTCTTACCTGATAAAGGTGACTTTGCTACCGATGCCATGCTGTTTTGAGCTGGTTCTTCACTATGTTGAGACTCAGGGAGAACGGTCTGTTGAAAGAGCGCATAGACACGTTGTAAACAAATGTAGCCTACTATCCGTTCCATAATAAGTCACACTTACAAATATCAGTTTTAAATGTGTTCTCTATTCCTGGGAATGAAATGTGTGTTTAATTTTGTCCACTAAGTGAAGGGGCATGGCCTGTACAGGGTGTTTCCTTTGATAAAGCACTGATAAGGATCAGAAGAACAGTATCTCTGTTCCCTCTAAAGCTGTCTCCGACAGGCAGTGAGGACAAAGCATGGCCTTTACATGTGATTTGCCTTCATTGTAACAGATCAGCCTTTCTTCATCAAACAAGACAACACAATGCACTGGAACAATAGAAGTCCCTCCATGAGTCATCACAGTCACCTGGGAACTCGGTCTCTTACATTTTACTGTATAATCAAATGCATGCGAAACAGAAACACTGTGCTTGCTGTAACCTTGCTTTCACACACTTTCTCCAGAAGTTCTGAAACTAGAAACCTGGGAAACTAGTTGATGTACCTGTATAAAGAAATGCTGCACGGCTGTGAAAAGCTACCCATTTTCCTTAAAGTAGCTGCAAATATCCTAGGATGTAGAGCTACTTAAGAAACATTTTTCTGTTCAGACACAGTGAAGGATTCACAAAATCATCATTCTAACCTGATGAGAGATAGGTGAACTGAATATGTCACGAACGTCACGGGGTGGTGGTTTGTTTCGTTTACGGAGCGTATAGGTCTCAACTCGACGCTTAACGGCTTCGGCCTGTGTCCGGGTCAGAGTGGAAAGCAGGGCTGCTTTGTCAACATCCTCACTGTCCTCACTGATTAGGGTCGACAAGCCAGCATCAACCAACCACTGCTCCTCTTGCTCTCCTTCTGAAAACACGTAAATACAACACTGGGATGTAAGATAACCAACAACAACATGATGTGGATAAAATGAGCATGCAGAATGGGACAACACTAATAATTCTGAAGCACTTCCATGTATTTTAATTATGATTGGATTACTATAACTAACTATGGAGCTTTACTAGGACACATTTTGCTTAAATTTAAAATTTTAGCATGCAAATTGGGTACTAGGAAAGCAGTCCAATAAAAAACAACAAAAAACAACTAGCTCTTGAACACTTAAGACAGTAGTTAGCAAGTATTCAGCCAAAACAAACATAAAACTAAATGAACAATCAGAATGTATTCATTAGTGGCAAAATTGAACCAGCACTCCTGTTATAAAATGACATAGAAAGGATCCATTGAATGGCAGAATTAACACAATCAGATCATCTGAATGGGCATGATTAAAAAAGCACTCCCATTAAAAGTCAGTATTCATCAATGGCTATTTACCTCCTGCATATAAAACACTCCCCGCCACAGACTGTTTGATGGTGTTGTCATGGTGATGAGCACTACTTTGCTGCATGCGAGAAACCTGATATGCTGCCATGGCTAATGCATCATTTCATGGAGGAACTCCACTAGTAGTTGTGTTAAACACTAATGCATTCTAATGCTATCACATTAACTAATGAGGATGTTTGTTTGTTTGTTTTTTAGTTTTTCTTTACATTCTTACTCAATCAGTGCAGGCTCTGCATTATTTACCTTCTGACTGTCTTGAGTCTCTCCTGCTGCAGTCAAGGTCTGCGTAGCCACTCCCCTGTTTGATGTTCTCAACCTCACTCCAGAATGAGTCCAGGCAGAGTTTATCGGGGCGCTGCTCCTGATCCTGGGCGGGCGGCGTGTCTCTGTGTTCGCTGTGCGAGAGTTCAGCGGCTGCCTGGTCCTGCGGGCTGGCCCAGGGCTCCACGCTCATCTCGGTGGGGCTGCGATCTCTGGTGCAGACATACACACACATAAAGAAATCACACGCATGCATGCAAACAAATGAGCAGCAACACAAAGACACATACAAACACAGGATGAATGGTGAAGTCTGAGGTGGTGCAGGGAGGGTGAACCTGCCAGAAGAACCCAGAGAGATGGAGAGACAAAAGAAGCGGGATGGAGGGAGGGCAGGAGTGTGGAGAGAGATGCCGAAAATGGACACAAAGGGGGGGTTCTCTATTGTTCTTGTGAAATGTGCCCTGGAGGCAAAGTACCCTACAAATCCACTAGATGTCACTGTAACAGTGTGAAATCAGTTTTCCCCAGGGTTACACCCTTCTATCCACTAAAGCACATCTGTGACTGTCACACCCTAACAATGGAAGATAGAATATGATATGAACAGTTAAAAAAAAAATCTATACTGAATAAATTTGCTATTAGTGTCTTTTCCATACACATGCAGGAATAGCAGCCTGTATTTCCAGTGCAGGACTGAATAACAGGGGTTTTGTTCTCTGCCAACAATAGGACACACTCAGCTGGCAGAAGCACTCACACCCTCCAGCATTAAAATGTGACCTAGTGATCGCAGACACAGACTGTCAGACTGCACACCAATGATTCACTCCTCTAGTGTGCAGTCTGGTCACATTCTCCAAGTCTTAAAAGTCATACCGGACCATACTGGTGAATATCTACGTAATGTCAGATGCCTTTTCACAAAATCATCATACTTTCAGCTGTGATGCTGATGAGCTTATGAAATGTTCCTAGTACATTCCCATATCAACCACCAGTTAACTGAAGCAAGATCTGGTTATTTTTTTAAATCAATGTTTCGGTGTGCTGAACTGGTTTCAGAGATGGTGGGGTGGGGTTGTAAGTTTCAAAAAATTCTCAATGACTGATTCTTCCCATGGCAAGTAACAGAAAGAGGAAAGAGACTCAGAAGTTTATATTATATTTTGGTTTCACTCTCACTATGCACTGCAAGAAGCGTCACCATTAAACATGAGTAAAATCAGTTATTAGATTACTATTAAAACAGATTATTAACATTAGAAGTGGTACTGTTGAATTAAAACCTTGTCATTTGTCAGAATTGTCAAACGCTACTAAGTAACAGGTCCACACAGATTTATTATGCAAAAGGTTCGTGCTAGTTGCTTCATGCCCTCTAAACTAGTGAGGTTACATTCCAGCTTACATAGAGTACATTAGTATACAGTGTGACCTGACCCTTATCCAATGAATTTGAATAGAAAATCTCAAAAAGTTCAACAATTTTCTGAACCTTTTCCAACAATGTGTCCCCCTTACAACACATCACAACCAAGAAGAAGGCACATCATGAATTATTTACAACAGACATTAAATTAATTGTGAAAAACGATGCATAGACCCACTGTAATAGATTGATACCTGCAGTGACATTGACATCACTCCGTCAGTACTGGCCCTGTCTGCCTGCTATCTGCAGGATAAGACTCATCCTGCTAACCATCTCTTCACCCTGCTTCCTTCTGGCAGGCAATTCTGGGCCATCTCAGCCCACACCTCTAGATCACGGAACAGATTCATCGCCAGGACCATAGCAGGAGTAAATAACCAATAACCCTCCAACACCTACCTAGCACAACTGCACTTCATAAGAATATGCAATACGTAATGCCCTGATGTTACTGATTACTTATGCTTTTAATATATATCTATGTGTGAATGCGTGAGCGCTTTAGTGTGGTTGCCGTGTGGATGTGAGCATTGATCTTTTAGTGGTTACAAGCAAATTTCATTACCGCATAATGACAATACCTATCTATCTATCTATCTATCTATCTATCTATAACAATCAGAAAGTAGTGGAAAAACACCACAAGAATCCCACGGCCAAGAGAAAACTGGTGTTTGATCACCCAGTTGCAGTTACAGTCCTCAGATTTAAGAATGTGGCAGCAGCAGATATTTGGCATGTGTGCTTGATTATTTGATCTCAACATTTCCCTATCCCCTCAGTGACTAACGTTCTGTCTGTGAATGAATTGTTTCAGTTCTAGGTGTCCACACTTATAATACACAATATCTCAGTAACATTTGCTCAAAATTTGCAATCCTTAAAAATCTGACAGCAAAATATACAAATCCCGAGAGAAACTCATTTCTATCACACAAATGACTGTAATGTAAAGTGTGACACAACTGGCACGTGTTATAAATGTTGGGACAAAAATCCAAAGAAAGTCACCTTTGTAAAACCCATTGGTAAGTACAGACTTCTCAACAAAAACATAAACACGCCATAATATCAAAGAACCTTTTTTGTCTTTGCCACAAAATCTGTCACTTGTCCTTCAGAACAGCCAGCACTCTAAAATTTCAGGAAAACTGAACCAGCTTTATCTCTGTCTCACATACCTACCCAAATTTTTTCTTTTGAGACGATGTCTTCATGTGCTTGCCCCTCAGTTGAGTCCTGCGTGGACGGAGCACGAGGCGGCTCAGTGTGGTGCGTGAAAATTGCATGCTGGGCATGTTGGACCCAAGTCTGTTCACCACTACCTCCTCTTTACCTCCCATATCCACGCCACTACAGAAATCCGGGCATTAAAATCTTGCACAAAACTAGCTTTATCCAGTCCCAGTGGCAGGACACTGAGCGAGTGAGGCAAATCTGTGCGCAGCTCTAGTTTCTCTGTGTGGCGACAGGAAGTGATGTCTTTAGTGTTGCTCGAGCCTGTGTGGCATGTTTGTGGGCTGAGCTGGAATGCAAGAGGGAGTGACAACTTCCCTGAGTATTTACATATCACTCACACCTGTCCCCACATTGCTAGTCTGAGAGTACAAGCCTGATGGCAATCATCTCCCTCTCTGCTTCAAACTGACATATAATGAACTGCCACATTTTAAAACCCACCTTAAAACATGTAGCCTGAAACATTCATTGTTTTAGGACAGTAGTAGTCTCAGCCCTGTAGTGGACACAAACAATGAACCCTTGAGCAGAAGCTGATTCCCTTTATGTGCCCTCATATGTTTATAGCCCTTCAGACACTTTGCTGACCTTTCAGCATAAGCCTGACAATGTTTGTTAAGCTCATTAATCAAGAATTTGTTGATGGCCAGATGACGCACTTTAATCACCTCTTCATGTTACTGTATGTGCCCAGAAATAATTTAATCAAATCATTATAAGGATGAGGTTTTTTTTTTTTTAAACACAGCTGTAAAGTTTTGACAAATTGCACATCCGTGCAGTCTGACAGTTAATAACGTAGTGGTTTAAAATCAAATCATGCCTCACATGTAGAAGAAAGACAATTATTGCATGTGTAAACACAGCTGCAAAGTTTTGACAAATTGCTCATCCTTGCGGTCTTACGTCTAATGAGGTAGTAGGTTAAAATCAAATCATGCTTTATATGTAGAAGACAGTTATTGCATTACTCATGCACTCATACCCAACTTCCTCGTTCAACCGCATACTTTGACATGACTAAATGTAGCATGGCTTTGAGAGGATGTGATGTATGTGAACAGTAAGAGAAACATAAAGTGAAAGTTTCTCAAGCGCAACAGGTCTGTCAACATTTCGATTAGCATGTAATCCCCCCCCCCAAAGGCCTCACTCAATCAGTGGCTCATCCAGGCGCTCTCAGTCTCTATTGTCATGCTGATAACCTACACTTCAACTGAGGACGTAAACAGCCACCTGGTAAGTGAAGAGGACAAAAACATCAAAATGGTTTTAATAGATAATTTAATTAATGACAACTATGCATCCATGCATATTTTTCTGGTGTCTGCAAATAGATTACATATTTCTGTCTGCTTTAATAAAAGCATAAAGAAACAACCTCATACGTTGCAGCTGTGCCTGCTGTGCTCTGAATTGAGAATCAAAATTAAAAACTCTTGTGCAAATCTCATAAAAACTGAAGATACTACAGACCTCAAGCTAAAAAACACCTCTAACTGTGACATGGACTCCCCTCAGAGGACAGATAATAAAGAAGAATAAAGCTAGTTTGATTTTTCCCAGGGTGCCTTATTTTGCCTCAAGAACCAAGAGGAACAGAAGAATTGTTTTAGCATTAAATCAGGTAATAATGCTCCTGAGCTTGCCAGCAGGCCATATAGCTTGGCCACAAAACAAAGCACATCCTTCATGCTACTACTAAAAAAAGGACTACTGAAAATGTCATGCAGCTGGGATTGTTCCTTGTTGAATGGACCGCCTATTAAGACAGAGTATCAACAGGAAGCCATCCACACTGAGAGAAGAATGGACAAAATGTCAAGCTGCTGTCTACCTTACTCATTCTCAGCATGGTGGGAAACACAAAGTAACCCCAACAACAATTCTGATGAAGGAATACAGTAATCTACTTAAAAAGAGGTCTGTGTAGTAACACAGTGTTTAATCCGTATGGGTGAATTCTACTGAAAGCCTCTTAGCGTACAGAGACTGCAACAATTAGCCCTTATGGCCTTGAGCAAATGCTTCTTTTTAACTCATCCCAGCATGAAAGATCTATGATATGGAAAGTCAAAAACACATGTAGTAGATCTATAAAGTGCTTACATTTTTTACAAAGAAAGAAGCACTACAGTACAGATTTATGGCACAGCTTCCCCTTCCACCAAGTTGTGCAGACAAGAGCATAAAACCTCTACAGACCAAAGCTCGAAAATGTTTTTACTTATTATTTGGCTCAAATAATAATAAAAAAAAAAAGTTCTATATACTACAAGTGTTACTGGAGCTTTAACCTCTTAAAAAAAAGAAGAGAAAAATAGCAAAACTGTGATACTAAAGAAGCAAAACAAAACTTCCCATCAAAGACAGTCAAACAAAAGTGGCACCACAGTTCAGTCTAAGACAGTTGGTTTAGAGATGAGTCTCAAGCCCCAGCAGACCCTGATTACACAGCGCCAAGGCTAATCCTACCTGGCCTTGTACCGTCCGATAACCCTGCCAGAAAACAGCAGCAGGGCCGCCGAGCCGCTTCTCCCCCATGGCATCCTGCTGTTGTCCCCCGAAACCGCTGCGAGCTGTAGGAAACAGCAGCTGCCTGCCCCTGGCAAGCTGTTTCCTTGTAATCTCCTCAATGCACAAACACATTAGAACAAGGCCAGTCTGACTCTCCTGGCAGGCACGTCACTACATCACATCCTGAGGCAGGAAAGGAGGTCTGCATGTGTGTGTGTGTGTGTGTGTGTGTGTGTGTGTGGGGGGGGGCAGCAATGCAAGAAGCTGTGTGGTTGAATAGCTGACGGGGCTGGGACAGACAGAGGGCAGATATCGTATGAAGGGTTCATATGGATGGAGCTCCAGCTGGGGGCTGAACGGATGGATGGAGCAGTGCACGTAACAGCTGTTTCTTACTGGCCTGATGGCTGAACTAAAGTTTTGGATTAGTTTGTGTTGGAGCTTCATCATTCACAAGCATGGGAATCTGCAATTTTGTCTTTAACTTGACCTTTGACCTGACCATGAAAAGCAATAAGAGACACAGAGGTATGTGGTTTAGTGGTGCCCACTGACAAGTTTAGAGACAAAAATGACATAACACGGGGCTCATCAGTGAACTTGGGATCAGATCTATTAAACGAAACATCTTTGGACGTAAACCAGCTTGACATGCTTTTACGCTTTACTAGTTTAAACGAACTAGTGGATCTTAAAGTTTAGTCATTATGCTAAGCTGCCATAAAATCAGATTTTCTGACTCCTTTAATTCCAGATATTTTTTTCAAAAAATGCATATCTTTGGACTTGCAACTTTTATGCTGTGAGTGGGCAGCGCTAACCACTACATCATTGTCCCACCCACCTACACTTAACCTACTTAACACTGAGCATCTCCTGAAAGGCAAAGTTTTTTTTTTTTGTTTAATTCCTTTTATATCAGTACTTCTTTACTGTCATCTTCACATGGTTTATTTTAAATATATTAAGCTTCTTTGGTGAATAAAATATGCTACATTAGGAAATTTGTCTTGTTTGGTTTTTGGATGAAAGGTACCTAATTTGAGCTTTAAAAAGTCCAGTTTTAAACCACAGTGTTCACAGTTCCTGTGTTTCTGCTGATGAATGATGGTGATTTAGCCACTGGATAGTTTTTCCTTACATTGGATTACTTCACAGATGGGCAGGTGCACAATACATTACTTAGTGCTCAAATGAGACAGATGTTACGTTTCCTATAATGGATTAACCACGCTCATTATAAGAGAGAACTAAGTATAAAGACTAGTCTTTCTAGGAACATATATGAGCTTGGTGTAAAAAAAATTTTAAACAGGTACTCATTTAGATTTCTCCCCCAAAAGATTTTTTTAAGAGAAAATGTGTACCATCACTGACACAATGAAAAAATTTTTGTTGATCAGCCACAGTTAAAGTAAATATTATCTGTTCTTGCATGCAAAAAAATTTTCACCCATTAAAAAGCTTCCATGTCTATATTTCAATAAATGTCAAGCTGTACCAGTCACTCAACACATGGTATCCTCCTGTTGGCAGTATATCTGGTGGAACTGGTATATGATCTTTATTACTGACATCTCAGCTCCTGGCAGTTGCTCCAGTGACTCCTGAAACTCAGTTTGTGTCTAACGAGAGAAGAATAGATTAGAAACCATAGGACTCTTCTGCTTCTACCCTTCTCACCAGTTCTCTGTGTTAACACTAACATATTCTTTACTGTTCTCCACTGTTTTCAGTATGCCAACCTGAAGTCCCTCTTTTTGCATTCTCCATGAATCCCTAACCACTTAAACTACACATTAGAACCATGCTTCCTGTTAAACTGTTAAAATGACTCTTCTCAGTGTTTGCCGACTGTCTTTCCTGTGAACTCCAACCCCTTTCACACTTTATCTGTCAATCCTCCTTGGCTCAGAGACACGCCAGGAGGAAAAGGAGAGTAGAGAACGTGATGGCATGTCTTCATGTGACCCCGCAGATGGCATGTGACAGCCAGCTCAGCCTCGTGCCCTGCTCTCTTCTCCTCTTGGCAAACAGGCCACTGAGCCTTGGTGGAGTGGAGGGGAAGGGAAGGGAAGAGGAAGACAGAAAAGTGAAGGAGAGTAGAGCTAAAGAAGAAGATAAAAGACAACAGATAAGAATAAAATGTGGTTACAGGGCAACACAGTGTCAAAGATGTTTGTGGGATAGTGTGGAAACACAAATTTTCATCAGATCACTCTCATACGTACAGATTCCTTCCAATTTTCATAAGATTTATATTTTCCACCTTAAAGAGTGCAGCTAACGTCCTACAAGGTAAAAATTTGGGCAACGTTCATGCTGTGAACGTGACAGTTGTTTGTTTGTCGTTTGTCTTAATAGAAACTGTGTCTTAAGAAGAGATTCTGACTGTAAATTAAAATAGCCATGCAAGTCAGACTGAGGCAGACTCCTCCACAGCAAATGATGACAGTGCGAATGGAAACAGCTCATATTCACAGTCAAAGACCTGGCAGGGTGCCAGATGTAGGCTCACTTATTGACAGGCACAGAAGCTCACAGAAATAAAGCATGTGATAAACTATATCATAAAATAATCATGCAACCCATGCCGGTGTTTGTTTTTTTTTATTACAACCACAGTACAATTCCACACAAACCAATGAGGCATATCTGCAATGAACATGTACAAAATGTACAAAATGAATCTGAGGTGAGGGTTACAAAACACTTTTTCTTCGATGGGAAAAAAAATGAGTCATGAACATGCTTTTTTCACCGTATACATACACACGGGCAGAAATAAGCTGCAGCAATCGAATTCCACGCTAGTTTGGCACACTAATTCATCTGGGCTGGGCGGTGTGGCTGAACTTCTGAAAGCACAGATGGGAAGTGAGTTGGGGGGGAAAGCTTTAATTATCTGCTCATATAAACATAGTGATGCATCATTCAATGTCCCTGTATGAAGCTAACCCAGTGCATTTCTGTTATATTTTTGTTCTTGTAGCAAAATTGCCCCTGTAGTAGGGGACGTGAAACAGTTTTGTTTCAGTTAATCAGTGAATCATTTTCAATTTAGCTCATTAAGGCTTGCAAAAAGTTTTAATTTGGATGAGAAAATAAAGTAGCCCAGTAGTGGATAGATTTCTTGAACATTACTATGGCCCGCACCCCTCATGTGTAGGCAAATTCAATTCAGATTACTGCTTCAAGAAATTATGACTGGTATGAAAGACACACAGGCCTGGTTAGTTCATAAAAGATAATAAACACCTTAAGTCTAATGATAACATCTCACAATCTCTGAAAAGATTCCATCTTTCCCCACCCCCTGACACAGAATAGAACCTATTTCACTGTTGACTCTCAGCTCTATTTTATTTTTACTTTATTTGTCAATGAAAGGGCGACAAAGTACATATGCGATGTGCATGTTTTTCTGAAACCTTACACTTATATGATCATAACCACAACAAACGACTGGGAACATGATCTGCAGTTTGTAACTATATCGCTCCTGCCCAGGTTAAAAAAACAAAACAAAACAAAAAACCTTCCAAGATCATATCTCTTTCACTGAGCAGTTTTCACAAACACACATTGTCCTCTCTGACACTGGCAAATGGCAACAATTCGAGCAATCAGAGATCACAGGTTAAGTCTTACTATTTAATATGTCATTTGACATAATTATTTTTTTGTTCTGAAAACAGACTCCATTTTCTGCCAACCAAAACAAAGACGTGTCTGCTGAGCAGTGCAGGGCTTTAGCTACTGGCAATGAAAGCTAGAATACGTTCTCCTCTGCCATATGGACATAAAGTGGATTACAAGACAGCAGTGCCTTGCACTGACTCTTACCATTTAAACTTGGAAGCACACACTCTTTAGCCTAGCTTTTTCAGATATTGGTCCTTAACAGGGCAGCAAAGGTTCTTCTTATTTACAGAGAACATTCACAGTGGTCACATCTTTCTATCCATGTCACTAGTAATGAAAACGACCAGGAAATTCAAGTGTTTAACTCCATTTCCTAAAAGTCTGCAAAGCTACCTCATGCCAGTAATGCCAGTCTGAAGCAAAGTTAATTTTAAAACCACTGAGGCAAAAACCACCAAGCCTTAATGCTATTTTATTTTGCTTTGCTGCAGTTGATATATTTTACTTTATTGATTCCAAATTAGTTTCTACAGTAATTAGATATTTGCTTTGACATTGTATGCTCTATTCAATTCTATTCTAGTCTATATATCCTACTTATTTAAGGTATTTTGTTATAGGGTGTGCTAGCTGCTATAACAAAAGAGTTTTCACACCACTGGTAATCAACCAGATATGTCCCTTCAGGTTTGCCTTTTGTTAAGGGGAGGTAAGATATACTTCTAAAAACAGAACTTGTTCGGCTTGTTATTAAATGACGTTTACTAGAACCACTAGAAATGCAGCTGTATGGGGCACAGTTATTTTGAATTAACTAGACCCCAAGTAAGACTGCATAGAGCAATGAAAACTCTGTATTCTTTGCCACTCTTAATGACAAAATTAACACTGACATAAATATATAAATAATAAGGAACTTTCTTCTTTTTTTAAAAAAAATGCTGGAAACTCTGCTGTTGTGTAAGTTCTGCTGATATATATTTTAACATTGTTTCCTAATAGAATCCCTTTTTGTGTGGATTTTATTTTGCTTTTCAAAAGACCAGCAGTGGTTTATGGCACAGTTAATGGGGGATCATAATCAATAAATACTACTGAAGCACAATTGATTTGTTTGAGGTAAGTTGATCCATTATTGAGCGCAGAATTTTTAGATGGAACTTAAAACATCCTACTCAATACATACCTTTATCACAAGTGAAACAGGTGAGCCCACGCGCATAAGCGCAGACTCACTGAGCACGAGTCCACCGCTGCACGTGAGGCGGAAAACGCCCATAGTAACAGGTTCTGAGACCCTAGCAACCACAAGCCCCTTATAAGCTAAGAAAACACACAAAAGGCACAAAGCTCTACCAACATTTCTAGTAAACGCAGCTCACTGTGTAGGTTAACATTTGTGTTTTAACCAGGAAAACCACCGTGTTTAACAAAGTACACACAAAAGAGGGTGGCTGGCTCACTGGAAACAACCAATAACGCGATAAATAAAACCTGTTCACTTACCCGTGAAAACGCAGTCGACGCCCCCGGTGTCCGACGGCTCGAGCGAGCGTGAAAAGAGTATTTTTCCATGTAGTCCAGGAGCAGTAGTGAGTCTTTCTGTGAATGCTGACAACAGACAGATGGCTGGAGGGATGGGGCGAGATGAGATGTCCGCTATCTGTCCACGTTCTTTCTCACCTTGCGGTTGACGTCACTCCGCCGGGCTCAGCAGCAACAGACGACGTGCAGTTGTACCTGAACTTGCTCCTCTAATGGTTTTTAATTTATTAATGACCAAAAAAAAACAACAAAACTTTAACCTCAAAAAACTATTATTAAACAACATTATTAAAAACCTTTATATCATCAGAGAAATGTTTTTTTTTCTTTTTTAGCAGTTTCTCAGCTCTGAAGTCTACTCATATGAATTTAAAAATAGTAATGATGGTAATTTAATTTTAAAAACAGCGAAATGTTAGTCTAAATATGGAGAGCTACAAAAATCCTTTTGTCTAATATATATATATATGAACGCTTGTAACAGTTATTCAGATATTTATACACATAATGTATGTACACTTTATGCTCTATACATCAAATTATATAAAAACAATTTATATTTCTTTAATGATTTCTCATCTTTGAGAAATTTTAAGTATTACACTGGTCACTAGACAAATAATTTAATATATGCTCAAAGTTAAAATTTTGCTCTTTTATCCACTTTGTTCATTTATATTTTGATTTACAATTTTACTATTTAATTATATATAAATCAGCATAGTGTTTATCTTGAATAATTTATCATATAAAATAAATATATTGGTTTTGTTACCTTGGTTAAACTTTTAATATGATCTGGAGGAGAGGTTCTGCTGATATTCATTCAAATGACCTTGCACTACTAGCTTTTTTTTTTTTTAAAGTGCAATTTATGGTGAAGGCACCATTTGCCCAACCTTTAATGATGCAGAGGCACATTTGGAGAGGAGCCTAACATCTAATAACTTATTATTAGTCTATAGAGTACCCTGTGAAGACGAATACACTGGCCCCACTGATAATGGTACTGATATCAAATTTGCAACATTAAAGAAATCATTTTTACTTATTAGTGTACTATCTATCCACATGGATTTTATAATACAAAAAAGATGTCTCATGAAATTGCAAACAGCTGAACTTCAGCAGCTGTCACAGTGAATAGCTGCACTGAATATGAAGAGCCTGAGTCTGAATGACTAAGCAGCAAAGCAATGTGGAAAAAAAATCTCACAAGCACAAGGTCTTCATTTCCTGCTGAAGGCTGTAAGGTGCAGCCTTACACCCATTTCAAGGAATTGCAACCTACACTAATAATCTTTTGTCAGACTGCCATTTCCGAGGTCAATAATCAACCTTCATGCTCACATTAAACAATGAATCAGCTGTATACAATGGCACATTCGCATGTGTATCTGTCTAAAATTTAGACTACTGCTTCCTGAAATACATTCACAGTTGTGTGAAAATACTACACTATGGGTTATTTTCAGCCTCAGCTGGTCAAGGCTAAAATATCTGAACACCTGCTGCGTGAACCGAGATGAAACGTTGTACAGGCATTCATGTTGCCCACAGGATGACTGATGGTTTATGAGCAAGCACCCACAGGACTAATGACATTTCCATCTTTCTCACCTGGATTGTGGGTGCTAACGAATCCACTTTCATTTAGCTCAAAGCATCACTGTGACTAAGGCTATCAGTCATTCTGCCCTCTCACTGCAATCTTATAACTTTGTGAAATCACACTTTGTGGACACACTAATGCACGAGGAATGACTTACTTGCAGATATCTCATTCCTAACATACTGACCCACTGTGCGTCATTCTCTCCACCCCTGCAGCAGTCTGCTTGCAGCTTTTAGGTGGAAAAGATCCATCCTCCTGGACAGATAAATTCCTTGTGACATCCTGTTATTGTTTTTACTGACCTTCTCAGCTTTCCTACAGACAGTCTGGTTCATTGCAGTTTTCTCTCTCTCGCTCTCTCTTTCTCTCTCTCCACTTTTGTGCTTGTGTGTGTGTCTTTCAGATATACTGAGACAAAAGGAGAGCGTCCCACTGCAATAGAGGGCACACAGGACCAGTAAAGCAGCCCACTCTCTTCCTGCTATTGTTTCAAGGACCCAAATGAGGCCATGGAAGGTTATACCTCCTGGACATCAGCTTGCTCACCCTCCTGTTGACATGCTCCAACCTCCTACAGCTGCTGTGCATTTATATGGAGACACAGAATACGCCCACAGATGATTGCATTCCCTGCTGAAAGGTATCTTGCAGACAATAAGTCCTGAAAAGAGTCCTGAAAAGAAATTCTATTGTTCACAGTCAGTATGTTTCTTTGAGTGATGGATAAAATATAGCCTTGTTTTAAACATTGTGACAGCGCTCTTTTTGATGATTTTCTGATGATTGTAGTTTCTGTCTATCTTCCTCCTTCCTTCCTCCACCTCTGTGCCCAAACTGAAATGTCTCAGTTATATGGATTGCATAAAAATGCATATAGACATCTGTGGTGCCTAGAGGATGAATCTTAAATCCCTTACATTTTCTCAAATCCACAAGATTTTGTGGATTTCACGGCAATATGTCATGTATGAATTACCATGAAATCAGCATTCGATCCACAGTGAACTGCAACACTTTGGACTCTCTGACTTTTCACCATCATTAATTAAAAATAAGAAATTTATCCAATAGCTTTGCTTATAAATTATAACAATCCCACCAGGTTCAGTGGCCCACACATCAGTGAGCAAGTGTTTGTGAGCATGAACTCAAAAAATATTGTGGTCTGTTATATATTTTAGGTGTACAAACATTTTTTATCCATCTATTGTGATGCGTGTTTCTCACTCGAACATAGCCTAAACTGTAAAACAAACTCTCTTTACTGTTTCATTAATGACTAACATATATGCATTACTACACTGTTTATATGAAATCAATGTAGTCCAAATAAATTAGGCTAAATGTTGGGCCACAACATTTTTTGAGTATGCTATTGCATGACTGGTTGAAAGTGTGCATGCTTGTGAGTTTGTATGCATTTCAATGCCCTTTCTTGCACATGCACATGCAGTGTCTGTGTGCATGCATCCGTGACCTCATAACAACAATGACTGAAACTCTGCCTGTGCTAATGATAGGGTTAGCATTCACATTTCCTCCGATGAGCCATACCTTGCACTTGATGTTGTTGCCTGGTTCACGTCAAACGACAAATTGTTGATGCACCAGAGTTTCATTGGCTTACACTGACGTGTGCATTAAGCTGGATTTCTAAATCCTTCAGGCCTTCGGCTTTACAGTAGTAGACCTGGGAAGAGGGCCAGACATCTGCTGCCCAGCTCACATCAAAACGGCACGTGAAGCCTGCCCTTCTTATGTGGTATATAATGAATCCTCATGTGAATGACTTGCAATGGCTCCTGACTGTTGCTGTGAAAAGACCATTTGTGGGTTTTTATCAAGCATATCCAAACAAGCATATATAAGAACTGTATTGTGTATAAGGTGTTCATATTGCACATTGATATTGGACATAATTCAGTAACAAGGTGATCTTTTCTGACTAAATTCTGGTTGCAAAATCTAATGCAATGTGCTGTGTAAGGAAAAATAAAAAATACTAAGTGTTTTTACAAAACAATTGAATCTGTTGAGTTATTCATCACTATCTCACTTTACGTATCACTGTCGTGCTTTAATGGCAAGTACGTGGTTTAACCACACATATATCCCATCACAGAAAAGTAAGAGATTTAACAGGAGTGAGGAGATTACATGAATTTCCAGACAATAGAAACTATTCAAGCTGTGCTAAAAATGCTTGCTATATTTAACTAACTCGCCTTTCATTCATTTTAATATCCTGCTTTGGGATTAACCCTCACTTGAACTGGGCAACAAAGTAGTATTGGTGAGATGTGGAGATGTGAGCTCAGCAACGAGTTGCAGTGACATTTGACAGGGAAATTAAAAAATGTGAAATGGGGGGGGGTGAGAGAGGTGAAATAACAAGCAAATGTTTTTTTTCCTCTGGAGTTATAACTCAAAATGAACTCATTGGAATGTGTGATGAGCAGTGACCCTGTTGTACTCCTTTCTCCATATTGCCCTCATAGATAGACCTTATTTTTGGTATGTGTGTCACTAGTATAGAGAGTAAAAAACAATATACTCTCAGTGACCACTTCATTATTTATACCTTGCTAGTACTGGGCTGGACCCTCTTTTCATTCAGAACTGTCTTAATTTTTGGTATAGATTCAACCGGGCCCTGGACACATTCCTTAGAGATTTTGGTCCATATTGAAATAATTGAAGTTACTGCAGATTTGTTGGCTATACATCTATGATGTGAATCTCCTGTTCCACTACATCCCAAATTTACTGTATTGGACTGAGATCTGCCGACTGTGGAGGTCATTTGTGTACAGTGAACTCTCTGCCATGTTCAAGAAACCAGTTTAAAATGATCTGAGATTTGTGAAACGGCATGTCACCCTGCTGGAAGCAGCCATCAGAAGACATATGCTGTGGTCATAAAGGGATGGACATGGTCAGCAACAATACTCTGGTAGCGTTTAAACAATGCTCAAATATCCCCCACACCATTACACCATCACAAGCCTGAACCATTGCTACAAGACAGTATTCAATTCCATTTCAATTCAATTCAATTCAATTTTATTTACACTGCTCAAAAAAATAAAGGGAACACTTAAACAACACAATATAACTCCAAGTAATTCAAAATTCTGTGAAATCAAACTGTCCACTTAGGAAGCAACACTGATTGACAATCTTCACATGCTGTTGTGCAAATGGATAGACAACAGGTGGAAATTATTGGCAATTAGCAAGACACACTCAATAAAGGAGTGGTTCTGCAGGTGGGGACCACAGACCACTTCTCAGTACCTATGCTTTCTGGCTGATGTTTTGGTCACTTTTGAATGTTGGTGGTGCTTTCACACTCGTGGTAGCATGAGACGGACTCTACAACCCACACAAGTGGCTCAGGTAGTGCAGCTCATCCAGGATGGCACATCAATGCGAGCTGTGGCAAGAAGGTTTGCTTTGTCTGTCAGCGTAGTGTCCAGAGGCTGGAGGCGCTACCAGGAGACAGGCCAGTACACCAGGAGACGTGGAGGAGGCCGTAGGAGGGCAACAACCCAGCAGCAGGACCGCTACCTCCGCCTTTGTGCAAGGAGAAACAGGAGGAGCACTGCCAGAGCCCTGCAAAATGACCTCCAGCAGGCCACAAATGTGCATGTGTCTGCACAAACGGTTAGAAACCGACTCCATGAGGATGGTATGAGGGCCCGACGTCCACAGATGGGGGTTGTGCTCACAGCCCAACACCGTGCAGGACGCTTGGCATTTGCCAGAGAACACCAGGATTGGCAAATTTGCCACTGGCGCCCTGTGCTCTTCACAGATGAAAGCAGGTTCACACTGAGCACATGTGACAGACGTGACAGAGTCTGGAGACGCCGTAGAGAGCGATCTGCTGCCTGCAACATCCTTCAGCATGACCAGTTTGGCAGTGGGTCAGTAATGGTGTGGGGTGGCATTTCTTTGGAGGGCCGCACGGCCCTCCATGTGCACGCCAGAGGTAGCATGACTGCCATTAGGTACCGAGATGAGATCCTCAGATCCCTTGTGAGACCATATGCTGGTGCCGTTGGCCCTGGGTTCCTCTTAATGCAGGACAATGCTAGACCTCACGTGGCTGGAGTGTGTGAGCAGTTCCTGCAAGATGAAGGGATTGAAGCTATGGACTGGCCCGCCCGTTCCCCAGACCTGAATCCGATTGAGCACATCTGGGACATCATGTCTCGTTCCATCCACCCACATCACGTTGCACCACAGACTGTCCAGGAGTTGGCGGATGCTTTAGTCCAGGTCTGAGAGGAGATCCCTCAGGAGACCATCCGCCACCTCATCAGGAGCATGCCCAGGCGTTGTAGGGAGGTCATACAGGCACGTGGAGGCCACACACAATACTGAGCCTCATTTTGACTTGTTTTAAGAACATTACATCAAAGTTGGATCAGCCTGTAGTGTGTTTTTCCAAATCCAGGCCTCCATTGGTTAATAAATCTGATTTCCATTGATGATTTTTGTGTGATTTTGTTGTCAGCACATTCAACTTTGTACAGAACAAAGTATTCAATGATAATATTTCATTCATTCAGATCTAGGATGTGTTATTTGAGTGTTACCTTTATTTTTTTGAGCAGTGTACCAAATCACAATAAACAGTCATCTCAATGTGCTTTATATTGTAAGGTAAAGATCCTACAATAATTACAGAGAAAACCCAACAGTCAAAACAACCCCCTATGAGCAAGCACTTGGCAACAGTGAGAAGGAAAAACTCCCTTTTAACAGGAAGAAACCTTCGACAGAACCAGGCTCAGGGAGGGGCAGTCATGGATCCATTCTTTAACAATTACACCAAATTCTGACTCTGCAGACAGTTACTGTTGAATACCTATCAGCTCAAAGCAGTCTGATCATTGTTCTTTGACCTTTGGCATTAACTAGGCATTCTCACCCAGAGAACGCTACCCATTCTCTGCAAACTCTGTGGTTTGGGCAGTGGTCAGGGATAAAGGCCCTGGCAGCCTGATCCCTGGCTGATGAATCTGTCTATAGGAATATGGAATATCACCTCTCGGGTGGGGAAAGACCTCGAACTAGTGCTTGAGGTTGAGAAGAATTAGCTATATATAGTCAGGCTCACCTCAATATTCAACTTGGACACTAGAACCAGTGTCCTGGAGAAGGGCCGGCATTTGTGCCACTCTGGAGTTGCTCTTGTGAGAGGCAGTGGGCAGAGGTGGGTGTACTTCTTTGACGAGAGGGTTACTTCCCTTTGCCTTCAGGTTGTGGAATGGATCCTGACTGTTGTTTGTGCTTATGTGCTGAATGACAGTTCAGTGTACTGTATCTTCTGCTGCTGGGGGACTTCAATACTCATGCAGGAAACAACAGTCAGACTTGGAGGAGTGTGCTTGGGAGGAACTACTAGCACCATCTCATCCCCGCTGTGGCCACAAGATGGTGGACATCAGAGGGGAAGTGAGCTGACAAGCTGAACAAGGAATCATATCAAGCTTGGCTGGCTTGTGGGACTCTAGAGGCAGCTGACAGGTATCAACAGGCCAAGCAGAGTGTGGCCTCACCTATGGCCATGGGCTATGGGTAGTGACTGAAAGAATGAGATTGCAGCGGTGAAAGTAAGCTTCCTTCAAAGAGTGGCTGGATTCTTCCTTAGAGATAGGGTGGGGAGTTTAGTCATTCAGGAGGGGCTCAGGGTAGAGCCGCAACCCCTCCGCATTCAGAGGAGCCAGTTGAAGTGGTTTGGGCACCTAATTAGGATGCCTCCTAGGTGAGGTGTTTGAGGCATGTCCTACCAGGAGGACGCTCTGAGGTAGAACCTGGACATGCTGAAGAGATTATGTCTCTCGGCTGGCTCGGGAACCCCTTGGTGTCCCCCTGGATGAGCTGAAGGAGGAGTAGAGGGAAGTCTGGGAGTCTCTGCCTAGACTGCTCCCCCTGAGACACATACCCAGATAAGCGGTAGCAGATGGATGGATCTTTGTAAATCCTGGAGATGGTTGTGTGGGTAAAACCCAGTAGATCAACAATTTCTGACATACTAAGACCAGCCTGTCTGTAACCAACAATCATGTCACATTCAAAGTCACTTAAATCATTTTTTCCCCTCATTCTGGTGATCAATTTGAACTTCAGGAGGTCATCTTAACCAGTGAAGACCTGGGAGCAATTAAGTGCATTTCATCTACATGGCTAAATGCACTTAATTGCTCCCATTTGTTTGATTGATTAGATATTTATGCTAAGGAGTAGTGGAACAAGTTTAATACTATGTACCACATTACCAAACACCAAAAAAACCATACCAATATTCTTTGGAGGCTTTATACTATTCAGTGTTAAAGAAAGTCTTATTATACTATTAAGAAGTGATTTTTGTGGCTTTTACAGGAGAAAAAATCATGTACTGTCTCCATATGCAATGCTTTAAATAACAACACCACAAAATTGGCACCTTCTTTCTATCTACACACGTTTCTATGTTATTCATAAACAGAATGATTCAGTTAGCATATTATACTGTGCAGAGAATGCATATTTAGTGCACTGCTGCAGTGCCGCCTCATTCCCACAGCAGGTCTTCTCCTTATTCAGCAGCATGTAAAACTGTTGCTCAGTTGTTGCTGAGGTAAGTAGAAAGTGCAGAGCATTGCTTCCATCAGCACCACTTTGTTGTTGGTGAAACAGTGTAACACAACACCAGCACCCCACTGTGTCAGAATGTGGCTACTACAGTTGAGTCCTGAAAAAAAAAGTGATATCCTTTGCCACTCGAAACATTATCTGAGGGCATAAAGATACACAGTGACTGCAAGTTATAACGCATGTCTCACACACTGGTGGCGTGAGCATTTTTGTTCAGCTTTTAGCAGCTGGTAATCATTGTTCCAAATGCGTCTACATGTAATTTCTTTAAAGTGCCACTAGAAGGAGTCCTTGCCTTTCTGTGCTTATAAAGCTGCAGGCTGCAGTCGAAAAGCAGTTGAGGGTGAGAATGATGAACCCTTTCATCATTACTCTTTACTAACTGGTGACAATTCCCTGAAAATTTTTTGGAACTTGTATCTGCATGAACTGTCATTATTCTGCTGTGATTTTCAGCGCGCAGTGCTAAACTGATCAAATATTGGTTTGTTATTTTTCAGATTTTAGGTGCAGCTGTTTCCACAGTGCTTTCTTATGACATTTTGTTGCAAAACAATCATTACTAGTAGGGATATCTGTAACGAGAAGGAGCAGAGTGTCTGTTTTATTTGAGGAAACTTGAAGAGTTAGTTGTTCAGAGAATAAGTAGAGATTCTCTGTTATCCTGCACACTCTTACTTCAGTTTAAAGGTCCAGTGAGCTGTGTTCACAGGTGTCCCTTCTTTAAATTTCAGTCAGAATCTAAGGTGAAATTTTCAAAACCAAAACCTTGATGGCGCTCCAAAGGAAGCTTTACTGCAGGGCATGACCGCAGCACGCTTCCAGCAGAGAGCAAATTACATCTCTGCTGCTATTGCTGTTATGTGTTTTAAGATTTGGAAAACTGCTGAGTCATTTTTGTGCTTATTGAAACAGGAAGAGCAGCTTTCGTACCTTCAATGCCAGGAATGAAAGGCAGTCTTGGCCACGTCCTAAACATAGGTTTACATTTTAAGCTTCAGCAGTTACTGGCACAGTATTCAAGGAACAGCCATACCATATCGAGAAGAAAAAGAAGCCAGAGGAGAAATTATTTCTATTGTTGCCAATGCAGATGAGAGAGAATGACACAATGTTGACGCACAACATAATCTGGTTAAGTGTCAAATCTGCCAAAAGAATGCTTAGACCTTCAGATCTTTCTTCAGAGACGCAATATTGTTCCTTTCAGCGTGTGCGTGATAATCACTGATTGCTTTGGCAAGATGGAGAGGAGCTCAATGTTCGGCTCAAGTGCCAGAATTTGACACAGACTGAATATGGAGCCTGCAGTCAGTGGTGGGCAGCAAGTGTTTCACTTATCTTAATTTCATGCCTCCACCTCTACTCCACTACATTAAAGGGTGAAATATCATACATTTTTACCCCAACTACATTCATCTAACAATTATAGCTGCTAGATATTTTTCACATTATGGTTTTACATTAAAAAGCCACGTATGAGCTAATACAGTGCAAAATGTTGTTAAAGAATAGTAATAGTAATAGTAATTCCTTATAAAACACTTTCTCGTTGGGGTCTCTTGTCATATTTCAGTTGTCTGTGTCTTCTTAGCAGAACTACCAAAGAGACACTTCAAAGTAACTTTTTATGCATTAACTATCATATATTTTTTTCTTTTTCTTACCACATTAATCAGCTCACAACCTCTCTAGTTTCTCACCTACATTCCCCGCAGATCAGTTGCTCTCAGTGCCGGCCTTGTTAAATGTCAATACAATAAATGTCACATAGAGCTCGTTATTTAAGTTGCTTTAAACTGCTCATCGTTGCTACACATCTGCAAGCAGCTTTGGAATTGAACCTCCACCTCACTTCCACCTTTCATAGTGTGTCTGACTTAATCAGTGTCATGTTTGTTATCACTGATTGTTCTGATCTACATGGGAGGTCTTGCTGCTCCTCTTGTGACCTTTTGCTTTCCCTGTATGCGCGTAGGGGGAAGGGAGGCCCAGGACAGAACCATACCCCCAAATACAGATTTCTGCAATTGGACATAATGTTAAGTACAACAAAAGTGGACCTGAATAAGAACATTTTAAAGAGTCAGTGTAGACTTACAGTGTCATGTGGATGACAACAAAGTGTAATTTCAAAAATTCTTACAGGAAATTACAAGAGAAAAAAACCTTTGTGCTTGGAAGGCTTTATTTTGTCTGTTAAATGCATGATTCTTCCCATCTGAAACATCAGCAATATGCAAATAACCTTAGCGTAAGTGCTCTCAGGAAATACACTCTTGTGTGAATTCTCTTTCCTTGGGCCACAATAATGACACTATCTTTTCTGTTCTCAGAAGAATCGCTGGCACAGCAGAATTTCTGCAGAAAAAAATCCCTACTATTTCTAACATAAAAAAAAAGAAAAAGTTATGGGTGTACAGGTTTTAAGGTCAGATCTGTAATGCTGTAATTTTTCTAGAAGAAAAAGCGTGTGGTGAAATGCCCCACTTTAATGCATTAATGCTATGGCAAAAAAAGTTCAAAAAGTCTGGATAAAATTTTATATTTTCTAGAGGTCCTTCTAACCAGATGAGAGGTATTAAAAGTTAGTTTGTGAGCGTAACCAGCAATGAGAGGTCCATTATGTGCAGTTATTTCTCTGTTCATTAATCTCCATCCATACTTAATTTGGTGCATTCACAGTTCATTTCACCTTTAAAAGTCCCTGCCTGCAGGAGATGTTCTCCCCTTTGATGCTAAGGGACAACGTGTCATTTGCAGCTGTCACTCATAGAGTCTTGTGCTTGCTTTGAGACTCTATGCAAGCTGTAAAAGTCCCCTTTTATTTTTTTTTTAAGCCATCTGCATAGTGTTACTTCATCTAGCTGTTTGAGCTTCACTGTGCAGAATGATGCACGCGCAGAGTTCGACAGTAAACACTAAATCTGAATTTCAAGGCATGTATATATGAACATGATTTTATGACATAATGACAAGTCTGGAAATCTAACTTGTCAGTGAAGGGGGAGATGTCTTGTACGAAGCATTGTTGCATAATTATACTGTAAATTGCTATAGTGGGATTTTAAAGCTTGAACTTTAGGGCCATATTGTGAAACACTTTGACGTTATTGATCATTCTGCTGTTTGTGTTTTTGCTCTCAAACAAAGGTTAGTTGACACACTTCAGTGCACCTATCATGATAGGGATGAGGTGTGATTGGTAATCACTTAAATCTAATTCAATCATACTCACACAGCCCTTACACACACTGTCTGAAATGGGCCTGGTTAATTGAAGTTGTTTTAAAAACCGCCTTGGCTTCACATGTTTTGTGGACATTTCTCTAGTTTATTTATCTGTTTAATTTGACTAAATAAACAATAATCTAATTTTTTAAAAAAACCCTGGACAAACCTAACCTTTGCAGCTGCAGAGGTGCTAACAGAGTCTGTGGCTGTAAGGAAATAAAAGACTAAATCATCTCTTGTAACATTTACGGTCAAAAATTTACCTTCTTCCAGTGATGCAAGAAACCTACAGATGTAAGTGCTGCTACATGCGCATTCAAGATGCTACTGAAATAAAAGAATAAAAGTACAGGGTGGGAAGGTAGTGTGGTGTGGTGTGGCTGCTGTGGTCGCCTCATAGCAAGAAGGTCCTTGGTTCAAATCCTGTCTGCATGGGTTCTCACCAGGTGCTTTTGCTTCGTCCCACAGTCCAAAAACAGCAACGGGTTAAGTTAACTGGGGGATTCTAAACTGACCTCAGGTGTGAATGTAAGCATGAATGGTTTGTCTGTCACTATGTGCTATCCCAGCAACAGACTGGCAACCCGTGCTATTGTGTGTCCTGCCTTTTGCCCTATCACAGATGGGACAGACTCCAGCACCACCAGCCGCCTTGAATTGGATACGTGGAAGAAAATGGATGGTTCAAGGTTTGAAAAACCACTGTTCCCTTTGGGAAACTGCTTGAGGTATATCCCCAGACAAAGACACGAGACAAGGGAGAGAGAAAAGAGACGTACAGAAAGCATAAACGCAGATAAAAAAAAGTAACTGTTCGATATGCAGTGCAGCATAATGGCCCTTCTGTGTTGTACCACTATGTATTATATTATTTTGGTGGTATGGTATTGCTGTGATTAGTACTGTTGCCTCACAGCTTGAATCCACCATATTGAAGCTAGCGCAAGTAAAACCACCATTAACTAATATTACTATTATATTCTGTTGTCCAAATGAAACAAAAACAAGTAGTTCTTGCCGTCTAAAGCGGATCACAGTTTAATTTTAAAAAAAAACAAATCCTCAAAATTGTAACTGTAGCAGCTGGATAGATCTGGTAAAAGGTTTAACATGTGCACGTGACATGTATGGAGCTTTAAAGCAGTACTACGAATATTCACATAAAGTACAAGTTTCTAAAAGTATGTGGAGAACTTGAGTTCTTGAAGTGCACCGCTTGTTTCTATTGTATGGGAACAAATCATCATGCATGTATATTGTATTTGTTGATGTTCTATTCTGCGCAAACAGAAAACATATTAACTAATTAAAGAGAAAAGCAATAGCTTTAGAAATATTACGTCCACTTCAATACTCAGTGTAAAGTCCATTATGACTCTGACAGCCCTGTTCTCTCTGTTGTAAACCACTTGAGGCAGCTCAGTGATCTACGCTGCAGCAGTCTGCTAGAAAGGACAGGGTGTGAATGCATAAGTTACACAATGATTCATATACAATTGATTGAAAAAAATTAAGTGGTTGATAATAAGAGCGTACTCCATCTTCACTGATGTATTAATATCTTAATGGAGGAGTTAACAATGTGGACTCATTGCTTGTGGCAGCTTCTTGGCGCAGATCCAGTCTTCACAACAGAGAAAGAAGACAAAGATATGGAGATACATGAAAGAGAGGGTGGATCACTGTAGGACCGAAAGACGTGCTGTGTACTGATTTATAATGCAATTTTAATAGCATCACACAAAGAAAAATGATCTTTCCCAAGTTGCTCCTTCAAGAAGAGTTCGTGCATGGCACTCGAGTATTTTCTGTGGGTCTTCTGGTTTCATTAGTCAAACAGTTTGTCTTTTTTGTCCTCTGCCTGCTATGAAACCAATGATGATGGAGAAGCTTCTGACTTCAAATTTACTTACTCAAATCCATTGCTTAATGATCAGATTCATCATTTTTTTTGAACACATCCCTCAATAAGCAGCTCCTTGCCTCTCTTCAACCGGGGTAAAGAAATCAGTTCCACAGTACGACTCTCATGTCTGTCTGCTGGACATAAAGCTGGAGCCAGAAGCTGTTTAACCTAGCTCTAGCATGAAGACTTAAAGGAGGAGGAAAACAGCCTCTTTCTCTGCTGATACTTGTGGACTTTGTTTTGAGGGTTATCAAACAAAACAACGACCTTCTTCTGCTCCTTGGGAGAAAGTGGGCCAAGTGAAAATCCATTAAAATAAATGTAAAGAGCAAAGTCTTAAGCCTGCACGCCATTTAGAGCTACCTATGGGACCAGAAAGATTGGGGGTTAAGAGGTAAAAGGGGGAGGATGTAGGTTTGAGCAAACCACCTCTTTGCTTGACCCAGAGTACTCCAGCTCTACAGTGTGTCTGTCAACACTTTTATAGTTTACATAGTCTTTTGATCATTGAATTTCCTAAGATGCACATTAGGCAAATTTGTAAATGTCTTTTAGCTGTTCTTACCTTAGAACACTAAGATCATTTTTCATCTAGTGAAACATGCAGGTGAAATAATAAAACTTTTCTTGACAGTGCTGTCCCCAGAAGCTTCTTGGCTAGCAATAGTAATGGAATCATTGGATGATGAAGAATCTAAAGGAGAAGAAGAAAGGCAATCCATTTACCTCTTCAGCAGCAGCTTAACAAATCCAGTCTGCCTGTGGATACTGAAGAACTTATAATATAACTGTCCTAACAGGGGGCATTTGGGACTGGGGACTGATCGGGCAGGGGCTCGAGAGCCTGGCAGTGACTGGTGTGCCATCAGATCTATATTCTACTCACTGTGCACAATATATGTCATTACTGCAGGTCATCGCCAGGGTATCAAAAAGCTCAGCCATATCCTCTTCCAGCACATTGTTATATTAAAAGGAAATGTAATAACTTCAAGGGTCTGTGGTTCAATATAAATCATATCTGTTGTTGCAAATTAAATGTAATTTCTTTCACTGATATTTGTGGGGTGTTTTTTACATTCTCCTGCAAATTGTACACAGCAGCATGGACTAAGAATGGATTCACATATAGAAATGACTCTCATTTAAAATAAATTAAAAAAAATAAAAGTAAATTTCATTCAGACCTGTCTTAATTCTTGGTATAGATTCAACCTGGGCCCTGGAGACATCCCTTAGAGATTTTGGTCCATATTGAAATAATTGAAGGGTTGTTTTTGTTTTTTTTTTACACAAAGGATGTTTTCAGGTTTAATGCATCTGTCATGTGTCTGACATCTACACAGGGCTTTATTATTTCAAAACAGCTCAATCAGTTCCCTAGAAGTGCTTCTGACGCCAGAAAACATCAATACCTTTTTATGAAAATGTCGTTCTGTTTAAAGTGGAGGCCGTTTTTGTTTAAATCGTGGCCTCCATCCTTCAGCCACCACCTTTCTTACCAAATTTGTCTCCTGCATCTTCAGCTGTGTGCCGCTAACCTCAATGCTTAGACTACCTCAGGAAAAAGAAAAATGCACCCAGCCATCCGGGCCACAAAACCACAAACTCTGTTAAACTTATGAGAAGCTATATATGCAGGAGGCCTGCAGAGAGAAGTAACAGAGAAAAACCACACGAACTTTGTCAATAAGCGATGAAAAGCTGGACTTTCTGTTCACTGATCAAAAACAACAACTTCACTTTGTACTTACAAACTCCCAAACAAGAGCACACCTCAAAATAGTTTAAATGCACACCGACATGTACCAGCATGCCTCTCACAGATGCACATTATATATATATATATATATATATATATATATATATATATATATATATATATATATATATATATATATATATATATATATATATATATATATATATATATAGAGAGAGAGAGAGAGAGAGAGAGAGAGAGAGAGAGAGAGATTTCGCCTGGAAAAGAGTGATCACTGCAGTTGCCGCCCTGTCACTGAGAATGAGAAAGGATCCTCAGTGATGCACGACCCATGTTTCTCAGTAAATTTTAAGTACAGCACCAAACGACACAGTTCGGTGAAACTGCAATGAACTTAATGTGGCTGCATAATGACAAAAAAATGGTTTGCCATAAATTTAGTGATGGATTCTGAACATTTCCAATGTGACATTTAAGCGTTTTCCAATTACAAGTGTGTTGTTTAGTAAATCAGACAGTGTTGTCCTGCTATATTGTGGGCCCTTATATACACATTTTATCATGAAAAATGTTTTGCCTTGTCAGGGTGTACTTGCCTGAGAACACAATAATTCAAAAGGTATATTTTCGTTTAAGGTTTGAGAAACCACTGTTCCCTTTGGGAGACTGCTTGAGGTATATGACCAGACAAAGACATGAGACAAGGGAGAGAGAGAAAGAGATGTGAGCAAGCATAGAAGATACAGAAATAAAAAGAGTGACAGATGAATGGTGACTTCCTTTCTCATAGGCATCACATCTCCTCCGAGGTTGGCTTTTTCAGCTGAGAGGTAAGGAGGAGCAGACAAAGCCAATTTCATATTCAACTTCAGACTATTACTGAGAGCTCATGAATCTTAAGGCAAGTAAGAATACTGGCAATTAATAAATACAATATAAAGTTTACAATAAGGATAAAAGATTTAAATATAATTAAATATATGATAAGACTGTGATAAAGATAAAGACAAGTAGTGGTTACCACATTTGCATAACATGCAAAAGATCCTCAGTTTGATCCTGGGAGGAAAGATGGATCTCTGTGGGGTTGCATCAGGAGGGGCATTTGCCTTAAAAAAAAAAAATCTGCCAAGTCAAACGTGGTGCTACTGGCTGCCGTGACCCCCTGTGAATAAGGAAGCAGCCAAAAGTAGCTTTCATATAGTTAACGGGCTATTAAAGTAGTGCAAAGGAGTCAACTCAGGAATATATATAGAATAATGTAGTAATGTAGTTATTTAACATTTGTATTGTGGAACAATATACCTGCAAAAAGTATAAGTATAGTCTATGCATTATGCAACCAATTTCATTAAAATGGGAGATTTTTTTTCTAATATCACAAAAGGCAGATGTGCAGATATGAGAGAGAAGAAATGGCAAATATAAATGTGTTCCTAATGCTAAAAGATGGTGCATATTTCTTAATGTGGGACAGCTCAGGCTGAAATCTGGGACAGTCATTAGGCGCCTTTTCTAAAGGCTGAAATCACCTCATGAAATCATGCAGTAAAAAAAACTTCTCTGGTCTTAAAAAAAACCCTATTAGGTCTATGTGTGAGAATCAATAGACAACCAAAAAACTGTGTCAAACAATGAAGTTATAAATTATTTATTGCACATGAAATCATGAAATAATTTATTATAATATTATGGACTGGCATTTATATAGTGCTTTTGCAGTCTTTCTAACCACTTAAAGCACTTTAGCCTATGATTCGCATTTAACTATACATTCACTCAGCACTTTATTCTCTGCACTTGATCCAGCTCAAAGCCACAGGCAGTTTAGAATGACCAGCTAATCAAACGTGCACATCTGTGCCACCCAATATTATATTGTGAACAAAATGTAGGAGCTATGAAAAGTTTATTTGAAGGAAATACAAGGTGGAGCCACAGCAGTGTAATACTTTCAGTTTAGTTTTCTGTCTGTCTGTCAGTCTGCCACCCACCAAATAAATATTCAGTATATCAGGATGAATATCCCTGTTTATCTGATTTGTTTTGCATACATTCATGTGCTTAAATATCCCCTATATAAGAATGTCCCCCAAAGCACATTTCCCAAAGAGGAACAGTAGAAAAAAGGATTAAAATAAAATGTATTATAGTATATTTTGAAGTGAGAATGACATTAATTTTTCATATCAGCTTAATTTATGAAATATTTAAATCCTCAAAATCCTCCTTTAAATGGACGTCTACTGTGATTTATGTGTTGCCTGTCAGTAACTGGACTCAACACAGTTGACTGGTTTACAGCTGTTTAAACACATTCCTGACCTCACAGGCGCCACTTCCTGTTTGAAGATTGTCCCTTTTATAGAGCCATATGCGTAAAGTCAAGTAGATTCATGACTAATATTGACACCCCATGACAATAATCCCATTCATTAGCATGTTCGAACGTCCCAGTGTTCAGTGAGTTCAGTTCATCTACTTTCTGCACCCTGTCATCATTTGTCTATTGCAATAATAAATTTCTGTATATAGCACCTTTCAAAACAAAGTTACAAAGTGCTTCACAGAACAAGATCTGAAACAGACAACAAATAAAACATTTAAGAAGAGATTAAAGTGAAACAACAACTAAGGCACAGGAAGGCTGGTGGCACAAAAGGATAAAGGGGAGCAATAAAGACAATTCAAAATGGAAAAACAGGTAAATTAAAAGCAAATATAAACACTGATGGCCAGCAGGGCCCTGGCTGAGGACCTCAGATTATGACCAGGAGCATACAGAGTTGAGAGTGGCGATATACTTTGATGCGAGCCCACAGCAGGCCATAAAAGTCAACAATAAAATCTTAAAACCAGTTTTAAAAGTAATAGGTAACCACTGAAGGGAAGCTAAAATAGGAGGGATGTGTTCTGCCTTTACGATTTAAGTAAGAAGTGTGGCTGCTGCATTTTTGACCATCGAATATCCAAGACAGTAATTTTTTTACTTCTATAAATTCTTCTTCCAGCTGCTCCTTTTAAGGGTCACCACAGCAGCTCATCTGCCTCCATCTCACCCTATCCCTAGCATCCTCTTCTATCACACCAACCCTCTGCATGTCCACCTTCACTACATCCATCAATCTTCTTTTTATCAGTGCCATCATCTCTGAACCATACATCACACCATGTCTCACTACCGTCTTGTAAACCTTCCCTTTCACTCTTGCCACAATCCTTCTGTCACAAATCACACCAATATTCATCTCCACCCACTTAACCCCACCTGCAGTCTCTTCTTCACTTGTCTCACAATCTGTTGCTATGACTTCTTGACCCCCAGGTATTTAAACTCGTCCCCTTCGCTACCTCTGCTCCTTGCATCTTTACTGTTAGACCTGTCTCCTTCTCATTCGCCCAACGTATTCTTCCACTGACTTTCATTCCTCTTCTCTCCAGAGCATACCTCCACCTCTCCAGGGTCTCGTCCACCTGCTCCCTGCTCTCACTACAGATCACAGTGTTGTCTGCAAATACCATAGTCCACCGACTCTTGCCTGACCCCCATCCGTCAACCTGTCCATCACCACTGTAAACAAGAAGGGGCTCAGAGCAGACCCCTGTTGTAATCCCACCCTCACCTTGAACCCATCTGCCGCTCCTATTGCACACCTCCCCGCTGTCTCGCTGTCCTCATACATGCCGTGCACCACCCTCAAATACTTCTCTGCTTATCCTGACTTCCTCAGGCAGTACCGCAGGTCCTCTCTTGGCACCTTATCATATGTTTTCTGTAGATCCACGAAGTGCAAACCCTTTTGACCTTTTCTATACTTCCCAAACTACACTCTCAAAGCAAACATTGCAAATGTTGTGCTCTTTCACGGCATGAAGCCATACTGCTGCTCACTGATTGTCACCTTTTTTCTTATGGCACTGGAAGTGGTCTTGTTAGGCCTGAATTATGCTTCTGCATGTACGTAACCGAAAAACCCCTCTGAACCCTATGCTGTAGCCTACAATGTAACCTACGACGTAACCGCACGTGCACCTCTCGAGAAATGTAACTACAAGTCAGGTTGATGCAGCCCGAAGGGATTGTGATTACTGCTTAGGGTTCAGAGGGGTTTTCCAGTTAAGTATGATGCAACTCTCTCCATTTATCCAGGCTTAGGACTGGCACTGGAAGTACACTGGCTTGTGCCCCCTCCCCCCAGTGGCTGGGTTTTTTGCACTTCCTATAACTGTGGCTACATTTCTCTATGAGCTTGCTGTCTGTGTATGGTTGGTTACTCCAGTCCACATGCTCCTGGCTGTTCCTGGTTATTCACCTCACTTATGAGATCTGAAAACCCTCTTTGGAGCTGTGTCTTATACTTGGACACAGACATACCCCCCCCCCAAAAAAAGGACTTTTGGTTTCCAAAGGTTAAAGAGGCCTCTGAGGGGCACCACTCTGTGCACCACTGCCATCCGCTGTAGCTGCATCCGCGCTTCAGTCTCCACCTCCCTCTTAGCGCCGCCCTCGAGGAGTGACTTGGTGTTGAAGCAGGGAGCTGAGAGAGAGAGAGGGGACTGTGCAGACTCACATACACACTCACACACACACAAACGGAGGTATACACTCAGAGCTCTTCACGTCAGCTCCGCTGTGGCTTTACTAACGGGACAAGTTTAAAGCTCCTGGATATCACTGTGGGCTCTCTGCTTTCCTCTCTGCTCAATGTGAACATCTCGAGCCACTCCGAGGTGAGTGCAAACATCTACACATGTTGCCAGTTTTCTTTTCAATTTCGGGTGTGTTTGCTGTGAACCGTTTGAAACTAAACCAGAGAAGGGAAGAGAGGATTTTTTTTCCCCCTTGTAGAGGAAAAGGGGCAGTAGACAGACAGGCAGGAGGAGAGGCATGTCCGGCTCTTGCTGGAGCACTTCGAGCTAGCTCACTTTACCGCCTTTAATGGGTCACCAAACGCTTTAGTAAGCTGTGATTACACCGGTGAAAACCGTCGTTTCCGCTGCTGGCGCCAGTAAACACAGCTACACGGGGTGAGATTAGCAGAGCGGCTTTAACATCTTCCTCATGGATGTTGGTGTAACAGTGCTGCAGTGATACGACATGGTGCCCCCCCCCAAAAAAAATATATGAGCACTCCAGCGTTTCTGGTCTACTTTTGGGAGTGCTGGCTGACTTGCGGGACACCAGCACCATTTGCAGCGAGTGAAGCTGCACATGTTTATTTTGCTTTTACTTTGTGAGTTTGCGTCCCGCACGCCGAGGCTGTGGGGACTGATGTTCGGGCTTTGAATGCCGAGGTCGTCATGGGCGGAGCGGCGTCTTCTTAACTTTGAAATGGGAAATTTAGGTATGTGCACGCATATAATTTCCGCCTTATTGTGAGTGCTCATTTATTCCTCCTTTTTTTTTTTTTTTAAAGTGAAGTGATTTAATCTTATGTTTTATTTAAAAATAAATGATTACAGTAAACGTATATTAAAACGACCCCCCTTAATCTCAAATTAATGTGTCCAAACTGTCCATTTTGTCCAACTAACAGTAAAAAAGCCTGTAAAGACTACCCAGCAAATGTCAGAATCAGCTAACAGCCCCACCTCAAAGACGTTCAAAATATACTGACATAAAATCACTGTAACTAACATAAAATCACAATGACTAGCAACACCTGGCAAGGCTGCAACTAACAGTTATTTTCATTGCTGGTTTAGTTGTTAATTACTTTATCCATTAACTGATTTGGTCTAAAGTGTCCTTCACATTTTCCAACACCCAGGTTTTTATTTTGTCGGAACACTAGTCCGAACCCTCCAAATATTGCCTTTATTATAATGCAGCAAAACCCAAATCCCTAAATTCGACTGACAGTCCAAAAGCCTAAAGAGATTTACATCACAGTGACATAAAACAGGAATTCTCATGTAAGCAGCTTTAACCAGTAAATATGTTGGCTTTCTTTTTTTAAACATAAGTGTATAAAATGTTAAACAGATTATCAAAATAGCTGCTAGTTTTGTTTTGTGAAGACAACCAATTCTAAGCTTGCTACAATGCAGATCAGGCCACATTAAACAAATGTTTGACCCCTAGTATTGTGATGATGTCAGTGGTGTCCTAATGTGCTGCTTCATGCTTGCACCAAACATCATCAGTGGTGTTTGTCTCACTTTGTGCCAGATGTACTCGTTTTTACGACAGGTGTGGGCTCCTTCCGTGGCTAAGTTGGCCTTTAAATCTTTGATGTGTGGAGACATCCTGAACGTGTTCCCCTGCTGTTCCTCTCAGCATCTGCACCAGCTATTGGTTCATGTTAGAGAGATGGTTCAAGCTGCTCTCCTTTGTGTTTGTCCACTGTACATGCATGCAACAACATAAGCGCGATGAAGCGTGTCTTTACATGCAAACACTTGAATCTGGACTCCTGCAGGTGTGCATCGCAAACAAGAGTCCAATTTTGCTGCTGCTAGATGTACTGTGCCATGATTATGCACACTGTAGTGCAAGTTAGCGCCTAACCACATAGTGTTTGGTTACAGTCGACCTGTGGTGCTCACATGTGGAGCTCAGTGTGCACACGAAGACGTGCAAAGCAAACAAGCAGACACCTTAGTCTAAACACTGAAACTGACCACACTTGGTCAACTGTACATGCAGATGCAAAATATAGTAAACATAAGGGTGCACTGCATCATTGTGTAATAGGTAGCAGGAAAGCTCCAGGATGGATCAGAAAAAAGGGCAGTTAGACAGCATTACTCTCCCATGGTTTAAAATGGCCTCCACACTGCAGTTTAGTTGCAGGATCCAAAAGGATATCTGGATCCAGATTAGTTTGAGAACATCAATTTTTCTTATTTGTATTTTTGAGTATATGGTGCAACTCCAAAAGTTGGTTACTTCTAAATTGGGCCAAGCTTCATCTTTGATTTTCTTTAATACAAATCTGTCTATAATGTTTTGAGTAATAATGATCATAATCAAACAAACTCAATCACATCCTTGGTGGAAGTAGCAGCTCAGGTTTTGCAAAGAAGACTGTAGACCCTTGAATATGATGAGACCTGATGTCTTTTTCTTCCATCAGTTACTTCCGGTAATGGCAGATGGCATCCTAGCAGTTGCAGATTAAAGGTCAAACCTCCAGAAAGTGTTTAATAGGGGTGATTTAATGTCATGGTTTAATTGACACGGCATAGTATTGTGATATTTTGTGTGGTGATATCGTATCGATACAGGTACGCCAAATGTTGATATTCTATTAAATACATTGAAATACTCTGGGATTACTTTGATCAAGAGGGTTCATCTCATGCACCACCATCCTGAGATAACATTAGCTGAGCAAACTTACATTGAATGGGCTCAACCGAAAAAAAAACCATCCAACACTGGACACACTTAGCTTGACAAAGCTACCTCCTAATTCAAATCTAGCTGATGGCTCAGTCACACAAGTAAAAATAGAATAGCGACCTCCATCTACAAAACATCGATGGCTGGCTGGTGATTGTGTTGAATTTTTTTCCATTCTGTGACTGATTTGCAATTTGTGGTGACTAAATGGTTGCCCAGAGCTTGAAAGTGTTGCATACTCGTGGCCAAAAGTGGCCACGAGTATGCATAACAGGTTGCCTGATAGGAGGCGACCTTGCTGCAATCAGTGGTAGTCTGACTTGGACTGACTCCGAGAGATTGTCAAAGGTTTGCAAATAATCGCTATCTAATTTATCAGTGTAGACAGATCTCCAGCATGTTGCCATCAGTCTGAATGAGTTTTTGTCAATGAGCACGACTCGAAGGGAGTCGACTCAACTGCCAGCTAATTCTGGTTATTCCTATAGAACAGGAAGGTTGTTGAGGGCAAATAATTAAATGTGAATTTCTGTCGATCTAGACAGGAACAGATGTGATTTTCAATGATTTGTCACATTTAATTGCTCCATTGTCAGAAACAGTTTGCATGTAATTGCCAACTTGACTCTATTCAATTGCAGACTGATATCAGACTGATAGCAGACTGTTTTATGGCAACATTTATTGCAGATTTTAGTGACAATCTAAAAAAATTCAAATAACTGAACTGAGTGAATTTTATCTTATTGGATAAAAACAGATATTGACAAAGTTTAACTTTGAGGGTATACTTTGCAGTTGAAAAATGAAGATAAATTGCAATATATGTTATTGCAAACTGTTAAAAATCGCAGTAATATTGTGTCGTGAGTGAAGTATTGCAATAATATTGTATCGTGGGGTGTTTGGTGAGTCCCCACCTACCGTTTTATCCTTGTAGATGTACTGCAACTAAAAACTTTGTTTACATTGCATTAGAAAGCTGAAATTGAAAGTGTGCCAATAATAAATTTCTTCGTCTCTAAAGTCAGACTCATTGCAGGAGTTATATGAGTTAAAGCTGCATATTTGGTGACATTATGCACAGTAACTGATGCCACATTTGAATGTAATACTGCGGTGTCTTCTTCCCAATATTGTTTAGCTCATGCACAAACCCACACAGACACATTAACATGGCACTCCTCCACATTACAAACAGCAGTTATACAGAGTAATGGCAAAATTATATTCCTCTGAGTGTCTGAGTGAGTCGTCTCTGATCTCTAAGGACTCCCATTGCCATGCTTCACTACTCCCTCCTTACTGCCTCCATATATTCTCTGCAGTTTTCTGCCCTAACTGATGTTTAATTATTCCAACACGGTGATTTGACTGTTGCTCATAAAATATTGAAACAGAAGCAGCCCTGGAGGCTTGCTGAAACACTGCCCTCACTTGGTACTTAAATACGACCCGCAGTGAAACGGGGCATCAAAGCAGGTCAACACAAGCATGAAATAAAATTTCTTCTTCTTTGTATGAATTGGAAATCTGTTTCTCAGCCTCCCGCTGCTAAACATGTCTTATCTGAGCTGCGCCTGAAACCAGAGTGCTTTCTTACTATGGAAAAGCGATTATAGTAGATCAGCATTCTGATTACAGCTAGGAACGGGCACTGACTGCTAATCTGTGGTCTTAATACTAAGACGGGCAAATCGCAGGGCTGCTATCAAACCTACTTAGAGGCCCTCGAAGTGCACAGCCTTCCTCTGATATGCATTTGTTGATTTTCATTCAGTCCAAATGGGTTTGAGCATGAATACTTTTATTTTGTGGTTGAGTCTAAATCACCAGGGAAGGAATGTTGGTCAGGTAAATTTGATTTAAGTGCACTTTCACACCTATAGATTGTTTGCTCTGGTCTAAATCTCTAGATGAATTTGTAAACTTGTAGATTTCCCCTCTGGTATGGCTTCTTTTAAGGCATGGGAAAAAAAAACAAAACAAGCCAGAATAAATCAGTGCAAACACGTGAGAACACTATGCTCATTGATTAGAAGAGGAGAGCAAGACACAAAGTAGGCCTTTTTTTCCTGGATTTAATAGTAAGACATTGGTTCATTCTCTGCTTTGAGCTTAATTTACACATAACCTTTTTGATTAATCTCTTGGCTCATGTAAGAATAAAAATGGTCTATCACAGTTTTCCAAAATCCATTTTTGTATGGCCAATAGTCTAAAATGTAGATACTTGATTTCCAGTCTAGGAGGACTAAGAAAGCAGGCAAGCATTCAAAAATGTTTGCTTAATTAGGTTTAGTATACTTTAATATCCTTCGTGTTTGTCTTTCAGCACCGTGCATGTTAAGTACTGTGGCGTTTCTGCAGATATTTATCTAATTTCTACAGTTCTCTGGACTGTTTCTGAAGTGGTGGGTTTCAGCTAAGTAAATACTTACGGGATCAGTGGGAGTAGTGGGGGATCTCCTGCTGACTGATGCTAGGATATCTGAACCCCCCCACCCCCACGTGTGACCGCCTACTGGGAGGATAAAACCACAAACATCAGTGCTTTGCAGAGAAGAGCTTTAGCTTCTTTAGCACCACGCAGCCCTAATCAATCTGCTCAGTGGGTGCAGGTTTGGCTGCGGAGGTTTTAATTTGCAAATGGTCACTGTCCACTTGAAAGCCAGCATCTCCAAATGTGACTGTTTTTAAGATGCCACCTGAGTTAAGCCAGCATTTTCATTCGATTTTTTTGAAACGGCAAAGTTGACACTGTTCAGCACTTTGGAGTTCAGCTTCAGCGAGTTGTGATGTGACTCTAAGCTGCTGATCAATAAGACAGTTGCACACCGCTTGATGTCCCAGCGTGGCGACAGCGGTGTAAATGGACTGGGATTCATATATCACTTTTCCACCCTTACTGAGCACTTCTAAACTACAAGCCCCATTCATCCATGCACACATTCATACAGTGCTTTTATTCCGTGCACTTTAAGCACTGTTTATCTGTTGTGTACACTCTCTAATGGATGCATCAGGGGCAATTTGAGGCTCATTATCCTCCCATGGAGACTTCGACATGGTGACTGCAGCAGCTGGGAATTGAACTACTACCTGTTGATTAGACCCACTCTAACTTTCTTGCTGCATTTAGTAAGTTTTTTTCCCCCTCAAAAAAAAAAAAAAAAGAGCCTCAGAAAAACATGTACCCCTTTATACTGACATTACTTCTTTTCGATGAGGTCTGGCTCTCCCAGCGCAGGTACAGCTCTCCCTCTGACTCTGCTCTTTCTTGCGAATGAGTGAATAGCGAGGTTTTACCACTGACGGAGTGCATTGGATGGAAGAAAAAGTATGACACATTCTGTGGCGTCCAAGTTTCTCTCAGCATTATTGTGCATCTGCAGCCGCAGTCTTCAGCTTGTTTGTGTAAGGTGATTTTGGCTCCCCGGCGCCCACCCCCAGCTTGCCAGACAAAGCTTTAAATATCCACCACTGAAAGTCCAAAGCCCAACAAAATGGCATTTGGGACACTGCTGCTCTTTTATAGTGAGCTTCTAAAAGGCCCATAATTGTGTTTCTAGTGACTGTCAAAGCTCAACCACGCTCTCCTCATAGCGAGTCTGACAGCGTCTCATGGCTGGTTAGCTCTGACTAGCAGCTCTACGTCTCTGTCCGGGCTACATTGTAGTCCCCTGACCCTCCTGTCACACACTAACCACAGGGGCTCATCTCCTACAATCATTGGTCTCGCTTCTCTGCTGTATTTTCTGAATATCGTGGAGAGGGACCTGCATGACTTTGAAGAGGTATATGCCTTTAAAAAAACATGTTGTTGATATTCTTATAGCAGAGCTGAAGGTTATATTTTGACTTGTGTGGTGTCACAGCAAAAGTAACATGTCTTTATAGGTTTTCATGCATATTGAATGTCTTAAGGATTCAGAGTTTTTGCATCTTTTTTTTGGGACCATGTATTATAATTATGTTTCAGCTTCATTTTTCCTCTGTACATTTTTTTCCCCAGAAGCGGTCCGACTAGCATTGTCAGTGAAGCAAGCTAGTGAAAAGGAAGTGAGCTCATAGAGTTTGAGGCTTACGCTGTGCTCAGGAAAGCATTTGACTCAGGGGGGGATTGAAAAAGGTTTTTTCCTCACATTGTTGTTCTTCTTTGACTTCAACATATAGGTTTTTGTATACATGTGAAATTCTTGGATGATTTTTTTTTTATACCCTATTGATGGTTTTCTAATCTATAACTTATAGAAAACACTGCATATCAGCCACTAGTAAAGACTCTCTGGTAAAACCTGTGAAATTGTGAGTGTTTACAGAGTGTCATGCTTTTATTCTGCTCTCCTGATGAGCAAAACGTCTCTTAGATTAGACGGCCACAGCTGTTGCACTTCAAAGGCAAAATTCAGCCAACATTGAAGGTGTTGTTGAAACCTTCCCTGTATATGTGTGTGTGTGTGTACATCCCTGCTTTTTGATGGCTTGTTTTTATGAATTCTCCCTGCGCTGTTTGAGATGGTCCCTTTAATGTCTGCTTTGCTTCTCTGTCTGTGCTCTGCACCCATTGGCCTAAAATTGACCGCATGCTCTGGTGCTTGGTTGTGCCTGGTCATGCCAAGGCTGCAGTTGCACAGTAGTTGTGTGCGTGCGTGTGTGTGTGTATGACTTGTGGTTTGAGCTTTTGTGCTGTTCCTTCTGCTTAGACCTTGCATGACTGTAGATGTGTCACCAAGTTTGCCCTTTTTTGAGTATGACTCTGTGCTCAAAACTATCAGAACACCCGCTAGTGTTCTTAAAAACAGTGATAACCCATTCTCTCCAGCTTTGATTTCTTAAGTGTAGGATCTCTTCAAAAGTGTTTGCGACTGTATCTATTTAAAAATTGATGAGTGAGCACAAGTTTATCTGAAAGCTTCCTTTTAGTAAACCTCAACAGAGACCAAATGTTTTAAAGTATGTCTGCGTCTAGACATGACGATGGTGATCACCCATGTGCCCTTGCTGATACACAGCAGTTGTGGCATTAATCTCAGAAAGGACTGAGAGTGGAGATGTACCACAGTTACAGTGACGTGGTCATTTCTCTTCTGCTGTGGTTCACATTCCCCGCAGGGCTGTAATCCTCCAGCTATCAAATTACCTCCTCTAAGGATGTTATGTTTTTCTGGGAGGGGGATGTGTTAAATCATGCCAACAGATTTAAAAAATAAATTTGATATAAGAGAGCAAAAGTTTGACTTTTATATCTCTTAAATTATTTCCTGATCTTGCCAGCTATGACTTTACTATTCTCTGTTCATTATCATCTACTTTACTACTTTCATGTAAAAATGGCATGCTTATTTCCTAATTATGTGGGATATAATTATGTGTATCGATGTAAAACCTTTTCTAAAATTAACAGCACAGATTTAGAACACTGTGAATACTTGGAAGAAGTAAATACTTTCTGGTTGAACTGTAGTGTGATGTTTATTTAAAAAAGGAAAAAAAGAAATCCAGCAATAATTGAGTCATATAGAAATGCATCTAAGAAGTCAATAGTGATGCTTTGAATAAAGTGTCTTGGTTAAAACCAAAGCTGAGTTACTTCTGTCCCACCTTCTCCTGAACCTGCTAATTTACTTTCCTACTTTTATAACTTTTGTTCCGGTCTGTGGTATGTTTATATTATTCACTCTTTGTCAGAGGCTTTTACCTTCCTTTTTTGTCTTAATGGAGTAAGAAATGGTGCTCACCAGTAAATCATATTTTTATCTTCTTCTGCAATGCATATTAAAAACTGAAATATATTCCTGCCAGCCAACTGCCACATCTGCCAGCTCTTCTGGGGAATACCAAGGTGCTCCTAAGCCAGCCGATGAGAGCTGCCTTGGGAACACCAAGCCAGGACATGCTAGAGAACTACAGAATATTCTCTCTAGCATTTTCCTGGCTCTACCTTGGGGTTGCCTCTGAGTAGTACATACGTGAGACAGCTCACCTAGAAGGCATCCAGTAGACATCCTCATGAGATGGCTGAGCTCCCTTAACTGGCTCCTTTCAGTATGGAGGGGTAGCAGCTGTACAGAGTCCCGCCTGATCGATCGAGCTCTATCGCCCTTTTTCTAAGGGTGAGCTCAGATACCCGTTAAGGGAAGCATACTAGCTCTGCTTCTGTTTGCATACTTATTCATTTGGTCACTACAAACAGCTCATGGCCATAGGTGAGGGTGGGAATATCAGCTGACCAATACACCGACAACCTCACCTTCATGCTCAGAGGTTCTGCTTCTGAAATATCACTTATAACATTTTTTTTTAAAATTTTATGGACATTTTTCACTTGTTCTTGTGAGATATTTTCAGGTGTTTTTGACTTTGTGGCTCTAAGATTTGCTGTTGCTGCTTTAGCAACTACATTTAATTATACTTCATAATAATCTTGTTCCATTTTTTTTCTTTTTTGAAACAATCAAAATATTAAGATTGTCTATAATGAAGAGGATAGCCATAACTGGTCAGTAGCACCCCCCCCCCACTACCACCACCACCAATGTAGCCCTAGCCCCTGTCTCTAAGAAACTGAAGACAAAAACCTGAACTACATTTTAGTGGAAAGTGCAATGCTGGCATGACCCATACAGCTACAACTACAAATAAAGTGGAATTATCCTTTAACAAACCCCAAATGACGCATATGCTCATTCATGTTTCACTCACGGAGGAGCATCAAGTTACCCAGCAGGAAGAACAGATTGTGGAGTTCCTTTCTTTTCCTTCTATTCTGAATCTAACAAATACAGACAGATATTTGTTTTGTAAAGAATTAAATGAGAAATCAGCATGTAAGCTCTGACTCTTGCTATGCCTGCAGTTACTGGGACAGTGCAGGCTCACTGTGCACCCATCTTGGTTTAGTAGAGGATTAGAAGTGACACTTACTGCAGGCTGGCTGACTCTAACCCTTGTTTACTCTGGCTGGGTTTTAGCCGGGGACTCAAACCATTATTAGGCAGTTAAATGACTCAAATACGAGACAGATATCCAGACGGGCAGAGAGGAAAATGAGCAGGAGAAAAAATTCAGTGGAGATAAAAACCTAAAAAGAGAAGATATTTCCTGAATTTGCCTGGAGATAGAGTGCACTGTAGGACTCGGGGGGATAGACCCTCGAGGCCAGGGTGTGTCGTGGTCTAACCCTTTTATACATAAACAAAAAGATTGATCTAAAATAAACACAAATTGCTCATGTCAGTGTGGAGTGGACTGACAAATAAGCCCACCCAGTATCCAGAGAGGGCAGCAGGCACTTAACATGGACTGCTGTTGTGCAGAGACACTGCAGGTCAAGCTTTCCTTGCTTTGGCGTGAGACCTTTTGTGAGACACCCCCACACAAGAAAAATGTGGTCCTGCTGAAAACGCCCATTTCAGACATGCATCCATTCAGAATAGGACTCAAGGGAAAGAGGAGCAGTGTGATGTTTTCTGAAGAAAGCTTAAAAATCTCCCTTTTTAAAAAAAGTAAAACTATAGCTATACACCTGCATGCTGTTATACTGATGTAACAGAACGCAATGGGCTCATGTGGGCAGGTGAAATAAAAGCTGTACATTTATACTAAAGGAGCATCTCAAAGAATAAAAAGGAGCAATCGCATATTAACAAAGATGACAAGCAAATGCAGCTCACAGATGCACATAACAACAAAGCAGAGTAAGAAGAATAATTAAAGTGTTTTTTGGGATGTGGCAGGACATGAATCTTTACTGCAAAGTGCCTTCTGGTGAGAGGAGGTGAATTATACTCCTTCAAAGTTTGCCTAATGGACTGTAAGACAAGAATACAGATGACTCACACTAGATCTGAGGACTTAAGCCTCTCATGCACAGGGAACTTGCAAAAATTCTGTTAAATTAGCCGAGAAAACAAGTAGTTCACACATACTGTGGGACCTCCAGTGTATATAGAAATTCACCTGTGTTGAATAGATTGAGATACTTTTGCATGACATACCATGTGTCTTGTCTGACAAGGTAATGACAGTTTTTAAATCCATCCTGTGAAGTTTTTTGACCACTTGTAGCATGACTGAGTGACTTTCATCTTTGGCTGTTTGTCTCTTGTGAACGAGGCGATGGAAATTCATGCCATTACGCTAATTGACTGTTGGTGGAAATGTACCTTCAATGGATGACCAGTAAAAGACCCCGAGCTCATGCACTTTGGATGTAATGAGTACAGGAAATTTTCAAAAATGGCTTTACAAATATTTTATGAAGAAGGAAACGCATTTAGACGTGAAAGGCTTGGTCCATTTATTGATTAGTGTCTTCAATTTGTATTGATTAGGAAAAGAATTGGAAGCAATTTTGATAGATTAACAGTATTTTAAAGAGGAAAAAATGCCAAACTGTCTTTAAATGCACCTTCTTGAATGTGGAGTTTCCTTGTCTGTGTTTCAAAATAATTGTTGGTAAAATAATTTCATGCTGATATGGTAAGACAAAAAAAAAGCCTTTTTTTTTTTTCCCTTTTTTACGTCGACCACTGATAGGTGGAGGGAGGCTGTTTGTGGTCGCATTGATCTGTCTGTTAGCAGGATAACTCAGAAAATTATGAATGGATTTTGATAAAAATTTCTGAAGTTGTTGGGGGTGGTACAAGGAACAATTGATTAAATTGGTCAGATCACGATCTGAATTCAGGATTTTGTGAAAGGATTCTTTATCGGGCGAGGAATGTGCTCTACTGAGTGGCCTTTTAGTTTCTTGTTGTAGAACTAGTTTCATAGACCAAATGCTTGAGAGATGTGAAAATGAGATGAATCCGTGATTAATACTGGAAAGGCACGAGTAGATCGCCTACCTCACCCACCCCAAATTTTCTTTGTGCTGATACTACGCTAAAATGAATGAATTCCTTGTACCACCCGCAACAACTCCAGAAATTTTCATTGAAATCAATTAATTATTTTCCGTGTTATCCTGCTAACAGACAGACTAACGCAACTGAAAACAAGGCTTTCCACGTATTGGTTGGCGAGGTCATAATGATAAATTGGTTTCATTTTGGTGAATATTGCTGAATGCATACTTAACTTTGGGTTGTTTTATATGGAAAAAACAAACCCTATGAGAAAATGTGCTCTTCTGTGTCCTGATGGGGACCGTTAATGCTTTTGTCCTCAAAGCCATGAAGGAAGGTTTCCGACAATCTTAATACAGCCCCAACTTCCCCCCTTGTGTTCTAATGAACACCTGCTTCTAAATAAAGCAGGTAAGAAATTAAAACACACAATACCAGATTTAGGTGAGCAAAGATTGCCTCTGGAGGAAGGATGCCATAAAATTTCTCCATGCAGAAAAAAATCCTGTTTTTAAAATTTTGTTCTGAATGCTGAACCTGTGCTATGCTGCCACACTGGACACTGGGAACACAAGCTCCAGTTTAGACCGACTTTTGAAGTCAGGGTTATGTCTGCCAGAAAGACTGACCATTTCCAGATCCTGCAATGTAAACTAGTGTAGCTACTCTATAGTGCATTTAATTTTGCATTATCCAAAGGTCAACTGGGTTTTTAAAATTATATTTGTGTAAATATTAAAAATTAATTTGATTCTGTCTTCTCAAGTCGAAAGCACGCTTTATACTATTATTAAGCATACAAGAAGTGAGGGATTTTTGACACACATACACAAAAACACGTCGAGCTTTACTTTCTACAATTTTTTGAATCTGCTAAATGCATCAGCGTTTATGGACAACTGTTGCACTTTAATGTGTCTTTGCATTGGTTATACCATTCATGTATTCTCAGCACACCTGCTTTTAGTTTACCGGTTTATTTACATCATTACCCGTTTTTTTTATTTTGGGTAAATGCACAATTTAGAGAAAAAAAAAAGTCATAAGTAAGAAAACTCATTTTCTAAATCAACCACAGGAAACCTGTGAAGAGCATACAAAGTGTTTTTCTGGCTGTTCTTTCCTTCCCCTTTTTATTCACAACACACAAAAGAAAGAAAATGAATGGCATAACTCAGCATGTTGGAAGATTTGAGCGAGAGACTTTTTGCCCATGCACATTTTCATGTGTCTTTTAAGTTGTTGCTTCTTGAATTTATCCCACTAAAACATTGTGTTCCTCCATGATTCAGCAGAAAGGCGAACAAATGAAGGCATCAGATCATTTCAGCTGGTGGTTTAGTGCCAGTTTAGGTGCAGTATTGGATGCCTGTTGGAGGAATAACTGGTGATATCGGCATCCTTCCTTAGAGAAGGTGAAAAAAAATCCATTGGCAAAATGAGGTGTAACGTGTCTTGCCCTATTTCAATTTCTTTAAATATTAAGATGAAGTACATGTAGCACTATTTGTTAGTAGTTCAGTTGATATATTAAATATGCATTCACCAGGCACTTTATTATGTACACATTACTAGTACTGGGTTGGACCCCTTTTAACCTTCAGAACTGCCTTAATTCTTCATGGCATAGATTCAACAAGGTGCTGGAAACATTCCACAGAGGATTTGGTCCATATTGACATCGTAACATTTTTCAGTTTTTGGTGACTTCATGCCAATTGTGGCCTCGGTTTCCTGTTCTTAGCTGACAGGAGTGGCACAAATGTGGTCTTCTGCTGCTTCAAGGTTCGATGTATTGTGTATTCAGAGATGCTCTTCTGCATACCTTGGTTGTAGCGAGTGGTTATTTGGATTATTGTTGCCTTCCTACCTAGAAGCAATCTGGCCATTCTCCTCTGCCCTCTGGAATCAACAAGACATTTTTGTCCAGAATATTGGGTATTTTCTCTTTTTTTTTTTTCTTTTTTTTTAACCATTCTCTGTAAACCCTGGAGATTGTTGTGTGGAAAAATCCCAGTAGATGAGCAATTTAGGAAATACTCAGACCAGCCTGTCTTGAACCAGTAACCATGCAGTGCTCAAAATCTCATTCTGCTGCTTGGTTTGAACATCTTGACCATGTCTCAATGTTCTTTGGGCTTCTTCCTTATTTGCAAGGGGTCACAACAGGAGATGGATGTGCGTATTTGATTTGACAGAGTTTTATGCCAAATGCCTTTCCTGACACAACAGTTTTGGGGATTTGTCTTTCTCTCTGTCATCAACTGGGGATCTTTTGCATGTGAGGTGAAAGATGGAGGTGTGTTATGGAGCCACTCCTCTTGACCATTTCTACACGCATAAATGCACTTGTTTGCGGCAATGTGGTTAGCTAAATGGATTGTTAATGAGCAGCTGAAAAGGTGCACCTAATGAAGTGGCTGGTGAGTAAAGGACCGTTGCATTGGGGTTGTACAGTACCCTTATAATGTAGGAAATGACATTACATTTTAAAATGCAAAAGCAAAATTATTTTTTTGTTCTCCTTGAAAATGCAAATTTTGATAAGTTCAGTATCTTTTAAAATATTTTGTAAATGTGTGGAAAATGAATAAAAATGAGGACAGTTGGTTATAAAATTGGAACTTCTATCATCCTGAAAGTGTCATTCATGACATGATGATAGGTACATTCTGGTTTTGTCCAGCTGCCTAAATGCAGAATTGAAGATGGTACAACTGTGGGACTGTTGATACAGTGTTGAGCTAGCTTTTTCAGGCAGGACCATTAATTATATTAACAGGAATTATACTCTGCATGACTGTAGGGCCAGCAGTGTTTTGATGCAGCCATAAATATGTTGGTCAGTAGGTCTCTGTAGGATCAGGTCCTCCAGAGAAACACAGATTTACTGCAAGATTGCTGGTTTGGTATTTGCAAACACAACGTAAAAGGCTTATGTTGACAAAAGCTAATGTAACTTGCATGCTTATGAGTTGAGTTGAGCTTCTTGCGTCATCTTTTTTAAAGTGGGAAATTGAATTACTTTTTGGCACTATAACCGTTGGCACTAGAGAAGCGTTAATCTTCTTCTTGGCTCAGTTCTGAATAGAGCCGGTCAGTTGAGGCATCCTCTGGCACATCAGCACCTCGCTTTTGTCGATATGCAGCGTGCTGCCTACCTCTGCCCTGGTTCGGTACGGCAAGGGAGACAATGACCCAGAATCAAGTTGACCTGAGTGCTTTAAATCAAGGCTTCACCGGAGGAAATAAATTCTCTCCCCAGCAGCACGCCCAGCGCCAACTAGGACAAGTAATCCAGACAGAATAAAAACGTCCTCTTAGAGGGCGCTGAGGGAGAGAGGGATAAAGGAGGGAAGACACAGTAGGCCAAGAATGGAAGAGAAAGAGGAGCTGGATTAGAGACTGGATGGATGGATGGATGGATGGAGAGGTAGTACATCTCTTCAGCAGCTTAGTTTGCTTTCTTACATAAAGACAAGTTATCACAGGGGATGCCGATCAGAGCAGTCCCACAGAGACTAAAATGAATAAATCAAGCCTCTCACAATTCCAGTGTTTAGAGCTTGATATTGAACTTTATTACTTTTTAAGCCCTGATCAGCATTTGAAACAGTGACTTCTTGAAACTTTGCCAACATGTCTGATTAGATTAGCAGACTTATTTACTCATTGTTTAGTTTGTTAGTTCTGGATTTAAAGCACCAATTTTAGATGATAGTGCAAGCTTTGTAAAAAAAAAGAGAGAAGGAAGGACCTAATACTATTTGCTTCCTGGTTGTAGTGCATTTTCCATCCTTCTTTTCCAATCAGCTGCTAGCATTGATGACAGACTGCTTAATTTGAAGTGTGAATCTAATGCCAGGAGGCAGCATTATCCGGTCTTTAAGTCCGATGTCATTTCCGGGTTAAAATGCTCCTAAATAAACAGCAATGGCATAACCAATGGCCGTAAACTATTAAAGATGACTGTAACATACCTTATCAATTGCAGCCATTTCCGCTTCTCTTTCTCATCGGTAAAATCACAGCTGAGTGTTTTTTTTTCTTTTTTCGAGTCGGATCAGTTAAAACAACCAGGGACACGGCATTGCGGCATATTGATCACATGACAGTTTGGACCCGGCAATGTGAATTCTACATCATCACTTAACAACCGGATAGTGCAATAGTATAAAGCAAAGCAAAAGTCAAATGTAAGCACACAACTAGCCTAGGTAGCATTTTCCTGGAAAGTTTAAGTAAAAATATAACATAACTGTTCACTTTGGTTTAACAGTCACTAACATAACTTGTAAGTTGTCAGGATCCTGCACAATATTGTCACATAACAGCATAATTGTTGTTAATATCAACAATTCGCCGTATCGCGCCCTATGATAGCTGGGATAGGCTCCAGCCCCCCCGCGACCCTGAACAGGATAAGTGGAAGAGAATGGATGGATGGGATCATTACTATTAGTGTTGTTTCTCCCTTCTTTTCCCTCTTTTAATGTTGCAACTTAAATGATTTTAATGTGTGAAAGGTGCTATATAAATAAACTTGCCTTGCTTTGCCATACCTGGGATGTTGCATCTTGGGTCGAGCTTTTTAACCAGCTGCTTAAAGCCGTCCTTTACCGCCATGTAACCACAGCGACAATTTTCATCCACCGTTTCGTTTGCTCTTCCTGTCATATGGAGTGCAGCTAGCGAGTACTCCAGCGATGCTCAGTCGAGTCATCTGTTTACTTTTGGTCCCCTCATCACCAGCTGCTGTTATCGCCTCATCATGTGCTGTCATATCCTGGTTGTTGGTGTGTTTTTGCCTCAGTCGGTGAAATGAGTTTGTTGTTTCCACTTTTATAGCAGGTACAGTTTTCTTGCATATTTTGCAAAGTACTGTGCTTTGTTGGAGGTTGTTGAAGTAGCTCCCCTTTTAGGTACCAAGTCAACATTGAAGGCTGACCTATCGCTCTGGCTCCCTGACATTTCTGAGCTTGTATTGTTGTTGCGTGCACTAGGGAATGTAAATGCATGGTGACTTTTATATCACATAAAAGTTTGCACTGGTATTATCGCAGACAATTTGATATGGCACAGCCCCTAGCCTGTTGGCAGTTTTGCTCCTTTTAGACAAAGCCAGGCTAGCTGGTTTTTTTTTTTTTTTTTTTTTTTTGGCTGAGTCTTTATGCTGAGCTAAGCTGACCAGCTGCCAGATTCATGTAACTGACAATACATTAATCTCCTCTAACTGCTGACAACAGTTAAAAAAAAAAAAACTATTAAAAATTTGTGGGTTTTTATTGTTTTGTATTTAAAGACTTTTAATATTCCTCCAATTAGGACATCAAACAAGAGGTATTTTAGTAATTCATCCACACTTGTGTAGAAAAAGATGTAAAATTAGCCCAGATCTGCTTATATAAAATGTGGTGTGTGTGTGTGTGTGTGTGTGTTTTTGTCGTCTTGCATTTCTCAAACCTTTATCAAAGGTGTTACAGCTTTTAGTCAGCTCTTTGTGGTGTTTCAGCTCACCGCTGTAACCGAGAGAGAGAGAGAGAGAGACTACCTGTTTTCAGCATTTAACTCCAAACATCCATTAAGATCAGAGTCTTAAACCACACGTGTTTCTGTGTAGCTCACCAGAGCCTGTTCGGTTTTCTGTTGATCTGTTTATGTACAGCAGCAGCAGCTGCTGCTCCTCCGCTCTCTTCTGCCGCTGAGTAACGAGGTTTCCTCTTTACTCTGTTTTCAACGGAAAAAAGGAAACTGCTGCTGTTGCTACTGGGGGAGTGCAGAGTGGCGCCCAGAACATAACACGACATAAAACACGGACAGATTGGTTCATTGCATCAGAGATCATCAAAAAGTCTCTTTGCACCGTGTTCATTTCCACATCTGCGAGGAAATGGAAGACACAATGTGTATCATGAAAACTGCAGCACTATTCAGTGCCTGCCACTGCACTGAAGGTGCGATTGCCTGCGTGCGTGCGTTCTTGGCTCTCTAAATGCAGATCTGCCTTTTGTCAGTTTGACCGCATAGACTTTAGTTTGACATGGCCAGGAGTTGTGTTTCGGGTAATGAATGTATTTGTCAGAAAGGTCAGGTGTCAAATCTCAGTGTAACAGTCAAAACTAACGGTTTCCTGTTTTAATTGCCGTGTGCTGTGTCATCAGACGTTTTGTGCAGTGTTTTTCTTCAACACTGCCCCAGAATAATTGGTAGTGTGTGATAATGAGGCCTCTGGGGTAACGCTTAAGTCTCTTTAAAATGCTGTCAGATGAGTTTAAAAGTTGGTGTCGCTGTCTTATAATTATCAGATGATACCACTTTTTTTTTTTGGACATCCTGTTCCATCATTAATGATAACATTGTTCTCGGCGAGTTAAGTGCTGCGATCAAAAAACGAATCACTGCTGGACGATGCTGGAAACATGAAGAGTAATACACCTTTTAAGCCTCCACGGCTGCGTGCAGGTTTCCATGCTGCACAGCACTAACAAACCAGCACTGTCCAAATCAGCGATTCATGGCTGCAAGGTATCATAGCTCGATGTTCTCCAGACTTTATCAGACTTAGAAGTACCCAGTCAGCTATTGAGGTACTGCTGTTACAGACTAGTAATTTTACCGGCTTAGGAAAAAGTGACACAAGATTCTTAGAAATGGAGAGTAATGATATTAAAAAAAGAGACGGTAAAATCCAGGGTCTGTTTTATGACAGGCTTATGGAGTCTTGCAGTCTCACAGCCTTTCAGACACAACATGATGATGGGGAGCACGTGAATGCCGATGTCTGTGCGGGCCCATCTTTATTTATAAACTGACTTCCTGTTTTAACTTTAACAGAGTTTACTTACTGTAATTGTGTGCCCTCACACTTTAAATAAAGGATTACTAGTTGTGTTTATTTTTGGATTTACCAAAAAAATTGGTTGTCATAATCCTCTGTTTTCGGCCTATATACAGTAAACTCCCATGTTTCAGAAATCACTAAGTACAATGTTCTTGTAATAAGGGGATAAAAAGAATCCTTCAAACCAAGAGGTTAATAGGCCAACAGTTTGAATGTCATCACAGAACCAACAACGTGCTAGCGTGGATTTGCACTTCTGTTGTGAGCTAGTCCTGTTAATGAGGACTTTCTGTCATTTCACCTTACCTTAGATACCTCTGACATGACCACACGGTGTCACAAATTTCTCTCTTATAATGGGGCTGACAGGCTCCGTCTTGTCTAGGGGAGCAGTTAACATTATAGCCCTCGTTCTGCTATGTAGTCTTGGTAGGCTCCGTGTTGTTTTCTTCATGACTTTATCAGTCTCACATCATTGTGGAGGACTTTTGGCCTACTTTTCTTTCTAGCGTGGCTTCAGTTAATTGAGGTTTGTGGGCATTTGTGTGCACAGGTCTTGTGAAGTCACGCCACAGCATTTCAATCAGCTTGAGGTCTGGACTTTGACTGAGCCATTGCGACACCTCAATTCTTTTTTTTTTTTCTTTTCTTTCAGCCATTCTGTTGTAGATTTGCTGCTGCGCTTGGGATCATTATCCTGTTGCATGGCTTAATTTTGGCCAAGCTTTAGCTGCCGGGCAGATGGCCCCACATTTGGCTCTAGAACAGATTCTGTGATATACGGAGGAGTTCATGGTTGACTCAGTGGCTGCAAGGTGTCCAGGTCCTGTGACTGCAAAACAAACCAAAATCTTTACCACTCCACTGCCGTGCTTGACAGTCGGTATTAGGACTGTACAGTGAATCAAATTTTTTAATGTTGATCACGATTTTGGCTTCCCACAATGAATATGACTGAGTGAGTGATTTTGAAAATGTGCAAAGCAAATGAAACTTGCAGGGAGACCACGGGGACCAGTAAACTGACAAACCTTGCAAGGTGGTGACACTAATACTCATTTAATCAAGTGCATTTGATTAGCAGCACCTGGCTGCTAATTATCCTCTTAATACTTATTGAAGCATTAAAGGTGTGCTTAGTTTTTAATATCCTGCTTCTACATTTTTGCTTAATTTTTGTGTTAAATAAAAAAATGACACAATGTATTGTCATATTTTGTAATTCATCTGAGGTTGTACTTCTCCAATTTTAAGACCTGCTAGGGCTAAGTCTGCTTTTATTATGTCCTGATATGTAAAACCTTTATAATTGAAAGAGGATGTAGTTTAATTTTACCACAACTATATGTCCTTATCAGTCTTCATTAGCAGTTCCTTCCAGATTAACCCATACTGCATGCTTAATAGCAAGTGTCACCTAGAGGACAATATGTTATTTGAGGCCGTCACCTTCAGCAGCACTAGGGAAAGGCACAGTATGCTGACAATTACTGCAAAGTCCTAATATAATGATTTGTTTTTTTTCTTCTCTGTTGCCCTAAACACTTTCATATGGCTCAGTAATGAAATCAGAGCTGGCATTTGTTTTGTAAAAGTCTTTGCAGTTCAGGTAAATTAAGAAATAAGAGGGGAGTCATTTCATTTTTAATTAATTAAAAAAAAATTTTTAACCAAGAAGCTATATTGCTCATTGTGGACATGAAATTGGATTGAGCTCTTACAGCACAAATGTCCTTATAAAATAATCCCTTTGTACTTTTCCAGAAGTGGCATAAAAAGTTGACATAGATTGAAAGAGGAGCTTTGAAATGGAGGATTGGGTGCCGCACAGCTATTCACACTAGAGCCACGAAGAAATCCTATAATAAATTTCCCATTTTTTACTGTAATTAACAGTGAAATTTCTCTGTTCGCCTCTCAATCCTGACAGAGTTTCTGCAGGGAGTGAAATCCTCATATCTCTGCAGTGAATGATGGTGTGTGTAACTTGTGCGACAGCTGTAACTCCTTCTACCGTCTTGCTGAATGGTTTTGGTGGTCTTTTTAATCTGCTTGGCCTGTCGGTGGTATTAGTAGGTGATTAAATGAATTAACATGACCCGGAGACATTAGCACTGGCCTGGAACACAGGGTGCAGGGGACTCAGGGGGCCATGGCGGAGGTTTTTCTGCACACACACACTTCATCATGACATAGAGGGGTTTGTGCAACTGACATGAATACGCACACACGTAGATAAAACACAAGCTCTGTCAGACACAATGGGACATTGTATCTGTGACACTGCTGCTACTGTGTCTCCACACGGTACGTCCTGACACAGCACACGCCTCCTCACTGCTAAATGTCATATGATGTTACTGACAGGATTTAGTGATGCAAAGAGCGCTAAGTGTGCGCGCGTATGTTTGTGTCAGCATGCCTCGTGTCTAGTGACAGTTACTGTGTTTTGTGAATGCATTAGAGTTGGAATGAATAGTTTGTAAATTGATCTTCAGAAAAACCAGATAACTTGTTTGATAATCATTTCAGTCACTTTGATAAAATACAGCTTTCTAAATATGTTTATCTTCCACCTGTCTTAATTTTGGATCATTTAAAATGAGTATTTTTGGGTTTTTCGATTGTTGGTTTTGATGTCTTTTTATAAAATCAGACTTTGTCATAGTTTTTGGACAATTTAGAAATGCAATGACTAATTAAGGCCTCAGTTACAAAGACCTAGAGACCAGTCCTCTGGTTAACTATTAGTTGCTAGGGAAAAATGTGTATTCCCTGAGTGGTTGGCAAGTGGTTGCTGGAAGATGCCCACTTGTCTGAAAACACTCACCTGCTACTGAGTGGTAGTGACACTTGAAAAAGTGTGACACAAATCAGAAACGGAGAAGTTCACCTTCAAAGTAAAAGCTGACGCAAAAAGGTACAGCTCACTTTTACTTTAAAGGCGAACGTCTCTGTTTTCAGTTTGCATTGCACTTTTCACAGTTTCACTACCTCTTGGTGAGTAGTTTGTGAATGTTTGCTGACAAGTTGACATCTTCCATGCAAGCTATGTGCAACCGTGGCAATCTGCTAGGAACCGAAGAAATCACAAGGAGGCTTTGGCACAATGCCGTATACGCCAAGTGACTGTCAGCAAACTCCAGCGACCCCCTCACCAACCAACTGAGGAATGCACATTTTTCCTTAAAGATGAGTGGTTGCCAGAGGTTTGCTTTTTTTAATTAATTTATTTATTTTTAATGATCAAAACTGTTGTGTGTTAATGTTGCTGTAATTTGATGAAATGATTTGCTTCCACTTTTCCTTATTCTACATGCCTTTCTGTTTGTGCGTTTTTGTCTTGTGTTGACTTCACACCTGCTCGTGGCAGGCAGAGACAGGTCATAGCATTAGTGCAGATGCTGTATAGGAGGATCCACACTAGGACAAAGCAGACTCGTGCACTGGGCTTGTTGCTGATTGACAGGATCACGGCTGATGTGGGCGGAGTCTTCTTATTTTGGCAGCAGCGCTTTCCAGCTGAGAGGGTAGCTATGAAACTTTATACCTCTTTAATGCAGTCTGGTGAAGTAAAGTTAGTGTGATTTATTAACTACTTGAAAGAAACTGTAATTGTAGTTACAAAAAGTCTATTTGTAATGCGTTATGGGGGCATTTTATGATGATATTAGGCATTCACGATGATATAAGTGACTGTGAAGTCATTAAAAAGATAGGGGCTTCATTTAAGATATTATTAAAGTCTTTTAAGTCTTTTGAGCTGTTAAATAGAGAGGTGTGCATATTTGGCATATTAAAAAAAATCTTGTGTTTTCAGTAGAGAAAAATGACCTCTGTGCTGTTTGAGAATCAGTGCTGACTAAAACTCTGACCTTCTTTTGTAGTCAGCTAGCATCCATTCAAGCTGAAGAGTAATCTCTGGAACTTGTGTTTTTTTTTTCTTATGCTAAAATAAATTAAAAGATCACAAAAGCTTTCTTCTTCAAAACATTTTAATCAGAGTGGGACAAAGAGGCAATATGAGAAAAGAAAGCCTTTAGGTGTTGGCCCATTTTGAACTTCAGGCCTGTTAATTTCTTTATTTTTTTTTCTTCTTTCTTTTTTTTTTTTTAAGAAGTTCAAAGAAGTGACTGACTTTGAGAATTCTAACAGATTAAATCCAGTTTAAAAAGAAATGAATCGTGCTTACCTTGCATTGCCTCAGTGCATTTGGAGGATTAACTTTCTGTTCTTTATGAACCTGCTCTTATATACAACACTGGGCGTATTTACGTGGTTTTTTTTTTTTTTTTGCATTTTCTTACAATTAGAGGAATCCAAGTCTTCTAATTACAGATAAAACATTCAGTTGGCTCCAGCTTGGGTTGTGTTCTCAGTGTGAGTTTGTATGATTGTAAAAATGTCTGTCTCGGTGGATCGTGGTTTCCAGTGAAGAACAGCTCACGCATCAATTTATAGCAGCCCAACAAACCTGTCAGTTTGTTTGAATAAAAGCATCTATAAGCAGGGGTGGGTTACTTTGTGGAGATGTCAGAGTCATGTGCAGCACAGAGAAGTCTTTAGTCTTTTATCATAAAAGGAATTTAACCATTTTGAAAACTTTTAATATGGAGTGTTTAGTGTGCATTAGCAGTAGCATAATGCAGGCATGCATTGTGTTCCTGTGTTGTCATTAGCTGTGTCAAACTGACACAAGTGATTTAAAGAGCCTTTCTGTCATTGCCACCAAGGAAGTTATGTGATTGATTTTGGTTTGTCTGTCGGTTAGCAGGATTTCTGAAAGCGGTGCGGACAGATATTCATCAGAGTTTTATCTTTAAGTTTTAGAGTAGATCTGGATCTGGTTTGGGGAACTTTTGGAATGGAATGATTCTTTATCTTTACACTGACATTTCATATCGTATCTTCACAAAAACATGTTGATGTTTTGACTGTTGGGTTTTCCCTGGAATAATTGTACGGTCTTTACTGTACAATATATAATGCGCCTTGAGGCGACTGTTTGTTGTGATTTGGCACTATATAAATAAAAATTGAATTGAATGTGCTCAAGAAGACATCACAGATCATTCTGGTTATCCTTGTAGAGAAAGGGATTTATGCACATGTGGGTGGAAATTTTAGCCTAAGCAGAATTATGTAGTTTTGGTCAGCTCTTGTTTTAAAGTGAGAAATGTACTGCATTCAGACAAACCCAACAGCACTAGCCTGTGTAGCAGAGTCTGTAGATAATTGCTGTCTACTGCTGCCCCAATCACCTGCACCCACAGAGGATGGATGGATGGATGGATTGCTTGCTTTATGCTACATGGACTGTTTGGCTTTGTGACATAGTTCACTTTCTAGATCAAAGCCAGATTTCACTCCTGGTAACAGTAACACATTCATTTGTTTATAAGTATTGCTTTCCACCATTTACACATACTGTACATTTGATCTTAACACACAAAATCCTCATTCTTACATGGCAAAAGCATCACTTCATTAATTTATTTTTAATTTAAATGACTTTATGATTCTTGAACTTCAATTGAACACTTTTTAGTCTTCCCCCTCCCCCAATAGTTTCATGCAGACGTTATTACTAAGTGGCGGACTTAATGAATGAGTGAGTGTGTGTGTGTGTGAGTTTGCGGTCGACCCTGAAATCAGTCGACCTTGAGCTGGATTCTTTTGCCACAAAGTATATTCCTCTCTGCTGCTGACGAACACGATTCAAAAATTATCCGGCATTATATGGAGACAAAATTCCTGCCAGGCATTTAAGAGGTTTAGATGAAATCCTGCCAGTGGGGTATTATGTGCTGTACTGTGGTGTGACACACTCTGCTGCCATTATCTATATGTCTATAACCCTCAGTGCCCATTCGCTTTCATAATGATGATGGAAAGTCCAAAATGACCGCAGATCAGCTGCTTTCTGGAGATGTTAGTGACTGAAAGAGGTCAGTGCTGCTGTATACACAGTCAAGCACAAAACGTATGAGGCCTTTGTTGGCAACAGTTATTCCCAGCTTAAGCATTTGAACAAAAAAGAAATCACAATTTAAAACAAACTTTGAATAGGAAGGGCTGGCCCCCACAAGTGAGGAAACTTATGAACACCTCCTGTAATCGACAGCGTTTAAGAAAGTGGAGCATAGTGATATGGGTAGTCAGCTACAATATCTTCACCAGTTTATTTTTGAAGCTTTTCCAGTGCAACACAGTAAACAGCTTAAAGCAAGAAAAAACAAAAAACTCTGTTAGGGCATATTGCTTTTTGAGGCCCTGCCTTTGCCTTTCATGTCATACCTTTTCTTCTTGGGCATGTAACAAGAAAGTCAATTATGAGTTGAGACTAAAAGGTTAAATGGAAAGTCGGCTTCAGAAGGATTTCCTGTCTATTGCGTTTGTGAGGGAAGGGTATGTTTCTAGAATCGAGACTGCCTATATTTAGGAGTGGGCTTGTCTACATTTCTGTGACATTGCAATCACAGCAAAGCAGAGTTTTTGCTGTGGCAGCTGCCAGTTTATGAAAACAACAACCTGAATAAAGTCAGAGCCAAAATTGTCTGAAAAACTGTTTGTATTTGCTGTATTTTGGGAATTTGAAAAAGCAGGTCAGACATCGAATGTGAAGCGGCTGCTGCTACTAGTGAACTGCTTATGCTGCTCCACGTTCAGTGTCTAACCTGCTTTTTCATGTAATTGTTATAAAATATAGGCTGTGCCTTTTTCACAAAATGTGCCAGTGTTTTACCATTCGTATCTGCAGCCAGGGAGCTGATTGGAGGTCAATCTGTGATTTGTTGGCTTGGCCCCGGGTGCCAGCTGTGATATCACCAGAGACTTTACACTTACCAGAACAGCCTGTGTTTTACATATCTTCAAATAGTTTATCAAGTACAAGTGTTTGCCTTATCTGATCTTGAGTCCTGCTGAAGCACCTAATGCGCCAGTCTCCCCTTGAGGCCACAAATGATTTATTTCCTTCTATCAGTAAGTGTTAAATAAACGCAAGTGACTGTGTGGATGTCAATTTTACTCTTTATGTGGTTTAATCTTAAAAAAACGAGGCAGAATATCTTCTATAAGTTTCAGAGAAGCAGTGAAATGTCTTTATATGCCCTCTGTGAGTGCTCCCAGAATATAGCATGATAAAGAGTAAGTTGGCAACAGTTTTTGAGAAGCTATCTGCTTCAGAGATGGTGTGCTTTTTTTTTTTTTTAATGGATTTTGATGTGCTCAGTTCAAGTGTGATCGTTAAAATAGCTGATTGGCTACGGGTTTTTGTTTAATTTCTTTTTACATTTTATGCCTATGTACATTTTTAGTGGTGTTCCCCCCCCCTCTGTTTATGGTCTCTTCATCTGACTTTATTTAGTGCCCACTATATTACTGTGCTGTCACATCGAGAAACCATTAGTTTCACCAATTACCCAGAATATTATAACATATGTTGGTTTAATCAGACATTACATATCCATCCATCCATCCATCCATCCATCTCTGTTTAATTATTAATGCAAGGCACCAATAGAGGAAATGCAAAGGTTATAGGCATCTCTCACTGGTGCAACTTCAAGATTGACAATTGCATTTTACACTTGATATAATGCCTGATCTGAAAATCCACACCTACCCACACTTGTTTTATTTTGCGAAAATTCAGGGGTTAAAATGTATTTTAGTCATTTCTGGTTTCAGTTAAGAATTTTTTCATCTTAGAATTGACATAGTGGCATATCATGAAAACTAAAACTAAAGCATCTTTTCCATTTTCAGTGACTCAAAATGAGCAAAGTTTAATTGCATTTACTCTGGACGCATTTTGGCTGCAGACCAGTTCCACACAGGGCTGGACTGGTAATTGGGCGTACCGGGCATTTGCCTGGTGGGCCGACGGTTCTCAGGGGCCGATGCTGTTGGATTTTTTTCTCCCCCCCCCTTTTTTTCTAAGAGACTGGCCCACAATTTATAGGGGGCGGTCCATTGACCCATCTTCAATATAGACAGTGGACTGAACCAATCAGGATATAGGATGAAAGTGGCCCTGTAACTCCGCTAGTAGTTTCAGTGTTGAGCGCATGTGTCAAAGGAGAGGCAACATGGAGAAACCGAAGCGGCAGAAAGGGGGTGCAGAGAAGTTACGTGCGAATAAATTGAAGAGTGTCACTGTAGATGCTACAAAATGTGTAAAGATCACAGGCATGTTCGCTGCTGTAGCCTCCACGTCCTCTGTAACAGCAATGCAACAGCAGGCTGAAGGCAGGGGCGGCCCGAGGCATAGGCGACATATGCGACTGACCACCAGGGGCCCCCCAAGCTCACCCACATTTGTCGTGAAACATTTTTGGTTTGTTTTAATTTTTTACATATGCCGATTTCCTGAAAGAAAGAAGAGACTATTCTACTTGTAACAACATTAATTTAATGAGTAGGCTACACTCTAATATTTCTGTCTCAGACTGATGCTGAGAAGCTCATTCATGCATTTATTATTACTTCTAGGTTGGACTGTTGTAATTAATTATTATCAGGCTGTCCTAAAATTTCTCTGAAAAGCCTTCAGCTGATCCAGAATTCTGCAGCTAGATCACTGACAGGGACTAGAAAGAGAGAGCATATTTTTCACATATTGGCTTCTCTTCATTGGGTCATAGTACCATATCACCCCAATAGAGCACTTTGCTCTCAGACTGCTGGCTTACTTGTGGTTCCTAGGTTACTTAAGAGTAGAATGGGAGGCAGATCCTCCAGCTTTCAGGCCCCTCTTCTGTGGAACCAGCTCCCAGCTTGGATTCAGGAGGCAGACACCCTCTCTATTTTTAAGATTACATGACTGTTGGGTTTTCTCTGTCTTTCTTGTGGGGCCTTTACCTTACAGTATGAAGTGCCTTGAGGTGCCTGCCTGTTGTGAGTTGGTGCTGTATAAATAAAATTGAATTGAAAAGGCTGAAAAAGTAACACATCCTAAAAAAATAATAATCAACTTTAACCCTCCAGCATTAATAACAGTTAAGTTCAGGGGACAATGAGGTGGTATGAAGGGGGCCCCAAATCAAATCTTGCTTAGGGCCCCTTCAAGGCTTGGGCCAACTCTGCTGTAGGTGAAGACAGCAGCAGCGGACAGGGAGAGGAGCAGCCAGAGATGCAGGCTTTGGAAAGGAAAACCGAGGGACAGAGTGAGCAGGAAAGTGTAGTGCGTAAGCAGGTAGTAAAGTTAGGATAATACAGGGACTTTGAGGTGATGGAGGTAATGTTAGCTCTATTACACGAGAATGATGAGCAATGGCGATTGGCTTAGGCTTAGGCTGCTGGGGGACTTCCCATGATGCACTGAGAATTTCTTCTCCATTCCCGTCTTTACACTCCTCATGTCTTTTGCTACTGCATGCTGCTAAATACTGTAGTGTTTGTTATGTCCTGTCTCCCTATGCTCTCTTTCTTGTTTTCTTCTTTTTCTCCTCACCTCCAAACTGGTTGTGGTAGATGGCTGTCCCTCCCTGAACCCTAGTCTCCCTTTCATCTGATCTCTTCCTGTTAAAAGTGTGTTCTTCATTCCCACTGTTGCCAAGTGCTGCTCACACATGATTGCCTTGCATTGACTTTATATTGTAAATGACTACAGGGACTAAGCTAAAGAGCTAGGAAGAGCACAAACACACACAAGTGTAGCTCCTATTACTAGCTGTTCCATTTTGACACTGCTCTGGCAACAGAATGCTACAGCCCTGTAACCAGTGCAGAACCAACACACTGACATACTGGAGACATAACCTGAGAAATGCGCAGAGGAGGTGGCAGTCGTTTTTCAGTCTTGAGTGCTTAAGAGTTCCCCTGCACCATATGGCTGTGTGAGGGGCAAATGAAAAAGTTCACATTTTGCTGCTTGTAAAATTAATCACTGCTGATGCGCAGTAATGTAAAAGGACAGCCCAGTTAGGCATATGAACATTTTGATAAACTGAGAACTTCTGTCAGGGATTTTCTCTGGGATTTTGACAGATGCACAGTCTGATTTTTAGTCAGAAACTTTCACTGTGTGTTAATTCTGTGGCACAGTTATTATTATTACAATTTGGTCAGCTGATTTGATTAAAGTCAGGTCTAATAAATAAGAGGAAGCACAAAAAGTAAGGAAACTTGTGTTTTGTCGATTATTTCTTTGTTGTAACAATGCTTCTTGGCAGTAAATCTTATACCATTGGAAAGCCTGTTTATTTCCCCTTAAATGGTGCAACATTAGGAAAATGCATTTGTGGGTTGAGCAGTGGAGTTGAGTATGTGGGTTACACATATGAAAAACTTGTCATCTTATACTCTATTAATCTTTATGTGAATGCAGCTTTTAAAGAATGTGGTGTGAAAGCCAGGTGATGAAATGATTTTGGATTGTTTGTGTGGTTGTTTTTGTCAGGCTTTTTTTTTCTTGTGTGTACTCGTCTTTGCTGTCACGTGTGTGTGTGTGTAAGTAAGTAACATCATTACCTCTGCTCTGATTTCCCCTAACCTGATCAACAGTAGCTCCTGGGTTTCATATTCCCTGCACTAATGCCATTGACCATCAAAGACAGCTAAAGAAAACACTGGATGCTCCTTGTTTGTCACACATCCTTTCTGAAGTTAATTCACTTTGCCTGCTGCACTCACAAATCGCAGAGAGAGAGGTCAGTTGGAGCTGAGACTAAATGCCTACTCTCAGACACACTCCCACAGCAACACAGGTGTCTTAACACCAGTCAAAGAGAATCAAATTATTAAACAATGGAAACCTGTTTGGACCCATCAAAAGAAGAAACTAAAAGTCAAAGTAGATTAGAATTGGGTTTTTTCCAGGTTCTAAAAAGAGAAAATGAAATGTCAGAATATTTCTCTACTGTAGGACATAAAAAACGGAGACGGGTCTTAGTTCAGGATGTGCTCAGTGACCACAAATTGAAAAAGGAAGACTGTTGCCAAAACTCATGGAGAATATGACTGAATACATGGCCAGTGTTCAGCAGGCCATGATCTGCTTCCACCTGGGCCTATCCTGGGCTGTGTGTTGATCCTCTCCCATTTCTTTCAGCTTTGCCATCATGTCATCTTGTTAGTTTTACCTTTTGCTATGTAGCAGTATTCTGAGCCATGAAGGATAACAGGTTTGACATTGCTATTAGAAAGCCTGACCTTTGTTCTCAGGCTGCCTTGCTTTGACTTCCAGATTGGCTGGAGTCTTGCAAATGTTCTCCTTTACCAAGCCTTGCACTAGTGTCATTTTGTGCTGAATTGTTCTTGTTGACAAGGCTGCCATGATAGGCAAAGTCCATGACATATCCAAGAGGATAACTGTTAACTCTGATGGGTGCACATCACCTTGGTTTTGGACGTGCTGATGCTTAGGCCTGTGTTCCTGGCAAAGGTGTGCAGCCTGTCACTTTCCTCCAGCAGTTGAAACTATTCACTTAAACAGGAACATTTCCTTCAAGTTCAACTTGAATTTCATATAAAAACTTAAAAAAAAAAAACAACTCTTAAAATTAAATGTACTCTTTGGAGAAGGTGGAAAAAAAGTGTGTACAAAAATGCCTCAACCTGAGCAACCCTTTATCGTTCATCTACACTCTCAGCCAATGATCCAGCTTTTTCCTGTTCCGAACCGATACAGATACCCTGGCTTAAAGTTGATATGGAGCACTGATCCAATACCAGTTTTAAATTAAGAAGCCGTTTTCCTCACTTTGTGGATGGGTTTTTTTGCTTGCTCATCTTCCCGCCCATGTGTAAGGGACCATCAAGCTAGACTTAAAAATTATTTTCCAACTTTATTCCCACAAAATTAAATGTAGCAAATTAATTCCGGGGTGTGTGTGTGTGTGTGTGTGTGTGTGTGTGTGTGTGTGTGTGTGTGTGTGTGTGTGTGTGTATATATATATATATATATATATATATATATATATATATATATATTTTAAAAGATAATTTTCCCTTAAAACTTACAAGCTAATAAAGCCCCTGTAGATTTGAATTAAAATGCACACAGTTTCTTGATTGGCTCATTCAAGTGCTTTTAACATCGCAAAAGCCAATATGTTGTAAAACAAAGCAGCTCATGTTAAAAAAAAAAAAAAAAAAAAAATTTGTTGGTGGTTGGTGACCCAGTTTGTTCACGGATATTTTCCTGATCTGCTTCACTGTAAGGCTCTTATATGTTAGAACTTAATCCTAGTGGAAAAATATTTTCATATGTGTTATATTGTTGTACAGGAATTCTCATACTCACCATGAATGTATGCGCTCACTGACCACATAATTAGGTGTGCCTGCTCATTAATGCAAAGACATGTAGACATGGTCAAGAAGACCCGCTAAAGTTCAAACCGAGCATCAGAACGGGGGGGGAAGAGATGTGATTTTTAAAGTGACTTTGAACATAGCATGGTTGGTGGTACCATATCCATTTTCATGGATGATCAAAACTCTTTTTACCCTTTGTAACTGAGCAGCAGTGTTGTGAGGGTGTGTGCATGTGCGTGTTTGACTATGTGGAGCATTTATCTCGTCACTTTGTTCGCTAAAATCAGCCCCTAAAAACCAGAAAAGGGCAGCTGTCTCTCTGAGCAAACTTTAACTTCACCTATTAAAATCGGGGAGTAAAAACTTTAATACTCTTTGTTAAACATATAAAGTATAATATGAGCAAAGCAGTCAAGTCTGCAGATCATCTGCACTTTTTACATATAAAAATCATCACAGATGAATTCGGGTGCGGGTGCTGCTGCTGTGTGACATTGTTTATAACCTTGTACCTGTACCTTACACATCATACAAGTGGTGTCCCTTTTACCCAGTGTGGTGCGTATCCTGTGTTAGCAGTGACAGGCATTAAGATGATCTTCATGTCATTACTTGAATGCATGGGCCTCCTCGAGGAGGGACAGGAACAGATGCTTCTGACAGAACAAATAATATCACACAGTATTTATGCACCGAGTTGATGCTATCCGAGTACTCACAGGCAATTACTAGCGGTGCTTTCAGAATATACTTATAGGCAAAACATTAATAATACTTCTCGTAATCTACAGTGCAGTGGATATGCAGGTAACTGTAGTTATTGCTCATTTAAATGTCATACGGTTAACTTTTACCTTGAAAACACAGACAGCATTAGAACTGCATCACTATCCAAGATAATACATTTTATTTCTTAAATAGTGTTTTATATACATAAAACCAATCTTGCGTTATTTTATTTATACATTTTGTATGTATAAATTATATATTATATGTTTCGTTGTTGTTGTCTTTATTTCTATAAGTGTAGAGATACATAATTACACTCAGTATAAACTTAATGTATAAAAAATATATGAAAACATGAAAAATAAGATGATTAATTGCCTCTTGTGACATTACAGAACGTTATTCCACCATAGAGAAGTTAAAAAATGATAAGGAGCATAAAAAGAAATGGACAATTAAAAGAAGTAACATTTTAAAATGTTCAAAATGTATTCATATCTTTATATCCATCTATCATAGGTAGTGACAGCCACGTAGTACTAATATAGACTTTAACAATAAATTTTTAGCGTCTACTTTAACACACGTTCTTATTACAGTAATAACAGACCATCTTACAAACCAACATATGAAATCGAGACAGGAGGTGATACTTCTTCATTTGCTGTCTGTATTTCTTGAACGGCCTCAGGTGGAAAAACTGCTGACAACTTTAGTTTGAAATTCCTGCAGAATAATTCGAGACCCTGCAGCTAATCCTCCTGCGTGGACCTTGGAGTGATGACCCAGTTTTTACTAATCATTCACTGAAAGCCAGTTTGCTGCATTGAACACACTCACTGTATGCATTTGTTTTGCATAACCTGTTGTCGCGGTCTCGTCAATTTTTATTTCTTTTTCTTTTCTTTTCTTCTCTTCAGTATGCCAAGGTTAATTTTCATTCGTGTGCTGTGATGCCTTTCACGCTGCTCACTTGGTCGCCAGTTAAAAATGTTAACGGAAAACTTCTGTTCAGCCACACAGAAACAGACGCGCTGTGCTGGTAAGCTGGTGACTGAAAGTGATGCTGTAGGAAGTGATTGTAGCGCTAGCTTCCTGTCCATGTTTTTAGCACTTTAGTGCTTAGGTGTTGCAGAGGAAATGTAAAACGAGGTTGGTGGCAGACTGACTACATAAAGCAGCGATTTGCATTGTAGTCTTCCATCAGGGGATGCAGCCAGAGTGCACAGGTTTCACCGGTGAAAAGCTGCTGGTATGAGGAAATATTTATCAGCAGTTATGTGATAGTAAGTAAAAAAAAAAAAAAAAAAGCATACAAAACAAAAACATGTCTCATGCATCCAGCTTGCAAATTTTGCTTGTCAAGCCACCGAGTGTTTGTTTCTTAGTTTGTGAGTTTGTGTGATCATACTGCCAGGCTTGATCAGTTTTTCTGGCTGTGGTGTAAAAAATGCCCGTGCATTGTAACGAGTGTTGTTCAAAGGAAGTAGTCTGACAAAGCTCAATCACTGCACTTTCCAGTTACTGTTTGTGTGTATTTATTTTGTATATACTGTGCTCAACCTTTCCTGCTGATCATTGCCAAAAGTTCATTTTGCCCCCTTTAGACGGTTTCACCACACAGTGTATCTCTGCATATCCACAAAAAAAAAAATGATAAGAAACTGAAACCGGCTTTTGTTGGTTCACTGATGGTGCGGCTTTCAGATGTCAGAGAAAAAGATACTTTTATTCATGTTTACATGAATGCAGCGCTGACATGAAAAGTCCCCGCTTCAACTCGCTGCTCCGGTGCTTTTTTTTTTCTTTCTGTATCAGTTTCTCATTTTGCTTGTAGTATTCAGGAAGCGGTTAGCCTTGATGGAGGATGGTAGAAAAAACTCTGTAACAGCTCTCAAATGGATAACCCAGACTGCAGCCCAAGCAGTTCAGTTAAAATTGAAAACTTGACCCCATCCCATTCTCACTGTTGATGTCTGAAACCTGAAAATTCTGATCTCTCGAGTGAAAATCTGCAAATTGGTGGAAGAAATGGAGTGGTTACAAAAAAATATTGATTTCATACTTGTTCATGCCACAACAGACAAAATAAAGTAAATATCTAGCAAACAGTGGCTCAGTGCTTAGTTATATAGTAGCCTGATCTGGGGTCTGTTTAACTAGGACACCAAAATGCAGCGCTGCGCACTTTGGTGTGGTGTGTCACACCAGTACTGCTTTTAAATGTCAGTGTGTCCCAATAGACTTGACAATGTGGAGCTTTTACAAGTTTAATGTAAAGTCCAGAGTCAGTTTGAATAACAAGCATCAAACAGATTTCACTTTTTATTTACTGTTGTATTAAAGGTTCAACTGATAAAAAGTTTATAGCTGGTATTTTGTAGCTCAGCTGTTCTCTCCATTTCTTCTTCCAGGTCATTTACTGCTGCTGAAAGGATGATAATAATGGGAGGAGGCCACGGCCGGAGGTGCAGCCCTCGCTAGAATCATCCTTCTCTCGCAGTTCACCCCTTTACCATCACCCGGTATTGCTGTCCAACCGTCTGGCACTATGGCCAACCACCTGGAGCTGATCCAGGAGCTGCAGCAGCTGGACAAGGTGCCCAGTCTGGAGAGACTGCGGGCGGCCCAGAAGCGGCGCACCCAGCAGCTGAAGAGATGGGCTGTGTATGAGAAGGAGATGCAAAACAAGAAGCGAAAGGCAGACAAGAAGGGACGCATTGCCAACAACCTCCAGCAGTCGGAGTCCAAGAAGCGGGTGTCATTTGCTGCCAGTGTGGCGCTTCTGGAGGCATCGGCCAGGAATGATCCAGATGAAGGTAAGGGCAGTACAGAATATTAATGATGTATGCAGATCAGGGAATAAAAGGGTAGCTAATTGCAACTAGTTTGGATTCATTACTGTTATAATTCTGTAACAAAACTGCAAATTTATGTGCTACCCAATATTTTGATTTGGCAGTAAAATAGGTATCATTTGTGGATGTTGAATATCCACAGTATGGAGAATGTGTACAGTTGTGGTACAGCTGGGGATATTTCTGTGTTGTTTGCCAAATGGCAGGAGGATGAACAGGCTGCAGTGATTGCAGGCATTTTTAAAAAAAAAGTATTCTTTGGACTCTGTGCTGATCCAAAAATAAATAAATAAGTAAAGTTTTGTTCATGAGCTCAGAGTTAAACTTGACACAAAGCTTGGTGACGCCACATTTGAATAATGACACTAATTTCAGCCTCACCTCTCTACTTCTGCTGGATATCAAAATGCCAAGGTCAGGAAAACGATTAGCTTGGCCTGCACACTTAAACTGCCAGTGGAAGTCACTCCATTCGAATTGAATTTGTTCTGCTAGGAGACTGTTTTATCATTGAGAAATAATGGAGTTGTCACACTGAGATGAAACTCTGCCAGTCTTTTAATTAAAATTTCTACGGATGGAGCCCCCCTATTTGGAGATAATGATTGTTTTCCTCCAGTACAGACAGCCCCATGTTGCTGGGGCTGTGCTAACAGTGTGTCTGCGATGCAGGAATGATAACGGGCTGCTATCTCTTAGATTTTGCATCTAATTTAACATTTACTTCAACTTGAAATTGGATTGAAGTCTCTCTCTCTCTCTCTGTTATGATTAAAAAAAAAATACAGCCCACTGCAGCGCTACAATATATTCTTTGCTTGTGTAAGCTGTCTTCAGAGATAGGACAACGCTCTCAAGGCTGATGTATTTTCACAATGATTTTTACAAGGCTGAAGCAACTCTGCACTGTCTAAACACACATGCACACAGACTGCTCATTGGCACGTATAAGCTCTAGCTGCAGTGAGAGACACTGGAAGTCTTGTGATGTCTGGAGGATCTGCTGGATTTTACCATGGCATGTAGCCTAAATAAAGCTTTGGTATAAAGAAAAGGAAGTTACTTCATTTGGTAAAAGTGAAAGCTGTGTTCAGTACTTGAAAAAGGAAAAACTTTGGTGTTGTTGCAGTTTTGAGTTATTGTGTGCGCCCGTGTGAGATGTGAGAAATGGTTTGAACATCATTTCGGTGCTTTTATTGCCAACTGCTGTGCTGTGTGTGTTTCCCAGAAAGTCTGCCGAGGCACTTAGACTACAGCAGGATGTTGGGGTTGATCGTGTGAGCCTTTAGATTGGTTTGAAAAACCACAAGAGGAAGCAAGGAACATTCAACATCTATTCATCGTTAATGAACATTCCCTTTCGAAGATGGTTTAACGACAACAAACGTTTATCCACGGCGATACGCTCACTTACGTCATACAGATTTGTGTTTATACACTCTTGGGGTTTTTAAGACAGGGATTTGATTCACTCTTTAACATGCAACTGTGCAACTGTGGGCACATTAAGATGAGATTTCTCTGTTTGATCTTTTCAGCTGGGCAGGAAGTTTTCAATTTTTTTCACTGTTAAAGATGGACACACAATAATCTTTTTTTTTTTTTAACTGCTTCCTGATCATTTTGTGCAGAAAAAGGAGACAAGCGCAGGTCTTTAGTTTCAGCGCAGCTAGACGGGGGGGGGGTACATTATCGATGTGACGGTGCAGTATTTCGCTTCCTCTTTTGATGCAGTTATTGATAACCTGGCACTAAATATCAATGCTTTGACTTACCTGAGTTGCAATGATGTGACGCCTTATGGTGGCGGTTATCAAATGAATGAGGATGAAATTAGCAGAAGTGAAGATACCAATAAATTTAAGAAGTGATTAATTTCACAAATGATGCTAAATCGCAGGATTTGTGTTGTGATACAATTGCAATGAGTTACTGATTCCCAACCCAAAGATCAACTGTTTTATTATCGGAGCTTGAACACTGTTTAGACAGTGAAGGCTTGCATGTGTCTCAGGTGTACAAAAGCTCCACTGCCCTCAGTTTGACAGTCAGAACGAGATGCCAGCAATGAGAGAAGAAATTTTCTCAATATATTGTGATGGTTCTCAGGTTTCGATTCCCTTCCCTTTTCCATATGTCCAGCAGTGCTTGGCCATGGAGACGTTTGCTATCACTGCTGTCTAATGAGGATGACCATGAAAGAGGCAGGGACACGATAAAAAAGAGAAAAAGAAAAAAATCGAGACAGGATGTGTGTTGCCCACACAGCTCCAGTGGCAGCTGGCTAGCTTAGGAGCTTGATAATCTCCTCTGTCATTCCCTCTGGTCCCCAAATGCTCGATCAGGCATCATGACTCCACACGCTGTGCTGCACTAGAGCACAGCACCCTTTTTACAGAAATCTTATGTGACAGTATCATTTCAAATAGGCTTATATATATATATATATATATATATATATATATATATATATATATATATATATATATATATATATATATATATATATATATATATAAAAAAAAGTGAAAAGGAAATCGAAAGTGAAATAATGTAAAAATTCTGGCATTTTTAGAAATCTGTTTATTGGACAGAAGTTAAACCTCCAATCTGCCTAAACGATGCCTACAAAGGCAGTGTTAGCAGTGGAGAGTTGACGGTGAGGTTAGAAACAAAAGGAGCTATCATCACCCCTTTTTCATGAAGAGGACGGAAGGGAGAGAGAAGTAAACACAGAGAGACTGATTTTGACCCAGGGCTTGTTCTAATGGCCTCAAGGCCAAAATAAGATGAGGGGCTGGACTGGCTCATGTTTAATTCCTGATTGGTTGGAGTAGGCGAGTTGCTTCCTGTGATTCTTTCCCTGCTTTTTTTGTTTGTTTGTTTCCTCTCAGTGGTTTGGGTCAGAGCTTCAGAGTGAGTTGGCTGGAGGTGGTGTGTGTGTGTGTGTGTGGTATTTTTTTTTCTTCCCGTTTTTGTGTAATTTTTAAACTTTACTGTATATTGACAAAGAGCATAATTAAAATTGTGTAAATGCAGGTGTGCAGGTTTTCTGCTAGGGTTTAAATAAATGTATTTGTGTTTATGTGTGCGTGTGTGGGTGGGTATGTGCGTATTCTTATTATAACTTCCTGTCTAGTAACTGAGGAGGCAGGCTGATCAGACTGTAAGGAAACACAGGTGAGGGGTAGTGAAACTACAGAGGGTTATATTGTATATTTATGTTCAAACATGTTCATATCTGTGCAAAACTGTTTGTGTGGTTGTGACAGGGAAAGAAGGAAGTACATTTGAGCTTACTTGAGTGTAAATAAAGGTTTAGTGTATCTTCAGTTGTAGGAAAAATTAGTTTCTATGTCTGTCTAAGGAGAGAATAGTGAGTAGGAAAGGGCTGGATGCAAAGGGATGGATCCTGAGTGTGAGTCCATTTCTTTGCCCTGTGATTCCCACCATCCTGAACCCACTGGCCCCTCATACTGATGAGGGTTGATGGCTGTGAAATTACTGTGAAGCACCTCGGTGTCTTTCTGCGCGCCTCTCCAGCAATTGAGACGGATGGGATTTCTCTTCTCCAGATGACTGCCGTCCTGCAGAGGAGCAGCCAGTGGGGTCAGAAGGAACTGTCAACAAAACTCAAAAGACAGACATCATGGTGTGACCTGACATTTCCTCCTGAAACCGCTGGGTAATCTGACGAGGCAGCCCAGGAGTATTAGTGGAAAGAGGAAAAAAAAATGTGTGTAGAACTGTAGTGGAAAAAAAAAGATCTCAAACTAAAAACTTGAAGCCTATGCACAGAAAGAAAACAATTACAAAGTGAACCATGAAGTTCACACCAAACAGAGGCATTTGGAAAAAAAATCAACTATAATTATCAAGACTGTAAGTGGGTGAAAAGTAACATGAATGAACAGGACGTTCAGTACATTTTCAGTTTCTTGTGCTGCCTTTCTGTATTTAATCTGTGTATTGTAAGGGCTGAGGATTATTTATTTATTTATTTATTTTTGGTGGGGGCAGGTCTTCCCAGAAGCCACACTTGAAGGTGGGTTGAAAACCAGACTGTCATAAAGAAGGACATAATTGTTGCCACTGATAGTTTTATATCAAATGGCAGAAAAGGAACCCTGGCGCTTCAAACTCCTTCTTTTATTCATACTGGTGCTCAGTCACAGCACAAGCTCACAGTGTGGGGGGGGTGGTGGTAACCATTTGGATATTTTGGTGCAACATCTCCCTTCAGGCTAGTTTAGTAGGCAGTCATTATTCGCAATTGTTTTTATTATATATGTAGAATACAAAGACGGCCTCTTAGCATAGACAGCTCCAGTGTTTCTGATCACGTGAATGGCAGCAGTGACAGAACCAGTTGTACTTTGACTCTTCTTGAACCCAGATTGTGTTTTGGAGCTTCTTTGCCTTTCCCACCCCTGAACTCTATTTATTTATACACCCACTCACGTGGCAACACCCAGCACACTAATTACCACTTATTCTCCACTGAAAATCATAACTTGTAACTTAGTGTTTGAGAAGCCACACACTTAAAAATCCACATTCCATTTTTAGCCATGTGGCTTCTGCTCTTGGTTCACCACCTTTTTTTTCTTCCTGCCATACCATCCCCATAAAAGCATAGAGGAGGAATAAATCTGGATTTAAGGATAGAAAAATACTCCTGCAGCGAGTAAGGCCTCTGGGAAGGAGAATTCACATGTGCCCCCCCTCTCTTAGTTATTTGTTTGCAAATTAGGTCTCAGAGGAGCTTTTGTCTTCTTCTGCTGTCTTATTAGACTGGTAAGGCCTTCCCCTCAGGCCTTAGCCAGACTTAGCTGCTCCCAGGCATGTGGCAGCAATAGAGGGGCATTAAAAAAAAAAAAAAAAGAGTGAAATGAAGACCCAAATATAAATACTTCACATCACATGTCACCACTTGTCAAGAGAAGACTGACCTTTTAATGGTAATGTCTGTTCAGTCTCTTTCTTTCACACTCCTCAGCTCACTGTGACTCCAGTTTTCTGATTATTTTCTTTAAATAATAGGAGGAGCACACTGCATGCTATTTAAGCTCTATATGTGGTTCCAGCCTGCTCCTGTTATTGAAGTCAATATGAAATTGAAGAGCCCAGATAGTTAAAAGAAGCCCGGTGTTGTGTTGGGTCTTCACGTTCAGTCCTCTTCTGTGTTTAGGAAAATAAATTTATTTTAAATGATTCAAGGCCGTTGGGCAACTTTTGGCAGTGTACTGCTTGGATGCAAAATACTAGACTAACACTTTTATGATGGAAAATCATTTCAGACAGCAGGAGCTAATGACCAACATGGCTGTTTAGTTAACATTAAAGGCTTTAATTTTTGTTGTAGTTTTTCCTCTTCTAATCACATTATAATGTCTTGCAGTGAACCGTGGCTAACAGGCCTAGCTTTACTAAGATTTACTACTGCCAGAAGCCTTAAATGTTTCTGTACAAAATATGGTAAATTATGCCCATCTATAAACAAAGATGTCTGTTTAGTTCTAGCTACACTCTGAACCTAAGTAGTGAATGTGAATTTATGTTTAATATTAATTTCTTTGTACGTACACAGCAACAGATTTGGGATTTTTGCAGATTTATCACAGTTAACTGCCATATTATCACAAACAGATAGCATGCAACTGCCAACTTGACTCCATTCAATATCGGACTGATAATAGACTGACTCCATCTTATGGATGCTTTATCACCATCTTGATGCACCAAAATCGCTTTGAAGACAGCAAGTAAGTTTGTGATCATACACAGTGGCTGAATCTTCTTCTTGTCAGTGGTTTTAGACAAAAAACAAAAACAAAAAAACACCATTTTAAAAAAATAAAAAGAAGCATAGTGTGAAGGAAGAAAAATAACCTCCAAACTTGCCAGACTAACTCTGATCTCGCTCTGTTCATCAGATGGTGTCATTAACGTGTATTTTCATCAAGATGAAAGAGTAATGAGCTGAGCAGATGAAGGGGAACTGCTCACAGGTCGTGCCATGAAAAAAATAAATGTACAGTGATGATGTAGGTCACTCTGTGAGATTAATGTCACTGCTCTGTGTTAGATTGCCACGATAATGTCGGGCCAAGACAAAAGAGAATCAGTAAACTTCTGATGATTTGAGCTCACAGACATAAAAGGACTTTTCTTTCTTTACTAGCCACTAAAAGCTGCCTGAGGCTTATTACCGATTCCTCCTTTCAAATGTTTTATAAAACATTAGGTGTGATTTAAGACCAGTGATACGATAAGCAGGGATTCATTAGAGGTATGCAGGCTATATTGTGGCCTGGATTTGCTCATCCTGTTTCTGGATTTCCTTCTATTCAGTAGTAAGGCTTTGAATAGACTTCTGTGATATCTGATGTTAAACCCAAAAATAAAGAAAAAGGCTGTTGGATTTGTTGGATCCCCCCTCAGCACTAACTACTAAACTGTAACATGAGGTTGTTTACTCACATGTTCAGTTAAGCCGGGGATGACCTCTGGCATCTGTAGAGTAAGCCAGCTAGTGGCTGAAACACAGGTCATTTAAAGGCTGCTAGTGGTCTGTTAGGACATGAGTATTCTGCTTATCCCTCAAGAGTTATGACTCTATCCAGCCTGTTTGTTATATTTGCTTCATTATGATCAACATCTGCGGCTCTTCGTTACTAAATGTGTCTCTGTTGTGTGTGTTGTATCCAGAACCAAATATTAGCTTAATTAGTGGATGAAGGGGGAAAAAAAAGTTTATATTGTCATCTTTATTTTCTGTTTTATGATATTTTATAGATGGACTCTTTGATCAATTTGGAGATTGGAATCCCTAATATAAAACAGTCACTTGATATTTGCTTAACGCTGCAGTCCAAAAGAAAATAATTCATTTTGATACAATAGAACAGTGTTGGTCTGCGCTGTGAGATTTTTAATTAGTGATCTCACAGTTAAATCTGTCAAGCAAAGCTTTCAACACTTCATCTAATCTGCATCATAAAGGCCCATATGGCACTTTTATGCTTTGTTCATTTTTTCATTCACTGATACAAGTTTCTTTTTCTTTCTTTTTTCTTTCTTTTTCTTTCTTCTTTTTTTTTTTTACCATCCCTGGATCTTTGAAAATAAGCTACTTTACTCAAGGCTAAATCAAGGCTCTTTCACCACCAGCTCTTTGCATTTTTGCTATTGCCTCTTCATCCTCATCTTCCTAATCGTTGATTTTATGTGACATTCGAGTGGTTGATTACTCAAGTGGGATCTGGCATTTCCATGAGCAGAGCTGTGACAATAACGCATAGCCCTGTGAGGGTGGCATCTATCAAATGCTCCCGTGATGAGAGAGACTAGTTTCATGCACCTGACTTCAGTGGATTCTAAGGAGCTGATCCCCCCCCACTTTTTCAGCATCTGTACTGCAGGACTGTAAAATTTTGGATGCATTTTCCTCCCCCTCTTTCCCGCCTGGCCTTTGTGATTAGGCTGGTTTTCATGATGTCTCAGACTACCTTCAGGTCAACAAAACTTTCTCTTATCGTAGTCAGTATCTTTTCTGCGCTTGTCTTTCTCTTTCCCTTGGAGTCCTCTCCTTTGCCTTGTCAGACAGAGCAATGCTGCTGCTCTCCCTGGCACACAGTGGCACTGCTGTCTCCCCTCCGCCATGTTAGTTCACGTGCCTCAGCCTGGGCAGAGCTTGGGGACTGAATCATCGTTGTCATGTGACATAATTTGGGATTAACAATGCTGTCAGAAATGGTTCCAGTCAGAAGAGAAGGGTGCACTGGAGCGAGGAATTATCAGAATTGTGGCTTGTTTGGGCTCATGTTCGGGCACATTTTTGTCTGTGTAACTGCTGCACAACAACAAAGGGTTATTGATAGGAACTGACTACTGAGTACCTCTGCTTCACTGTGTCCCTTGCTTTCGCTACAGCACTCTTCTCTTCTGTTCACTTGCATTTCTTTCTCATGTGCACCTTTTTGCAAACTTGGTATGTAAAAATTAAATTGCTATACGTGGTATTACATATTACATAATCGATATTTCCCTTTTTTTTTTAGTTGCATCTTTGGTGTGTTAAGTGTTAGGCTTCCAACAGGCTTGCTAAGATCTCCCTCTTCTCCTCCTTTTCACATCAGTCAATTCTCCAGGGAAAGTCCCGACTCTTAAGTTAACTCCTATTTCCATGGTAACTGAGGCAGACAGAGAGGGCCAAACAGCCGTGGCCCCAAGCTACTCAGCTGCAAAGGCACAAATTTTGCATCATCTCTCCTGCAGCTTCATGGATGGCATGTGGGAGACCACTGGATGTGATTGTGGCTACTAGGTTAACGTGACCTCCAGTAGAGCTGTCGTGGGTGGTGTGACCAAATTGTAGACAACATATGTAAGCGATGCAATGAAAGTAAAAGCTCACTGGCCACTTTTTTAGGTACAACTTGCTAGTCCAGAATTGGACCCCCTTTTTGCCTTCAGAGTTGCTTTAATTCTTTGTGGCATAGATTCAGCAATGTGCTGGAAACATTCCTCAGATTTTGTTATGATGGCATCACACACTTGCTGCAGGTTTGCCAGCTGCACATCCATGATGTGAATCTCCTGTTCCAACACATCCCAAAGGTGCCCTATTGAATTGAGTTCTGGTGACACTGGAGGTCATTTGAATGCAGTGAACTCATTGCCGTGTTCAAGAAACCCGTTTGAGTGGATATGAGCTTTGTGACATGTTGTATTATCTTGCTGGAAGCAGCCATTAGAAGATGGGCACACTGTGGTCATGAAAGAATGGCCATGGCCAGCACCAATAATTAGGTAGGCTGTGGTGTTTAAACAATGCTCAGTTGGGACTAAGGTGGTGCCCAAAGTGCGCAAGGTAACTATCCCTCACACCATTACACCACCACCACCACCAGCCTGAACCACTGGTACAAGGCAGGATGGATTCATGCTTTTATTTTGTTTACATCAAATTCTGACCCTAGCATCTGAAATTTGCAGCAGAAATTGAATTCCTAGTTTCTCAATTGATGACAGAACCCTTTAGTGACTCTAGTGATTATGGCGAAGTTGGAGGTCAAATGAAGTTATCACATGGCAGATAAAGTTTGCATATGGAGGTTAGGGTGGATGGAAGGGTCAACCAAACATCAGGCTTCCATATAGAGAATTGGTGTTTGTTTTTCATTTATTAAAGCATGATGGCAGCTGTTCTATAGCTTTGACCAAACGCTCATTATTGTAACAATAATGAGAAGTCTTTTTTATTTATTTATTTAACTTAAAGTATAATTTTTAAACAAGCTCAAAACCACTCGTGCCTAAAACCAACTGTAACTATAGCCACATTATCAAATTGATTTACAGCTTTAGAAAATACACACACGTTATTGTGCTGCTGAGTGGCAGTGTTGTCAGGTCAGAAAAGACTTGCAACAACATGATATGAACAAACAACATATTTTGCCTAACGTGAAAGCGTTGGAATAGGATTGATGCTTGTATGGTATTTGCTGAAGCCGTCTTAATGGAAACATACCAGGAGACAACAAGAAGCAGAGGTGGAAGAAAAATAAACATTTTAGGAGCGTAAATGGTGAAATTGGAACCAAGCTGCAAATAAATCCACCAGCAGGATTGCATCTTATCAGTGACTGTGATTGAAGCCCACCTGCCTGCGCATTGGCCTGCTGAAGGCGTCTAATCGTCAGTGTGGGTCGGGGTTGACTCCACCATTGCCGATCCCCCAGGTGCTTGTTCAGCATCCCACTGTTCGCCCGCTTTTTCTGAGCCCACCTCATAATATCTTTCATTGTCTCTGCACATGCCCACCTTCACAGTGAATGAGCAGCCCTCCACCATAAATCCTGCAATAGGATTCTGGATTATCCAACAAGGATTAGACCTCAAAATGCCAAAAAGGGGCAGCCACATTAACAACACTTAGACTGATAATGTTAAATCCCAGAAACACATTGAGCAGCGTTTTAATTGCACGTGTTGAAAGTCAGACAACACCTGTGCACTGGGAGAATGAAAGTAAAAGTCTGAGGTGTAACTCTGTGCTGTCTATATGAGGCATCACTGAAGTGTTACTGAAGCCATAAATCCAGACAGGGAATGGATCTGAGCTGAGTAAATGGCAACCACTGCAGCTGTTTACAGCCTGAGGACCTGTCAATCAGCGCAAAGAAGAAGCCTCAGATATCCCAAATGGAACACTAATTTTCAAGTGCCGACAGTATAACCGTAAAACTGTAGAAGTAAAATCGAGAATTGACAGATTCTATTCTTTTAGTAAAAAAATGTCAGTTTAACCATTCATTTTATTTCCAGGACAGTCAGATGTTGGGAGGCATCACCCTTATGACCAGCAATGCAGGAATGAGAAATTACAGGGTTGTTAATGCAAACCAGTAACGTTTGTTTTTGTGGCTGGTATGAAATCTGATAATGATCATCTTACAAATACAGCAACAGATTTTTAAAAAAAATTTTTTAAATGGAGCTGTCAATATCCATAGGATTAGGAACATCTCAATTTATTATAAACTCATCTGTACGCATTTACAATTATTAAATTGTCTAATTATTAGTTTGATTAAAATAAAATTAATAAGTCAGACCGTATCTCATTTTGGGCAAGCTTGTGTAGGTTAAAAAATTTATTATTTAGAGGAGTGCAAGGGAGTGAACATCTTTGTAGATCATCTCTCCTGGTAGAGAGAACGTGGAGCTGGTAAGTCAGTTTAAGCAATGACATTCGTGAAGCGTTATGAATGAACTTTAAATGTTGTTTTAGGTAAAGCACAGCAGCTATGGATAAAAAAAAAAAAAAAAAAAAAAGGTCACAATTGCACTTGTGTGATTTTTGTCTTGTATGTCATGAGCACATCAGGACTTGGCATGTTTCATATTAATTTTTGACATATATTTAAGATTTTTCTTGATTTATATTAGAGTGGTGGTATAGTAGGAACTTAAAACCTGCAAGAAGCAGATGCTACTCAGTTATGGTGGTTTAGGGCAGCTTGGCTTGAGGTCTGGAAGCTATCTGGAGAGGGGAAGAGGATGAGTTGAAATGTTTTGGATGTTTTTTAAATGGTTGTGCCTCTGTCCATCTGTCTCTGCACTGGATGAGATGTGACTCATGATGAAGCCTGGTTTGGTTGCATTTCTCAGTACATCATCTGAACTCCCAAATAGAAAGTGATCGGTGTTATCATTACATCTTGTTCCAGATGCCTATAGATGTGTTATATTTTTTTAAATTATTTTTTTTATTTTTGGACCTTTATTTTTGACGAGGACAGTGGAGAAAAGAGAGGAAGTGTGGGAAAGAAAGCAGCTAAATTTTGCATTAACATTCATGGCTGCTGGTCGTCATATACCATTAATATTTGCAAAACCATCAGCTTGTCATTTAGTGTTTTTCACTAAGGCAAAAATTTAACTCAAGTAGCATAATTCTCCAAAGTAAGAAGTTGAAAATGATAAATGTAACACTGTCTAAACATCAGTGTTGTGACTTCACGCTGATGTTAGCACTTTGCTAAAGTACAGCATTAAAGGGCAGCAATGATGGGCATAGACCTGCACTTATTCCACAAACACAATAATGAGGCAAAAGCCTCTTTCACTTTCATCTTTGACCATTAAATGCACAATAACAACTCTGTCTACAGGTTTAAAAGAAAAGCCAGACTTTAGGTGGGATCATATTGAAATAATCTAAAGAGGCTCAGCTATTTGAAACAATGCTTACGGACTTAGAGTTAATCTGGTCACCATTTTGTCTAGATGTAGGCTTGATTTCATTTTGTGTTTTAAATATTTTTGTAGCATTTGCTAACCACAGAATGATGGCTGGGATTAAATTGTGGGTTCATTTTTGTTTAATCGCCTACTTTATTGTGCAGCTTTTGAGTGCATTAGGTGTAGTCTCTCTGAAATCAAAACCTGAGGTCACTGGAGCATACAGTATATTGTGTTTATTCTGTTTTAGCTTTAATTTGCTCACGGCGACCCCATGAGCACCCGCTGCATCCCAAGTCACAGTTTGTTGTGTCTTCCAGTTGCTTTCCCTGCAGTGCTATCTAACTACATCTGTTAAAGCAGCATAACATACAATTAAAGTTGCTTTAAAGCTCATCATGTGGAGGATAATTATAACACACAGCAGAATGCTAATTATATTAATGATCTTCTTTCCTAATGTCCCACTAAAACCAATGTCATTTAGCTGCTACTTATGGATGTGCAGAGTGGCCTACTTTGTGCACAGCTGACAGGAAGCCAGAAATGGCTACCTGGCCGCCTGTTTGCATGTGTTTTGGAAGGTAATTATTCATTTGTGGAAATTTTTTGCACTGACATTGTTTGGGGCTATTTTGGTTGTGTTAAGATGAAAGTATCTCATTTATAAGAAGTGATGCACTCTGGTGAGCATATGCACTACATCAGCCCCTTTCCTGTTTGCAGCAAGAAATGATTGAAAAGGGGTCGTTGCAAAAACCCAATGGTGTTGATCAGTGTAGCTCTAAAAATGACACAGTGTAATCACAACTTTGAAATGCCCTGCTGTAGTTTAGCAGCTAGCTAATATTTATCAAGAGCGTGAAATGTTGTGATTCACATTTTGTTTGTTAATTCAACTCAGAATTTCTGCGTTACCTGAGATTTTGAAAATATTTGTCTCTTTACCTCCTGAATGCTCCACTAAGTTCATCAGATATTTGCTGACGTTGTGCATCTATAATTTGGTGCTTGGCTTATGAAATGGGTTCTTTGAGCTTTTTCACTGAAACGGCTTATTAGTGCAGCTGGGAGTGAGGGAATCAAAACAGTCAACAGAAGATCGGAAGGAAACTATAGAACAGGGGTATTCAACTCCAGGCCTCGAGGGCCGGTGTCCTGCAGGTTTTAGATGCATCTCTGCTTCAACACACCTGAGTCAAATATAGAAGTCATCAGCAGGACTCTGGAGAATTTGACTGCATACTGAGGAGGAAATTCAGCCATTTGATTCAGGTGTGTTGGATCAGGGACACATCTAAAACATGCAGGACACCGGCCCTTGAGGCCTGGAGTTGAATACGCCTGCTATAGAACTTACTAAGCAAAGCCACTTTGACGCATGACACATGATTATGACTGACTACTGCTCTTTTTAAGTAATGCCATTCAGACATGGGCCATGGTGATAAGGAGCAGAGATGCAGAAGTATGTAAAAATGCTCAATTAGACAGAAATAATGTATCAGAAACTCAACAAAAGCAAATCTAACCATGTGGCTGCTTTAGGTTTCCACGTATCTGAGTCCAGTGAGATAAAGTTCCAAAGTTTAAATGCTACATCCTTCAAAAGGATAATCTTCTTTTGACTTGAGCTTAGAGTGAAGAACAAAAAACAAGCCCGACTTCAGATTTCTGCCCACGATGAAAGGCTACAGTATTTACCTCTCTACACCCCCCCAACCTGTGGCTGGTATCTGAAAATGAAGAGCTCCAAATGCGATGATGAATCTTGAACTGCACCCTGAACTTGATGGGAAGCCAAGGTAAAGAAATGTAAACTGGTATTACATGAGGCCTTCTGGAGGTTGTAAGCGATCGTAGTGATGCTGGGATCAAAAAAACTGTTGAGATCAAGACTCAAAGCCTGGTTCAAAGACGTGTCTATATTATGAAGGGTATGTTTACAAAAAGTAGAGTAAAATTCAAGTCAGCTGCTGACTTATATGATTATTCTGTGGGTTTGTCACTAGAAGTGATATTTCACATACAAGCAACCATAAATTGTTGATATAAAAATGTTGGTTATAATCTCTTAAAATAAAAGTGAAATGCTTAAATTAGTGTGTCGTTGAACAAGTTGGATAAAATGCTGATAAAAATATGTTAAAATAATTCAAGACGGTTATTTGGAGCTGGCTATGTGTTTGAAAGCATGCTGTTATGATTATGGGACTCTTTACTGATGTTAGTGGGCTGAATCAATGCACAAAGCCATTTTTTAAAACATGCTTATTCACCTTCTCTGATGTAAAGAATCACTCTGTTTGTCCAGCAACTGAAATAACACTAAGGACACCATACCACAACTCACAGTGTGGAAATGGAGAAGCTGCTGGCCTCACTGGTTCCTGTTCCCTCAAAAATATCTGAAAAGGTTACTATCCATGTTTGAAAAGTTTTGAAAATATGTACACAATAGCTTAATTAAATGATGTTCATTTTAAGTTTCAGTGGACAGATGTCATTATTAGTGGAAGCTGCCTCAAGAATCCCCTCATCGTGTCTGATTTAAATCATTTTATAATGTTTTACAGTATGCTTAGGGCTCTAAAATACCAGACTAGCATTGTATATATTTGAATGTCCTTCCCCAAGTATAACAGGTTTTAGAGGGTTTATAAACCACTGTGACATGTTGGGTATATTGGATAAACCACTCTAATTGGTATCAGCAAGTCTGTGTGATTTAAGGATTACTGTGGCAGCTATTATTGCAGCACAACAAATATTTGCCCCTTCAATATAAAGAGAGACACACTGGAAAGAAAATCAATTGTCCATTAGGAATCACGCAACTGAAACTCACGCAGCCTCTCTCATATTGGTCTTTACTTGATTCCCTCTTATCAGTGATCAGTTGCTGTGAGACACGACCAATACAGGTGGACTGGTAGCAGTTAGCATCCTCAGATAAATCCTTAAAGTAAGAATATCCATCCAATAACTGTGTACTGTGCACTCTGTAGTCAAAGAAGAAATTCCTCTTTTGCCATTTGAAAGACATGCATTTGTCATGCGTTTCTGTCTGCTGGAGAATTTTTTTAAATAAAAGATAAGAACATCCATGCGTCCGCTATAATATGAGGCTTATTCATCTGTTATCTACCGTGGGTTTTCTGAAAAGAAATAAGTAGTCTCTTAAAATGAATGCTGAAGGATCCAGCTCTGTATAGCTGCAGAAAGGGAAGGTTGTTCAATAGGCTCAGTGTGCAATGAAATGATCAATGAGAATCCAGTACACTTAGATAAACGTGCACAAACCTGGTGTATAGAGCCATATTTCAAATTGAATCTCTAAGCTCCACACAGGGTTTAGAAATCGCTGCTTATTTTTGCACGAATGTTTAAAAGTCGCTATTTGATATCCCCTTAATAAACATAAAATTCCAATACCTATTTATTAAATGTCGACAGTTATTGTTTTCTATCAATTTGCTGTCATGCCAGCTCATCAAAAGTACACCTTGGCAGACTTTTTGCTAAACGCTTTTGTCACCTTAATGAAATGCTTGCAATAATGGCACAAAAACACGGATGTTAAAGAAGTGCGTTTACTGTGTCCAGAATCTAGTTTTAGCATGGATCTAATGATGACGTTAAAGTGAGAAAATCACCAAAGTCCTTGGCATGTTTTCTTTAGAGGCAGATCCCTGTTTCATCGATATCCACCCAAGATCCAGAGATTCAACACGGACTCCATTTTTACCTGTGCAAATATTTCCTTTATTTTGAAAAGAACAATGGAACAAGAGCCTCTGTGTTTCACAGTAACTTTAAATTTTTTATTTTTTTTTTAAATAACTGTGATGTTAAAAAATTAAATATCAATATCATGTCATTTCACATACACTGTATGGGGAAAAAAGTACTGGGCCACCTACTCATTACACCTACAGGAGCCGCTTGTCCATGAAAACCCATGCTGTGAAGCTCCTGGCGCACAGTTTTTGTGCTGATGTTAATCCCAGAGGAGGATTGGAGGGCAGTATTGAGTAAGCAGAGCCTTGGCGACTTTTACACATTAGTGCCTCAGCACTGGGAGACCCCGCTCCGTATGTTTTCATGGTCTGACACTTTGTGGCCAAGTGTGGCTGTGGTTCCTAAATGTTTCCACTTTGCAGTACAGTTGATCGTAGGAGATTTTACGCACTGAAAATTATAGATGAATGCTGTTTTCATATCAGTGGGCGTATTGCTGTGGGGAAAAAGTGCACCATTGAGTGGGAATTTGTTTGCATGAGCAATACGCACATGCTCTTAATGATGAAGTCCTCCGTGAGTCTTCATTATCAGAAGGTGCTGGCCAGCATTTTTTTTGAACAGGCACGGCAGTAATCTGTGTATTATCCATCTCCTGTAGACCAGTGAGCCTTGTGATCTTTGCTGCCTTGCTGTGTGTTATTATCAGTGCATTACTATCATCTAGATATCACCAACTAGAAGAACTCCCCAAAATGCCACTTTCACTAGGTTTAGGCAGTAAAGAGGATTTACAGCTCTAATAAGAGAAAACTTTAAAAACTATAGTCTTTACATTAGTATAGATGTCTCATGGTTTACTTCAGGGCATGCGTTATTGTTTGGAAATACCTTCTTATCAATAATCTCTGTTCAGGAAAGTTATGACCTAAATAACTTGTGTAGGATTTTCTTCCATTTGCTACTCACAATTGAGCATGAACACACACACAAACACACATGCACACACACTGTACTCTATGATAACAGGAAGGAAGGGTGGGTTTCTCTTCCCGCACCGTTATTTGTTGATGTATCTTTTATCTTTGGGGAAGCATCTCGTCCAGCTCCGTCTCCTCCCTCAACGGGAATTTATGGGACCAACCCAGGAAGACGTGCATGGGATTTGTGTTACTGGATTGTGGGGTTTGCAGATAATTGCCATGGAGATTCTTGCATGTAATGGATTGCTTTTTAAAGATTTTTCTGTTTGTGTGTTTGCTCCGTCCCACAGGGTACTTGGTACAGACGGATAGGAATCGTAGTCATGGGTCTTCGCCAACTCAATCTTACTTTCCCCACTTTTTCCCTCTCTGCATCTTTTAGTACTCCAAAACCTGTTTGTATAACTTAGGACAGCATTTTAGCCCCTATGCTCCCACTCTACAGTTAGTGTGGTATATATCCTCTAAAATTCCCTTATCCCTTTTCATAAAACTGCTCTGCCATGAGTGAGATAAGTCCATGTGCTGCTGATCAAAAAGTAAAGCAGCCTTTTCAATGTTTCAGTATGATATATTCTTACATTTTTATCAGTTGTGCTTTTGTAGGTTCAGCATTTTAAGGCTAGGTGATTGGGTTATTGATTTTATCTAACGATTTGGTTGTATTTCTTTATGGAAATGAAAGGTTATTGCAACTTCTTTCAAATAGAAACTGTAGCCACGAGTGTGAGATTCTTGGGGAGAAAAAAATGCAGTATTTCCTTTTATTTATCCAGGTAAAAGTCTTACTGAGATTAAAAAAAAAAAAAAAATTTAATTAAAATTTGATGTCTTATTCGTGTAAGGGGGTGGCTGTGGCACAGGTGATGGAGCAGGTTGTCTTCAAATCAGAAGGTCAATGGATCGATCTTTGGCTCCTCCAGTCCTTGAGAAGGCAAGATACTAAATCCAGGGCCACAGAAATGACAACAAATATAACAATATAACGAGTAAAAAACCCCGAAACAAATACAACTGACATTCAGTACAGGCAAGTGAACACAAACATCTGAGTCATATGCAATAACAGATCATTATAAGAGCAGCATCAAAAGCAAGAAAACTATTTTCAGTCCTTTAAAATGGACTTAGACTCCCCCATCGGAACCATTTCTATCACAATAAGGAAGCGGTGTGTGTGTGTGTGTGTGTGTGTGTGTGTGTTAGCACAGTCGGCTCTCAGGTTTGAATGTTTGCATGAGTGTTAATCCGTTTCTCAGTGTTAAACGTGTGACACGGCAAACACAAGGTAACTAAAAAGTTAATTTAGAAAGTAAGTCAAACAGTCAGATAACTGTAGTGCAGTTAAAAAATAGATCTGTTGGTTGTCGCCTGTTGTTTTGTTGTTTCACTAAAGCTCACTAAAGCTGCTAATTGACTTTTTAGCACTGCTTCTAATTTTAATTATAGAGATAAAGTTATGAGGTTTTGGTGTTATTTTTTTTTGTCCCCTGTGAAAAGCTAATGTGCTCAGAAAGTTATCTGTTAATTACAGTATGGTAATTAGTTTACGGGGCTAAAAGGATGTTATTTGTTGTGGGTTTTTTTTTTATGTTAATGTTTGCCTTCTCCGGTTTTCATTTTAAAAGACAAAGCGTTTCAGCGATCGATCTTTCAGTGGGGAGGCGTTGTGTTTGAACTCTGATTATTGCAAATCACATCTTAGAGATTTGACCTTGGAGGCATTTTGTGACACATTTTGACATGAGAGCGTTCAGTCACTTCAGCACCAATAAGTCACATGTACACATAACAGTATTAATGCAAATAAAATGGAGAACAAAGTGGGAAGAAACCTAGCAGGATGATAAAGTGTGTTTCTGTTTGGTGTGTTTGTTCCCGTTTCTGTCTCTGATTTGACACAGGAAGGAATCTCGTGCTGTTCTGTGTGCACTCTGTGCCTTTAATACTCTTTATTGAAACGGCAGTTTGTATAAATTGTACAGAATCTGAATTTTATGAGCACTTTATTGAATACTAACATAAATTGAACCAGACTGGCCAAAAATGAAAAAAGGCTCACATTCTAGCATAAAATACACATTAAAAGATGGCTGAAAAAAGAAACGCCAACAGCAGGATTCATAAATATTAAATGATGTCACATCTCTAGCTGTTTACATTCATTGTTGTCTGGCTTTTTTTTCTTCACACCTCTCATCATCATATGTCAACTCCAAACTATATCCACCCTGTCACAGACGGAGCAGTCTTATACCAGTCGCATATTAACCTGTCTGGTGGGGCTGAATGTTTCTGCATTGTCTGAATATGCATTTTTGCATTTTCACATTTTTATGAAATGTATAATTTCCATCCTGAGTAGCAGACAGAGCTATCTGACTTCTGCTGCCCACAGACACTATTAGAAAACTGGCACCTTCTGATTGCTTTTTCAGACAATGGGAAAGCAGAAGTGTTCATAAGTTGCTGTGAGTGTCGCCGGTATGTTAATGCAGAGGAAAGTCTGCACACAAAAAACAAGTGAAGAAAAAATGACATGCGCATAGTCACGAGTCTGTATTTGTGGGCAAATATTTTTTATCTCAAATTTATTAAAGAAATTAAAGATAAAAACGGGGAAAAAAAAGTGTGGGGCTGCCAGGACAACTTCAACATGTCTTGGCATTGATTCAACACGTGTGTGTGTGTGGTGAAATAGTGTAGCAGAATTAGATGAAGGGAGATTAATTGTAGGGTAAGTGAAGAGTGAATAGTGATTCTACCGATATGTTCAGCACAACATATTTCAGACTTGCCTGAGGTGGCAAATGTATCCCCATCTTCATTAATAGGAAACTGTCAGTTAATGTAATTTGTAAAGATAGGGTTGATTTATTGGATTACATACATGCCATTAATATGTGTGTAAACAGTAGTACTCTGGGACCTTAAGCTTGTGATCTGGTTAGTGTGTGTTCTTCTGTGAAGCTCTTGCAGATGCAGATTCATTTATTTACCTTATTGGATTAATACTTCTTTTTTTTATATCTATGAATATGAAATGCACTGTATGTATGGACAAACATATTGGATCACACCTCTTAATCATATAGAAGCCATATTCATTTTCCTTGTAGAAAATGCTGAATTTCTCCCAGTTGTAGTTTAGAACTAGACTGCAGCTGAACTCTAACATTACTGCAGGTGAATAGCTACTTTGAAAAATCAATATTCTTTCATGTCCGCTCATTACAGCTTTGCACTCATCACACTCAGTAACTCGTGGGTGTAGTAAATGGGAAATGGACTTGTATTGTGCCTTTTTTTCCTTTAGTTATTCACAAAGCGCTTTACCTCACACATACCCTCACACAGCACTGACAACACAACTACTCATCTGCCATCTGGAGCAACTTAGGGTTCAGTTTCTTGCTCAAGGACACTTTGGCATGCAGACAGGAGGAGGTGGGGATTGTGTAGGCAACCCTCTCTTCCAGTTGAAATGCTGTGGTAAATCACACTGAGCCCTTACTGACTCTAAATATTACTAGAAAACATATCATGAATGCTCATTCTTCCATAATTTATTCATTCTGATTCAGACATTTCATCCCTCTTTTTTTTTTATGAAGAAATTACCATAAACTGAGGGCACTTTTTAACTTGTTTGCTTGATGCATCCTCCTAAATAAGCTAAGCCAATTTGCATTCAGCTGTAGTCTGCACACATACCTAAACATGATATTCAGAAGGTCCTTTATATTTTGAAAGCCAGGGGGAAAAAAACCCCATCTTATTACAAGAAAATCAGAGGATGCAGCTGCAAGGTGATGCTAGTCTTGTAGTTCCTCTGAGGCTTCTCGTTTAAAATCCAGTTGCACACTGTTACAACACAGCACTGCAAATTACAGAACCCCCAAGGGTAACACAGGTGGGTAAAAAGGTTGAGATCAATAACTCATGGCCACAAGTTGGTAAGGTGTGGGCACATGATAACTCAATTGCTATATGACACCAAATCTGTTGTTTACCGCACAGTGGGCGAGCTCCATGCATGAAGCTTAGATACAAGCACAGAAATTTGGTTTTATTTTATTTTTGGGATGCATTATAATGTCCCGCAATATTCATCATCATTGTTGCCAGAGGATTGCACCAGTTCACCTTATCGCATTATGTGCTAATCGCTATAAAGCTTTAGTTTGGCACACATCTTAGCCTTTAGGGCTTAGATGCACCTTTTTCAGACTAAACAAAACTGTATTTATCATTATTATTATTAGTTTACATTACTCATCAAAGTATTCACAGTACTCTCGATATATCAGCAAGCAGCAACAGCTCTTAACGCTGCTTGCTGATGTATTGTGACATTTTCTTGACATCATTTCTACTAGATTAGCAAGTGGCAAAACATGCTTACTTATTTAATACACAAAGATTTTTTATTTTAAACTGAAAGCCATGTGGTGGAGGGGATTTGTGAGCTGCTAATGTAACTTCTGGTCATGACTTGATTATCTAATTCTAATGCATTACAATCTTGTGGCCACTCAATAAAATATTAATGCAGTGCAATTGTATTTTCCCACCCATGTCACTGAGGAAGAAAATGTAAGGAAACGAGGAAAGAGTGCCTGGCATTTATGGGATGCAGTCAGACTAAGCTTGCACTGTATAACCTTGGTTCAGTTCTCTCAGTACTCACCATTATGATGCACTCTTTTTCTCTCTTACATTTTGCAGAAGTGTGTAATGCTGCAGTAGCTCATTTTGTGTGGTTTGGTTCAGTGTCATTGAGTTTTAAAGGCAACTGATGTTGGAGACATACTGCGACGGTGCCGAAAATGTTCAGAGTAAAATATCAGTTATAATGCTTCGGAGGCAGTGCATATCAAAAACTTAATTGAGCTAAATCGATACAGGACTCTGGAAGTTATATAATAGAAATAGGTTGATAATGGCTGCACTTTAATCATTCCATTTTATTGTGGAAAAAGGACTCCCTCAGCCACATTTTACTTGGAGCACAGTGCTCTTCCATAATGACTACTTGCCATTATTTTTAAGGAGTACTTCAATTAAACCCTCACATAAAGGAAACTTTTACGACCCACCCATTGTACTTAAATACTGAACTTCCCTCCGTTCCATTTCCAGTTGCATTCAGCTTCTTGTCATGGCCTCTCTCTTTAGCACACCCTGCCTCCCTCCTCTTTATTAGCTGTCACGAAAAAATGCAGGTCATATCATGGGCGCTTGCCTGGGAGCTCAGACTGTTCTTAGCTTTGAGAAGATTTCTGCCAAAAGATGCCAGGTGCAGCTCCTCCCAAAGACCCTGCTTTTCATCTGCTCTTGATTTTTCTCGTGCAAAAGGTGCTTGGAAATAGCTGAAATAGACTTGTACTCAAAATAAGCTGGCATTTAGCTATAGATCAGTGGAAAGAAGGTCTAATTATTAATTTTCTTGATTGTATATCGATGGTGTAGAGATCAGAGCAGTGAGATGTTGGGGGGGGGGTTAAATTAGTACTCTGTACCCACAACAATAAACTTTACAATTTGTGAGTACTGATTGATTGGTTGGTTGATGCAGACTGTTATTTCTTAATTACTTTTCCAGAGTTGACTCGAAATCAGAGGTTACACAGTAAGGGACAGTAGACTTGTGGAAAACATCTGAAATTTACATTGTTACAAGATGGTCAAAAGCTCAATCAGCCGTTGTTACAGAGCAAATAAGTGCATCTGTCCAGAGGTACTGCCTCACACAGCCTCTGATGACAAATAGAGAAAAAGAGGGAAAAGATATAAAAAGGTCTCTATAGAGAAAGTGAAACATGATTTAGGCAGGTAGTTGAACAAAGATTATCATATTGTGTGACGTCAGGGTGTACAGAGCCATGGTGTGATAATTGTCTCATATCTCTCAGCATTCAGCATCATAATCTGATTTATCCATTCGCTTGGTGTCTTTTGTCTGGGACGATGGCAGCCAACAAAACAGGGAGTAATAATGAGACTGAGAGGAGCCCTACGTGCCATTGCCACTTCCTGCTCAGGCCGGCAGGTTTAGCAGTCAGACAGCTGGCACTTGATATTTTGTGATTTGTGGTCGGCATGGCGGTTTTATCTGTCTGGTCAGACAAACTGTGTAATCCCAAGCATTGTTACATCATGTTCCATCACAACAGTCCCTACCTCACCCCTCACCCACCCACGCATATTTCCAAGGTCAGTTGAGTAACGCCCTGGCTGGGCTGATAATTTCAGAGATTGTCCCTGTAGAGATGCATCACTATTATGCTGCGTGATCGATGTATTGTAGATTGATTGGTGATGTCACCGGGAATCAAAAGGCTAAGTTGAAGTGCAGCCTTTTCAGTAATTAAGGGGAACTAAGGTGTATACGGTTTTGTCCTGCTTTTAACCTGCATCTGTTATGTTGTTTGAAGCGTCCAGGATTTATTATTCTCTGTGAACTGATCATAAACGAACAGCCGAAAAACCCTGCAACAAGTGTGCCTAACAAGTGGCGACAGAAACAGAAAATCTTTTCACTCTCAGCCACAAAATAGATTTTAATGATGTGAGTGGGATATGCAGGAAAGTAAGCGTAGTTAAATTTGTAAGAGCAAGTGCAGTTTTTTTTTTAAAGCACTTGAAGAAAATCTGGTATTTAATCCAATCTTAGAAATGTATCTGAAACTTCCACCTTCATTTATATTCCTTTGTTTCTTTTTCCAACAGTTCGTTACCTGCTGAGGAACAATGTGAGTCCAGACCTTTGCAATGAAGATGGCCTCACAGCTCTGCATCAGGTAAGATTTCTGTTTTTCTTTATGTCCTTCCTTTTCTTTATGTCTCTGCCCACCTTTTTTTTTTTCTCAGCTGACATTGTCACATTTATGACAAACCTTTTGCTACTCGGATTGCCAGTTGCATGTCTGATAACTGCAAGTAGAGAAGGACATCCTCCAGTCATATAGTTGCAGTTTTGATTCTGTCCACAAGTGCCTCAAGCAAGACTCCTAAGCTCAAATTGCTCCATGACATGCAGTAAAAGAAAACCCTTTTTTTTTATTTTTTATTTTTTTTTAATCATTGACCATATTTATAATGTTCCAGTATTAAAAAATAAATCAATCAATTTTGAAATATAGAAGTAGGCTTTATTTTATATTGAGTGTTGCATTTTCTGATTAAGACATGTGGAATATGTCAGCATTATGAGCATTAATTGGACACGTACAGCGCAATGTAAGTTGGGACGCTGTGTAAAATGTAAATAAAAACAATGCAATGATTTGCAAACATCACACGCCCATATTTTATTCACAATACACCACAGAAAATGTATCAAATGTTTAAATGGAGAGAAGATACAATTTTAAGAAAAATATTAGCTCATTTTGAATTTGATGGCAGCAACGTGTGTCAAAAAAGTTGGGAGGGGGCAACAAAAGGCTGGAGAAGTAAGTGGTGCTGAAAAGAAACGGCTAAACGAACATTTTTCAGCTGATTAGGTTCATTGGCAACAGGTCCAACAGGTTCTGTTGTGAATAAAATGTGGGTTTATGAGATTTGCAAATCATTATATTCTGTTTATATTTACATTTTACACAGCATCCCAACATTTTCTGAATTGGGTTTGTATAAAGCACATTCAAAATATGGGTACTCCTGTTTTGTGACACAGTCTCTTGCCTCTTTATGGTCAACTCTCTGTGTTGTATATGGACCAATAATCCATGAGATCTGCATGCTGGGGTGGAGAAAAGAGGAAAATGTCTGAGGAGGAGGGAACATGCCTGCCTTTAGAATTGTGAAAGACTTGGATATCAGTAAGTTTTTTTGGAATGAGCAAATATTGCAACTGCAACCTTTTCAAAAAAGTGGTCAAAGAAATGAAAGAGGGAGGCTGTGTTTGCACAGTCAAACAAATCCAACACCAGTAGAAAACCAGTAGGAAAAAAAAAAAAAAGATTAGGCTGGTTTTTTCCAGCCCCAAAGGTTGCCAGTGACAAGAAGCAAAAAAAAAAACAACCACCAACTGGAAAAGTGAAAAATGAGTAAATAGAGTGCATGTGAAAAAATCTGCTGTTTATCATTGTGCTCAAATTGACTATTAGATCAGACACATAACATGTAAAGTTCCTTTGACTTTATCCTTTAATTTCTTTGTTTTGATCATATATTTTGATCATGGCCATCACCATGTCTATATTGAAATGTAATAAAATCATTTCATGATTAGTTTGCTAGGGTAGGAATTAAGGTTCAACGTTTTCTGACACTGACAAAAGATATATATATTTTTTAATAATCAGGAAATTAGTTCAGATTTTTTGGGGGAAATTAATCAATTTTGCTGCAGAAAATTCATAGAGGATATGAGGCCTATTTTCACTTGCTAATGAAAGCCATTACTTACATGATAATCAAAGCTTCCTCCTCATTCAAATCAATGCTGCATGTCACTTTTCATTTTAAAGTTCTGTTAGCTGTGTAAACAAAAGCTCATTCCACGTCTCATTTGATCACAAAACAGCCTCTGAATTTCAACAAGCCTGCTTTTGCCCCATTGTAAACCTGAAAACATAGGCTATGTGACGTTGCCATTATCCACACGCAGTGTCCGCCACTGAGCTGAAAGGTTCCTGAAAACATACCAGCCAGAAAGAACATTTTATTTTGTATAAAGATGGATTACTGAAGCTGCAGGATGTCCATAAACACACTGCTGTAGCTGACTGCACCAGTTTGTTTGTCCTCCCCCACCCCCCCAAACTGAAATGTCAATTGCTGGAGCAGCTTGTAGAGTAAACTCAGGATTTTATTTAGGTCTGGATGACAACTTTATGGGCAAAAAAGCAGTTGTTTACAATGTGGAAGTCGTCATCAAACTTTTTCAACCCCCTCCCCCTAAAGTGGAGTCACATTTTAATGCAAAATGAAAACAAATCTGACTTCCTAAATGATGACATGTTTAAACAGATCAAAAGGGCCTGATGCTTATTTACAACTTCAGTTTCCCCTCTGCTCTTTGGCTCCTCATCTCCCCCCCCCCTCATTTGTCTCTCTCTCTGCAATTTTAGCATACCTCTGACAGTTCGATGTCCTCTCGCCTTCTTTAACTGCTCAGTCTGCTTCAGCTACATCAACCATCTTTTTCTCTCTCTCCTGGCTGTTCAAAGCCTAATATCCAGGCTCCTGCTGGGAGGTAGTGAAATGAACAGGGGAAGAGAAAATTGAAGTCCATCAGTCACCAACGGTGTGACTGCTGTTTTTAAAAGTGGTGAGCTTCCATGAGAGCAGATTGACCTTTCGGCTTTGAATGTGTGTGTGTACCGGGTAATCTGCTATTTGGATGGGTCAGCCAGTGTCTTCGAGATGAGACCTTTTCGCAAGTGTGACTAACAGCGCACACACGCACGCACGCACGCATCAGAAAATATAACAGACAATGACACAAAGGAAATCCTCACACACATTCTTTGTATGCTCAGTTTGCTGTCTTGTTTGTCAGAAGCTAGATTAAGCTGAGACAGAAAAATAGATACTGAAATAGATGCTGGGAAAGAAACGAGCGCGAGAACACACGGACATCCGGCAGAAGGTGAGAAAAATGAAGTAAAGTGGCAGTGCTGTTTCTCTAAATGAAGTGTCATACCTGTCCAGGACCGGTCTCACCTCACTGACTCGAGACATTAATCAACAGACATCTTGCAGGGGTTTACTGTATGTGTGACAGCACACACACAAACGCAGTCACACACGTACACACGCTTCAGTGTTTACTACAGTATTTCATCCCTTTGATGAATGCATCCTGATTGCTTCAGCTGTGATAATGTGACCTGTAAAATCAGCCAGTTTGTTTGCTTGCATAAATGTGCGTGTGAACTGTGCCGTCACCAGCAGCGCGTCACATAAAACATCCTCAGTCCTTCATTTTAATCAAACTGCTGTATTGGAAGAAGTAGAGGGCTCACACAGAAAATGTCTTGGGGGGGTGGGACACCAGAATTGTTTTACTTGCAGTCATCATTTCTGTCTGTTAAGTATACGCAAATGTGCAGTATAATTATACTGCCACACAGGCAGTAATAGTTTTACTCTGCAGTAATGTGCAACATTTCTCCATCCCCAATTTTTCATAAGTTGTAACATCCAGAGTCCAAATTAACACCCAGCAAAGAGCCAAATGTGGGTAAATTTTCCATTTTGGTGGATGGCAATGTTCCACAATGGGTGGGTAAATGCTTGTAATAGTCATGGAATAAAACACAGAAGAACAACACAGTGCTGAGAGCCTCTGATGTGTCCTGCTATAGGGGGTCAAGTGTGACAAGCCTGATCAGAAGTGTTGTTGAGTAAAATGTATAATTCCATGGGCAATCTTTCATTACATTTAATAGCAAATACTTAAGCAGAGTAAGATGATGATGCATGATGTGCCTTGGCTTTCTCTTTACGCTTGTATCCTCAATATGTTTTATAACACATATGGAATGCCAAAATAATTTGTAATAGAGCTCAACAATGATCCCCCACTTGTTTTTGAGGGCTCCGGTCCCAGAAGTGAGTTTCCCGTTCATTCTCTCCAACAACGTCTCAGAAAATCCTGATGCAAAGAGTTCTAAGCCTCAAACCCAGCTAACCAGCTACGAGGTGAATCGTGACCATGAAAAGATTTGATTTGAATTAAAAAAAAAAAGTGAAGGAAGAGCAAATCCTAACCTACTACAAATCCCAGATTCCGTAGTGAATGACTTCTTGAATCCTTTTCATTATTGTAGTGTTTATATGATTAAAAACAGTGTTTTATTATAATGGTTATGAATATATGTTGTAGTTTGTGTTGTGAGCTTTGTGGTGAAGTATAGTCTAATAATCAATATGGTTCAGTGACTCATTCCTGACTGCAGTCACTGTTTGGGTGGTTTCTGAAGTTTAGCACTCACCAAGCAACCTGACATTTTTTTGGGGGGGGAGACACATACCACAATTGCAGGCCCTACTTAGATTCAAGTGTAAAGCCTTAGTTAGCTACCTTTTTGATTTTTTGCTGAGAGTTTGATAAAAAAAAGGATTGATACCGCTTTCCGCTGTGGTAAATATTAAGCTGTCAGCAGCGGTCTAGCTTAGCATAAAGACTGAAATCAGGGGAAGCTGCAGCCATGGCTTTGTCTAAAATGAGCACATTTACCCACAATTTACATATCATGTCTTGTTTGTCTTAATGTGCCTGGAAACAAAATGAGACCAACCTTTCTGAATTCTTTTTTCCTTCAGAAATCAGACACTGTTTGTCCTCCTGAAGCCCTGGGTAAACAGTGCTGCTCTATAGGATCATTCAACACACACACCCACACATACCCACACACATACACAAAGTTAAATCAAACTTTTATCTAAATATCTTTACTATGCACCATAAAACAGATTCTGTTCTGTTAGCTTTCCTTTTGCTACATTGACTCTATAACCTTTGGAGTGCTTTAACTGCAGATTTGTTTAGCCTGCACGATATTGTGCTGTAGGTAAACAAAGATATTTTTGGTTTGAAGCTATTCTGAGTTAAGAGAAAGGCAGTTTTTTTTAAAAATCCCCCCCCACACACACACACACACACCTGCCTCATGCTGTCCCATATTTGGGAAAGCCACAGCTGTTTTCTGGCTCTGAGCGCTTGGGTTTTGCTCGAGGGGGGCCCCTTGTGTGGCTGAGTGGGCACGATGACCCCGAATATAAACAGACTGCTGGAGTTACATTAAAAGAAACATCAGCTGTGTTCAAGCAGATATTTATGCAGGGAGACAGAGACTGTTGGCGAGATGACTGATGTTCGTGCTGTATAATCATTTGCAGGATTTGAGCATGCTGAGCTGTGAAGTTGCGAGTCTGCATTCCTGTGTGGTTCCACACTTTTCATTAGTCATTCAGCTCTTCATTACTTCAGCCTTGGAGGACTCTGACCTGCCAGCCTTTCAACATCTTCTTATACTCTGCTTCCAAAATTCAGTAATAACCAGCTTTCTTTCTTATTAATATAATTTCACATATATATATATATATATATGGGGTTTTTTTTTCTTTTTGGAAAGGAAAAAAAATAAGAGGAAATGACACAGGAGTAGTTTAAATTGTGTTCCAGCCCTGAAATCACCTTTTCAGCCTCTCTACCGTGCTCCTTTGATTTCCTGCTTGTTAATTTATTTAGCCTTTTAGGTTTAGTTCTCTACAGCTCAACGTGGCATTTCTGTTTTGTTTTTTTTGTTTTTTCCTCATTCAGATGAATTTACTCTTCATGATTTGCATTAGTTCCTCCAGCTCTGGTTAAAATATAACCCCCCTTCAGTCTCTAATCCCCTGCCATCTCAGGCACCTGATCCTGCTCTTGCCCACTTAACCCTTCGGTATTTCAGTTTAAGTGCCAGCCCCGTCACCGGCCACGCTCTCTGCTGCAATTCAAATTCTCAGGCTTATTTCCTCAACACTTTGCTCCTCGACCCGAACCGCAGTCTTCTCAGCCCACTTACAGTTCCCGGTAAGACTGTTGCTGTTGTTTTCCAGGCACACAAAAATAATCTGGGCCTTTGTCTGAGCCTTACACCCATTCTAAATGCTTCTCGTGAATGGCATATTATTTTCCTGTTTGCTTCATTGTCTTTAGTTTAGTGCCTTGGTAGCTTGTGGGAGAAAGTGTGTGTGCGTGTGTGCATGTCTGTGTGTGTGTGTGTTTTTGTTTGTTTGTCACAGGAAATAAGATTAACCTAGCAGTTAACTAGAAGATGGGCTTAAGCATGTGGGTGCATTCAGAAGCCAGAGGAGATTAGTCTAGATGTTAGCTGCTGTGTAGGTTGCAGTCTCTTCTTCTGATTCTGACGACATCTGTCATGACTGTGCCGCTGGCTGGAATAAGCCAGCACATCAGTGTGTTCAAGGTCTTTGACAAGCTCGTGTGTCTCTTAGGAGTCTTCCTCATGTCAATTTTCATGAGGTTGTTCATTTTTCTTGAATTATCTCTTCAAGCTTGCCAGCTAATAATGAAACCCATAAGTTGTTCACCGAATTACCAGTTTGTCAATTTATCACCCTTGTACACAGGCGCACACACACACACACACACACACACACGCACACAGACTTTTTAAAAAAGGAAATGTGTGACTCACGCACTTCTGCGTTTTTCCTCTGAATCTCGTTTCTTTTCTAACATTAACACTGGAAGTTGTTGACACACATAAAGCTGCCTTCACAGAATACCACTTCTGCTTTTTGGCAGCTTCAGAAGGAGGTCATAAAGATACTTTGTTCTTTCCTGCTAATTGTGTCTGACATCGCACTATCTGTCGCATCACTGATCGTAAAGGCCTCTAAAAGCAACTCATGCTCAACAAGTACAAAAAAACAAAACAGCAACAACCACAAGCGCACACACGTCTCTTTCACGCCAAGCCTGGTGAAGATTTTCTTCAGAAAAAAATTTGCATCATAAAAAGAGGAGGAATGTCTGAGCACACCTGCGCTCTGTGACTGGGTCCTTGATCTCCAGACTGTAGAATTCATGTATTTTTATTTTTTTTTGTAATTTTGATGCATCCCACTGCTTGTTAGTACCATGTATCGTTTTTATTTTCTTATACACACATCAGAGATTTCTCCATAATTTTTAAATTGAGAGCAGTCGATCGCGACAGCATTTTAGCTAAAAACGATGATTCAGGAGACTGCTTGAGCATCCGTATATTGCCAGACTTAATAGTAAGGTTGAATTGTTTCACTTCATATGTAGTCTGACATTGTCTTACCAGACTTCTCGTTTCAATTCCTGGTTTTAACCGCTGATACCTTTTACTAAGTTTGCTAAATTTAGCCATCAAAAGAAAACCTGTTCCTCTAAACTTGTTCCTTCTTTCTAAAAACATCTGTTAAATTGCTGATTATGTTTTTACAATGATTCAAAGGAATTACAATCCATCAAAAATGCTTGTCCTTTATGGTTGATTCCAGATCAGATACTGTATCTCACTTTAGGGGAAAATGCAAAACTTCACTTTGTAACTTCTCATCTGATAATCTTCTCAATGCAAATCTTCACCTGCCCTAAAATGTTTGTCACCGGATGTGTTCGTCAGCCCGTTGTTTCCAGTCAGTCAGTTGTCTTTTTTTCTTTTCTTCTTCTTCTCTCTTTGCATCCATTTTACCTCTTATCTGTCTTCCTGCTTGTCCTCGGCATCTGTGCGGTAATTTCATTTCCTGTCTTGTGCCGTACATTAATTCATGTACTTCCCCGCCACCAAACGCTTGTGTCAGATGCGCCTTATCTGAGTAGCCTTGTAAGTCGATGCTACAAAACTCCAAAGAATGTACACAAATCAGTTTCTCTTACGTCAGTGTGGATTAGTGAGTCTTTTTTTTTATTGTTGATCAAGCATTAAGATTAAAGTTTTATCAGAGAGCTGGAGGGCAGGTGATGGATAGAATAGAGATTGAGGGTTTCTTTTAAAGCCAGAGGGGATGTACTGTATCGGGTACAGAAGGTAACAGTCTGAGCTCTCATCATCTTACAGACACAGCTGAGCTGTTGTTGGCTTCATGACATCGATAAATAATACTAAAGGGGTATTTATTGTCAAATGTAGCATTTACTATTTTTTTCCCCTGTTGAATATATAAGTTTCTGCTTTTTAAGTTTGAATAAGCAGGCTGCTTAATCTTATAAAATTACTTGAAAGCACAGACTCAATATAAATGATGCTGTACAGGGTGGGACATTTATATGGACACACCTTAATAAAATGGGAATGCTTGGTGATATTAACTTCCTGTTTGTGGCACATTACTATATGGAGGGGGGAAACTTTTCAAGATGGGTGGTGACCATGGTGGCCATTTTGAAGTCGGCCATTTTGGATCCAACTTTTGTTTTTTCAATGGGAAGAGGGTCATGTGACTCAACTTATTGGGAATTTCACAAGAAAAACAATGGTGTGCTTGGTTTTAACGTAACTTCATTCCTTCATGAGTTATTTACAAGTTTCTCTTTGTTTACAGCCATTGACATGTCGCAGAGGTTAACACGTGAGGAGCAGATAGAAATTGTGTTGATGTCTGGTGAACGCAGTAACCGGGTCATTGCAGCAGATTTCAATGCAAGACACCCTACAAGACCACCCATCTCCCTTGCTACAGTTAGCAAACTGCTTGCCAAGTTTCGTGACACTGGTTCAGTGTTGGATTTGCCAAAATGTGGACGCATGAAAACTGTCACTAATGAAGAAACATCAGTGGCTGTCCTAGCTTCATTCAGCAAGAGCCCACAGCATAGCACTCGCCGCATGTCACTGGAGAGTGGCATCAGTCGAACATCCCTTCGGCGGATATTAGCTACTCACAATTAGCACCCTTACAAACTCCAGCTGCTGCAGCATCTCAACAAGGATGACCCAGATCGGCGCACTGAATTTGCAGAATGGGCAAAACAAAAATTGGAACAGGACCCTCAGTTTATACAGAAGATTTTGTTCAGTGATGAGGCAAACTTTTATGTGAATGGTGAAGTTAACAAACAAAATCACCGCTATTGGTCTGACACAACCCACATTGAATAGATCCCTCCAAGACTGTTGGAACAAAAAAAATTGATGGTATGGTGTGGTATATGGGGTACAAAGATAGTGGGGCCATTCTTCATCAATGGAGACCTCAAGGCCACTGGATATGCGAAATTGCTACCTGGTGATGTGTTTCCCTCTTTATGCACTGAAGCTGGCACTTTCCCTGAGTTTTTCCAGCAAGATGGTGCACCATCACATTATGGATGTCAGGTCCGAGCATTTCTAGATGAACAGTTTCCTGGAAAGTGGACTGGTCATCGTGGGCCAGTTGAATGGCCCCTAAGGTCTCCCGATCTGACCCCCTTAGACTTTTATCTTTTTTTTTCATCTGAAGGCAATTGTCTATGCTGTGAAGATACGAGATGTGCAGCACCTGAAACTACGGATGCTGGAAGCCTGTGCTAGCATTTCTCCTGCGGTGTTGCCATCAGTGTGTGAAGAGTGGGAGAAGAGGGTTGCATTGACAATCCAACACAATGGGCAGCACTTTGAACACATTTTATAAGTGGTCAGAAACTTGTAAATAACTCATGAAAGAATAATATTACGTTTAAACCAAGCACACCATGGTTTTTCTTGTGAAATTCCCAATAAGTTTGATGTGTCACATGACCCTCTTCCCATTGGAAAAAAAACAACAACAAAAGTTCGATCCAAAATGGCCACCATGGTCACCACCCATCTTGAAAAGTTTTCCCCCTCCCATATACTAATGTGCCACAAACAGGAAGTTAATATCACCAACCATTCCCATTTTATTAAGGTGTATCCATATAAATGTCCCACTCTGTAGAATGGAGTATGTAGTTGTTGTTTGCATATACCAAAGTGACTTTCTTCTGTCTTCTAATCTGCTCCTCCTGCTTCCCTTTTCTTGGCACTTCTATCGAGTTGGCTTATAGTTATGTTTTGCCTCCCTTTGTATTATCATTTCCCCTGCTCTCACTCCTGCTCTGAGAACTAGAAATCTCTAGGGATTGCGCTTTAGCTCATCTTCTATGCAAATCCACAAAAATAAAAAAGTTTCTCTGCTCTCCGCACCTCAATTCCCAAGGTTTAAATGTGATTATATACAGTGTGATGGAATATTCAAAGACAAGTTGGAAAGTTGATATTTCTGACAGTATAGAAAGAAATGCTTAACATCAGTGGTTGCAGCTTGCAGTCAGCAGCATTTATTAGTGTAGACAAAATTAAGGGCATTTTGAGAATAATAGCTTAAAGGGCAGGGTGACCAAAATGCTTCTCTCAGAGAATGGAGCTGCATGGAGCATAACAGGTTCACTCTAATTAAACTACTTACATGCAAGTGAATTGACCTACTGCTGCTTTAAAGTAATCATATTTGGTTTAATTGAACTTTTTTCTGCAAAGACCTACAGTGGTCCTTTGTCATATGATGTCTGCATAGATTTATACTGTACATGCCACAAACATTTTTCTCATAGGCTAATCTGACAGTTATCTTTGCAAGTAAAAATTTTCCTAAAAGTTTCCTATTTGGGATGTGTGCAGTCTGTTTTTTTCTTTTCTTTTTGTCTGACAACAGATTGAAACTCAAATGTGATGAATGTGCAATCAAATGAAATGGAGAAAAGCAGAAAAATCACATTTGAGAAGATGAAGTAAAAATATTTTGCAGATGTCGGTAATGCAATTACCATGTATGTCCCTGTAAACTGCACACCGACGCAGAATGGCGAGCTAACAGAAAGTTGCATTCCACCAACAAATTTTCATCCAAATTGCAGAACTGAAGTTGCACTGAGGTGTTGGTGACTTGTTGGATTGCAATCAAGGATTTAGAAAGTGGAAACAATTTGAGACTTGTGTGTTAGCAGTGTGATCCTCAATACATGCTGAGATGGCTGCTGCTTCTCAAAGCATTCACAGTATAAGCGGATTACAGAAATTTTTTTTTGTTGTTTTTTTGTTCCTTGTTATCTTTATTTTGTTCCTATTTGCTGTCATTCCCCTTTTAAAAAAATACACCCCTTTTTTAAAAAAAATCTTCATTGAAGGACTTCTTGGCTTTGTAATGGGATTACCAGCACTCATTTTGCCAAAGGTGACTTTACATTTTATTGTGACAGATGTCTCATTTCATTTGACAAAAGAAGGTGTACATGGGTTCTTTGGTATAAAATAAGCAAACAAAACAAAAACTAAATTTGTTTGAAAGATTTAATTAAAAATGGCTTTAACCAGATTCACCAGTGCAAATAATAAGAGAGGCTGTGACCGATGTGCCCTTTTTTTGACTTTGGAAGCAAACTGTTTGCTCTGAAACCCTCTGTTTTCTGATTATTTCTGACCCTCCCAGTGCGACAGAGTAGTTCCATCCTGCGATTCGGCACCTTCCCGCCTCCTCCTCTGGTTTTCTTTATCTGTCTTATCCGTCATCGTTGTCTTTGTTCAGCAACATGTTACTGCCACACTCGCCACTTAGCTCTGATGGAGAAAACTGCAGTTGCTGACAGCCGCCTGATTGGAAGATGGTTTTCATGGAAAATTCTCCCCACCCTGTAATCACACCCAGTTTTACAAGGAAAATGCTTTCTGACCCTCTTGCCTTTGTCCATGGAAAAAACCCACACCAGAAGTCAGAATGGATGTGTTTAAATTGGCTCAGTTTTGTACTCCAGAGTGTTCCGTTAATATTCTTTAAAAAATATACTATGTAGACTTTCTGTTTGTCTGTGTTGTTGGTGACAAAATCTCATTTATTTTTTGTTACTGTTCTGGAAAGGATTAAGATGCCTAAATGTACAGCCTCAATGAAGCACAGCTTTTCTCCTCCTCCTCTCACATATATATTTTTAACCAACCATCTTGTTTCTTTTCATATTTCTTAGTTATTTTCCTTTTCCAAGGTTTGAAGACCAGGGCTTGAAAGTCATATTTCAAAATTGGAGGTTAAATGCTTCCCATAAGGGATATTCCTACACTTTTTTGGGAGGAGGGAATGCTTCAGGTGTTGCACAGTTGGGATGTTGGCCCACCTCTGCAGCACTTTTGACCAGTTGCCCTGCATTATGCACTGGTGCAAACATTGGGCTTAACATTATTATATTACTGTAAATGTGTGTATTAATTTCCCCCATTATTATTACTAGATTTACAGGAAGGTATTATGAACTGAAATTCAAGTCCTGGGGATACTGGGCCATTAAATAGTTTGTATAAAACCGGAACCAAATCTAATCCTGTCTCCCTCTCTTTACCCTGTCCCTCTCCATGCAGTGTTGCATAGACAACTATGAGGAGATGGTGAAACTCTTGCTGGACCGAGGAGCCAGTGTTAATGCTCAGGACAACGAACTGTGGACGCCCCTGCATGCTGCTGCTACCTGTGGCCATGCTGGACTTGTTAAGATACTCATCGCACAGTAAGTCATGAAGATATGATATGTCAGGGGTTTCCTGCAGCACAGCCCTTATCTTATCTGAGATAAAGACCAGTGTCTAAATATGTTCTTATGAAATCTAATATTTCGCTCATTAAGCTTCAGGAACAATGAGTAATGGCACTGCCTTAGGCTGTAAAAGGTCATGTTTGCAGTGAGCAATGGTAGGTCCGACTGTAAAAAGATGAGATCAGGTTTTGTTGGATTCAGCTCAGCAGGTCAGTTCAGGGCAAATAATCAGATCCGCACATCACAGTATTAAGACAAAAGATCAGTTACAGTTGGATGCTGATTACCTGAAGTGAATTTGTTAACTAACATATTCTGTATAAAATTAAAAGATTTTTTTCCTTTCTACCAAACTACACCTGCATAACTATATTACTGTGTGATGTCATAGAGAGGGGATATCCTTAATGTAATATTTTAGGCACAGTGCTTTGGGTGTGGGCACAGAAGCCCCACCTGCCTGCTGTTAAGATCTTCTGATTGGCTGTTCTTTACAAAAATAAGAGTTGGCTTAAAGACAGAGGAGCTAAAAGAGCTTCCTATGGGGCCAGTATAAGATCAATAATAGTAATTTTGAACCTTGAGTCCAAGAATAGAAATGTGGAGCAAGAAATGAGCATAATGGGCAACTTTAGGTTGAAAGTTTTAATTGACCAGCTGTATAATGAAAGGCTGTGAACAGACCTGAGACTGGTTATCCTGACAAAAACATACACTTACACCATCATCTAAAATTAAGGCATATTATTGCCATGCTGTCAAATGTTCAGGTATAAATGCAGCTACTGTACCCAGTGAGCACAGTGGCAGTTTGGAGGAACCTGATCCAGACAGATTAGGTTTTCTTTTTTTTTCCTGTTCCGAAAACAATAGAAGGTGCAACCTTTCAGTAGCAACAATTAATGCTAATGCACCTGTCAGTAGAGCACTGTAACAAATTATATTAAAAAAAAGAGTGGAAATCTGGTTGTCGACATGGTGGAAATGACCCTGTCCTTTACTTAAATCAGTGTTATAATGATATTTGAAGATGTGAACTCACTGAAGGTCAGTAAAGGATAATACTGAATTATTTCCACCTGTAGGATGTGTAGTGGTTTAAAAATGGCGCAGATTGAATTATTACCAGTCTTTGATATGCAAATGTTGTTAATAATTCAGTAACACTGACCCGAATTCCCATAGGTGAAAACGTCCTTGCTGCTGTGTTTGACACAATGCCAAATGCGTGTAAGAAGTATAGATGACTCACGAGTTCACACATTGTGGACCTGTTTAATTAGGTTTTAATTAGTCCGAGTTTATTAGGTTTTAATTGCATCTTAATGAAGCTATAACAACAAAACACACGTGCACACACAAAGAGGCAAAATGGACAAATTAACATACTCTGTGTGTACACATTTGTATTGTTTCTTCTTGTTAACATGACGGGCTGAATTACAGCCTGTAAGCATCGAGTAGAAACACACAAACACACTGCTGCCATCTGTTGACATGCAGGACTCGTCAGACCGACTGCGCGGTCACATGGATTCATTATCTGCAGTGAAATTAAAAAGAGCTGAATGATGCAGTCCCACTTGTTCTGGGATGAAAGACATTAATTTGGTTCATCAGTTAGTGCTGTAACTTAGATTTATCTTGTTATCCCTGTCCAAGACTTTGAGTTATAGATTAGTGGTTTTCAGTCTCACTTTAGATCGGGACATGAAAGACAGGCCTGTTTTAGCCTGATAATTGAAGTTATTTACGGTATTTTTTTCACCGGTACTCTGGGATCACAGATGGTGCCATGAAATCTAATATATTAAACACTTTTCCTCATGCAGTCTTCTTGTTAGCCTTGCATGTTGTCCATTTAGAGCATTTATTAACTTGGATTAGATTTGTTTAAATATTCATTTCCTCATTTCCCGCAGTGGCGCAGATCTACTGGCAGTCAACTCTGATGGAAACATGCCCTACGACCTGTGTGAAGATGACCCAACACTGGACATCATTGAGACAGCAATGGCCAACAGAGGTAAAGAATAAATGTTTGAAGGTGCATGTGCTGGTGTCTGTAGACAGAAGGGTTAGACTAATTCAGTTCCAGGAAAAACAAACAAACAAACAAAAAAAACACTTCCACTTTAACTCAGCACGCCCCCGTTTATTTCCCCGGCTATAACTGTTCATTTCTAGTCGGCCACCTTATATTTTACCAGGTCAAATGCCAGCTGATAGCCTGCAGACTTTACCAGCAGAGGCTAGCTGGTTGAATAAACTCAGCACTGACAGAAAACACAGTCCTAACTTGCTAGAAATGCAACTTATGCTAGAAATGCATGAAATACATGGTATCCTGTCTAAAAGTCATTGCCTGTACCAGCTGATCATCCTTGTAGCAAATCAATGTAAATCTACTCTTTTTAGTCCTAATATAAGTAAAGCAGAAAGACACAGTTTAATTGGCTTTCTTGCACGTTAACACTTTAAAGATTCCAAAAACAAAAAACACTATAATAGGCGGTTGTTTAAAAGAAGGATCTAGCAGAAATTGGAGATTGATAAGATTAGACGAGATGGAAGTTGCAAAGCTTATTTTAACCTTTGCGGCTCGCAGCTTTTGGCAGTCTTAAGACTGCTTGTCACAAGAACAGATTGCTAAAGAAGGTGGCAGCGGAGTCGTGACCTCAGATCGCACGTAGTGTCAGGCACAGTTTTTATGATTGACACTCTGAGGAGCTCAAAGTATTCAAAGTTCTCTCTCTCGCTGCCAGTGGGGTGCAGATTAGGATACTGTATATTCATGCTGTGTCACTGTAAACAGCTGCAGATGCCACAGTTTGTCTGTGCAACAGGATTGAAAAAGAGTTCAAGGAGATCAGCACTGACATAACTGCACATCAGTGATGGAGGGGGAAACTTGTGCTGTGTTTGCATTCCCATCTGTTTGTGTGATGTGAAAAAAAGACACGCACAAAGACAGTTGAGGCGACAGACAAATTTATTTCCGCTGGAGTAAAATCAAGCCTCTTAACACGAGCTGTTCTCAGTGTTTTGTTGTTGTTTTCTGGTAAATGGTTACATCCTCAAGCTGGCGTGTGTGCTCGCGGCTGGCAACAAAGCAACAAAAACTCACAGCAGGGGTTTTTCACTGTACTGTAATAGTAAGAATTGGCTGCTAAAGTGTGTCTCGTTTACAGTAGCAGCAGATTTTGGGAAATGCAGTTAATTCTTTCTGACGAGAAGATTGATTTTTAACATGAAAACATGTACAAATGATGCTTTGCTGCTTTGCAGACTGCGTGCTAGACTTTTGTTACCAGGACTTGGTAATGGGTGAACTGAGATTTGTTGCTTTCTGGCAAGAAATATTCTGCCACATTAAATTTTATACTGAATAATATGCTGAACTTTAGAGATTGGCTAATAGCTGTGCCTTTGGACCATAGACTGCAAATGAAAAATGGGTGTAGCCCCCCTTGATTTCTAGTTTGGTATTTTGGCCATTGATAATCTGTCTTTGTTCTGATTTTGTTTGTTGTTTTTTTAATCAGAAAAAAACAGCTACAGGGTTGCCTCAGACACCCGTAATTTGCATGGAAGATGCAATGTTGGCAAATGTTTGTATGCAGACCTTTCCCAAGTACTCGCCGAGTGGCAGTAAAACTTAAAGTGTGATTCAAAGCTGCAAACCAAAACGGAGACTGGTCACCTTCAAAATAAAGGTAACGCCTTTTGAAACACGTTGGATGTAACAGTAAGGCGCCTTTACTTTGAAAGCAAACAGTCTCCGTTTCTAGTTCTAGTGAGGTACTCTTCATAGTTTTGCCATCAGTTGACAAGCAGTTGGCAAGTATTTACAGACAAGTGGGTGTCTTCCATGTAAACTTCAGGCGTCCGTGACAGTCTGCTCGTGAGCAAAGCAATCAGTGCAACACCTCTTTGTAAGCAATTTCACGTAGCAGCTGCCAACATTAAATATGTGTGTACAATATTCTGGATCTTATACACATATTTAATCTTTTTTGACACTGAGTCATACTATATTTGCCTTCTTACCTCTGCTTTAGAGGTAGAGAGAAACAGTAGTACATAAATTATTTCACACGCTTCCCCTTGAGTCACACAGAAATTAGCTCCACATTAGCTGTCGTAAGTGTTCCAGGACAGCATGCTGCCTTACCAAACTAGTTGCTTATTCATATGTTCACACCTGCTTGTTTACTTGTGTGAGTCTCTTGGTTGATGTTGATCTAAGGTGTGCTTCAGAAGAAGGAGCAAAAACAAAAAAGGAAAGAAAAAGTAAAACTTTCCGAAGTTGTTTAAGGTGCCCTTCAGCATAACACTAAATACCAAATGCACAATGGAGCTGCTTGGGGGTAAACAGGAGGAAACCATAGATTCCGGGTGTTGAATGAGAGCATTGGGAGAGCTCAGTCATATTTCCCTGGATATCGAAAGGTCAGAAAAGCTTAGTTATGGCGCTTGCAAACAAGTATGAGGTTAATCTTTTTTTTTTTTTAAGAGTGCTAAACAGGGCACATGAAGTCACATTGTGTGAATGTGAGGTATTATTGGAAAAAGAAAGCAGAAACAGAGAACAGGGACTCTGAGAGGGAAAGCAGACACTCAAAAATGAGGTTCTCAGTTTACAATAGGATCTCTTGAGCTGCAGAATGCAGATAGCGGTACAGTAGGTGAGGAGAATGATTATTAAGCTGATCAAAAGGAGCGCGGTGCTGCTAATTGCTCCCGTAATGTTCTCAGCACTGTACTGCTGGATAAGACTTCTCTCCCCTGAGACACTACAGGGATGGGCACACAACACAGCCAGTCACACACACACACACACACACACACTTGATATGCAGCATCGACTTATTCAGTGCTTCCTTGATCCCTCCCTGTAGAGCCCAGTTCATCTGCGATGAGCTGCAGTGATTTGGAAGGGATCTGTCTACCTCAAACTGGAGGGGTAAAATAGAGTGGGGCATGACACAGCTAATGCAGTTTTTTTTTCCTTTTTTATAAGGCCCAGCAAAATCCAAACCTGCAATAAAGGGAGGACAGTAATGCATTCTATATATTTTGATATTTTTTTCATTTTTGAATATCATTGGCCTGTTCTGAATCACCACTTGAAAGGGAAACGCCTTCCAGTGCAGCAGCAGCAATAGTTCCTCAGGTTGTATTAAGAGTGCGTAGACAGCAAAATAGTAGTTTCTTACCTTTTCTGTCTTCTACAGGGCCACATGTTTAATAAATCACTATGTCCTGCTCATTAGTTTCACTATAAGAGCCCAGAAATGAGCATGCTTCCAGTAAAATAATGTGGTGAATATTAATTGGTTAGCCTGGGAATGCCTGGCAGAAGCCCCAGTCTGTGAGATCTTTAACTCCCATCTCCGGCAGGACTTCTACACCATTCTGAGGGAGGCTGAGGACATTGAGTCCAAATGGACCATGTTCCGCACCTCCATTGTTGAGTCTGCTGCTCAGAGCTGCAGCTGCAAGTTGGTTTGTGCCTCTTGTGGTGGTAATCCCTGAACCAGATGGTGGACACCGGAGGTGAAGGGAGCCATCGATCTGAAGGAGTCCTATCAGGCTTGGTTAGCCTGTGGGACTCCGAAGGCAACTGACAGGTACCGGCAGGCTAAGCGGAACACGGCTCAGGCGGTGGGAGGAGTTTGGTGATGGCCATGTAAACCATCAGGTGACTCGAGAGAGAGAGGAAAGGTGCTCTACTCACATGGTATATAGTGCAGGTGGGGTGCTACTGACTTCAACTGAGGCTGTAGTCGGGTGGTGGAAGGAATACTTCAAGGACCTCATTAATACCACTGACATGCCTTCTGTAGCAGAAGCAGAGTCTGAGGACAAGGGGGGACGACTCACCCATCACTGGGGGTGAGGTAATTGAATTGATTAAACAATTCCTTGGTGGCAGAAACCCTGGGGTGGATGTGATTCACCCTGAGTTCCTGAAGGCTCTGGATGTTGTAGGGCTGTCTTGGTTGACACACCTATGTAATGCTGGATGCAGATCTGGAGTGGTGTCTCTGGATTTGTAGACTGGGGTGGTGGTCCCTATCTTTAAGAAGGGGGACTGGAGGGTGCGCTCCAACTATAGGGGATCACACTCCTCAGCCTCCCCGGGATGGTCTATGCCAGGGTGCTGGAAAGAAGGGTCTAAACCTCAGATTGAACACGAACAATGCAGTTTTTGTCCTGTTCGTGGAACACTGGACCAGCTTTTTATCCTCTCAAGGATATTTGAATGTGTGTGGGAGTGCGCCCATCCTGTCTACATGTGTTTTGTGGACTTGGAGAAGGCATTTGACCGCATCATTAAACATTTGAGTAACTTGCTAAGATTGTAGTTTTCTGCTGTTTTATATCCCTGCAAATTCAAGTTTTGCTCATGCAACACATTAGCTGGTGTCACTTTGCCATGTGGGAAGAAACCTTATCTAATATATCTGTCTGCAGACAGTGTAGGACCAGTCTATTTAAAATTAGGTTTAAAAAGCAGAAAAATACCACATAATAGCGGCGCTACACTCCAAAGGGTCTGTCCACAGACTAGTCCCTGCTATCTCTTCTGTATCACTGTGAAGGTTCGACACATTCAGTTAACGAGTAATTAAATCTGATGAGCAGGTTACTGCATTATTACTGTTGAATGTGCTGCAGAGCCTGCTGTTGCTTCCAGTGACAGCTTGGAGATACTTGCTCAGTAATAAAAAAAATATATACATAATGGCATCCCACGGCCTGCTTACACCTTCAGCACGTCCCTTTTTCTTTCTCATCCCTGTGATGCGTTCATGATGTATACATAAAGGTGTGGTCGCAGGACTTACCGAGCTACTGAAGAGGAGCGAGCATAAACGGTAACATTTTTTTTTTTTCAGGTGCCAGGTAATTTCAAACAGCTTAACAAAAAACACCAAACACACAAACTATTTCTGCACAGTTTGTCATAAAACATGTCTGGGAGCTTAATGTACATTTGCTGTATTTCCCAGGGAAAGGAAAAAAAACATTAATATGTGACACTAGTAGATGGAGAAAAATGTAAGAAAGAGAGGAAAGGAGAGGAAGGTGAGATTATTTTCAAAGATAAATACTTCTCAGCAAGGGAATTTTTGCGGATGGTATTGCCTTAGAGTTTTTAAATCAGATAGTGCATCTACACATGATACTTCAATGAATTATGTTTTTGTGAAACATCTTGCAAAACAAATTGAAGTATAGTAATTTTGTATTACTTACTGCTACACCCGATCTTAGGGTTCCCCCACCTTCCAGATCCCACTTTAACCCCTGCTTCTGTTAGCAAGGCAAAACAAAACATGCAAAGGAACTGTGAACATTTTAAAGGCTAAAATATTTCTTCACCAGCTTGAGAATAAATGCACTTTTCAAGATGAAAGTCAAAATGGATACAAGTGCTGTTAAGTGCAGTGTTTTAGCCATTTATGCAGCCATCACAACTCAGCATCTTTTTGAATAGTACCATTGCAGGAAATGGCCACAGCTTTGCCATACCAGGTATCCAGTATGATAATGTGGTTGCTTTTTATTAAGAGTTATAGACATTTCAGTTTAAAAAAGGCTCCTTTCTGCTTAATCATTTAAGTTAGATGCTATTTAAACAAGTAGCCCTGAGAAAGGACACTATGTGCCTTATGTGTGGAAAATATATATATTTAATATATTTATATAAGCCTGCTGCACATACACACTAATGAACAACTGGTCCATGGTTTTGGGTGAATATTTGACCATATCTCGTGACACTCTTCTGTCATTATATCTATATGAACTATTTGGTTAGGGGTCCTGTTTCTTTTTCCCTTTTAATTGCACATGATTTTTTTTTTCCCTTCACTTATAGCTAAATGTTACTTTATACCTCAAAAGTGTATTTGCAGCACCGGAAACTGATGTAACCACTTTTACCACTGGTGATGTACATGCCTTGAAAAAGCTAAAAACAGGGAAGATTCCTTTCTTTGATGATGAGGAGTAGTTGTATGTTTTTTACCTCTTTTTTTTTTTTAACCTCTTGTAATCCTTGCAACAACAGAAAACACAGAAGAAAATAGTTGCTGGAGGCATGAACTAAATTGCATAAAGGGGTCCTGTCTTTTCCTTGACTCATGAGCTTTAAAAAAAAAAAAGAACCTCCAGCTGACTGATTGCAAATTTGATTCACCCTTGTAAGTGCCTTCATCCCAATTGCTAACCTTAACATATGCCACTTGCTAAAAACAAGAATGTGACATTGCAGCAGGAGTTGTCAGCTGGACGACTGGCTGCATCTGCCTTCAGCTTTGCCTGCCCAATTCATTGCTGAGAAAGGCTAAATATGCACACTCAAATATCACCTGACTTTTACAATTTATTTCAAATAAAAGTGACCGGTTCCAGTGGAGTGTCCTCCATAAACTACATTTTAAGGATGAATAAGCATTTAGTTACTCAGCAATTAAAAAATTGTTTGTTTTTTTTAGGGTAGAGTGTTTATTTTGATTAAATCAACAACGTGGGCCGATCTGATGTAGGTGTTTTGACCTCATGCACCAGATCCATTCTGAGGTTAGCTCGCATATTCTGTCACACTGCCACAGTGCTGACTGACACTTCTTTTAATTAACACTGTATGCCACTGAGCCACGGGAGGATAAATTCTTTGCTGAAGTGTGGCGGTCTCAGTATTTAGTCCTACCTGGCAGCAGGAAGATGGATTAAAGGAGGAATTTAGAGTGGCAGTGACATCCAGAAACACCTGAGCTTGAACTGGGTGAAGCCACCTTTGCAAACAAACCTCTTTGTCAAGATGTAGAAGGAGAGCCAGCATAAGAATAAACTACTCTGCTACCTGGAGAAAATGGCCACTTTATTTCTTTTAGATAGTCAAATCCAAATATACGCAGCTCTGCACTGATTGTCACAGTTCTACAGGAAATAATTGCTTTTTCAGTTAAAAAAATGTATGTGATGATTAAATTCACTTTGAGTGTTAGCATTATTTATTTATTTATTTTTATTACCAGTTACACATTTCTTTTGTCATTTTGATTTCTGTTATAATATTATCAGTTCAAGGGAACAAAAAAACCAGTTATTTCCATTTTACTTCCTACCTATGGAAACTGCTGCTTATAGAAAACATCCTATTTAATGTATTTAAAAAAAAAAAAGATGTTACTGTCCATCCATTTAAAGGTTTTACAAACTTTTACATTTATTTACAGGTCACAGCGGTATCGTACCCAAGTTGTTTTGCCTCCAATCAAAAACTGTCATGTCAGCAGGCTGCAGTTATATATTAAAACTGGACCAAACCGTGTCCCCTGTGATTAACTCTGCCTGCATGTTTGACTGACAGGCATCACCCAGGAAATGATCAACGAGACGCGAGCGTCAACAGAGAGGAAGATGATAGGAGACATTCAGGAACTGCTGAGTCAAGGAGAGGAGGTCAACCAGCAGGACTCTCAGGGAGCTACTCTGGTAAGAGTTTGTCTGCTTTGATTTTCTTTTATATCTCAACTACACTGCATTTAAAACAGGATGCCGAAAAGTTCTAGTGGCTTCATTATTTCAAACATTTAATTCAGCTTCTGTGGAACAAAATGTGTTCAAATAAAACAAAGTGAGATGTATGTACTGTATAAATACACTCAAATTAATGAAAAAATTTGATGCAAAGTGGCCGATTTATGTGCTCAGGGTGCACCGCTTTGGCACGGTGAAGCTCTGTATGTGGTGTTAATAGGCAGTTAATGCAACTGCCTTTCTGTAGCTGCTCCAAAATGCATTTTCTGAGACAGAATCGATTGTGGCTTTAAACTAACTACAAGAAGTGTTTTGTTGCTGCTGGTAGCTACTCCTAGATTAGTTTGACACAGATGAGAGTAGAAGTTGTTGCTAGAGGTTAAAACCTACATTGTGACACCACGGCTGCTGCTGTTGCTCTTCAGATATGTTTTTTGGTTGTTTTTTTTTAAATTAAAGAAAAAAGGCAAAGCAGATACTAAGATTGCCACAATCAAAGCCTAGGAAAGACTGGCATAGGTGACACACACACACACACACACACACACATTGCAGCCATGCAGTTAGTGTTTTGCCACATTACTGTTTTGTCTGTAGGCCCCGGAGGGTTCTTCCTCAGTGAATCATCCTGAGGTTTCTAAAGGTAGAGTTTAAATATTTCTTGCTATTTTTGTCAGGATATCCAAGCAAACAAATCCTGGAGCAATAATGAAGAGGATATCATTTTAATATTATTTTCTGTGCTGAAGCCATTTTTTGTGCCAGCTTGTTAAAGTGGATCTATTATGCCCTTTCCAGCTTCATATTTTTAGCCTTAGATTTGACAAGTGTTGTTTTGCATGATACACAGTCATAAAATAATTCTTTTTCATCCTACTGTATAGTGGGCCTTGGTGCAGCCGCTCAGTTTCACTGTCTGGGGAAAGAAAAAAAAAAGATTTAGCACACACTTTCTTCTGTTCAGCTGTTTGCCCCTCATAAACAGAAGGTCTGCACAGCAGAATCAGTTGAGCACTGCCTACTCCAAACAGATATTATCAGACAAACAGGTGATGGAGATTTATAATGAACATAAAACAATCTAACAGTAAAATGCAGCCCTGCTGCTGCAAAGAAGATGAGAGCGATGCTGCAGAAAATCACGAACATAATATATTAATGTCTGAGACTCCCATTGCCTAATAAAGGACATGTAGAAGTCATATCCAACATCCTCCAGATTTAATTGATCGATTTTGTAAACTGTGTTCTAGTAGCTGCAGTTTGGGCAGTGTAAAAGATTTAGTAGCAGATTAGGATGGAGCATAAACACATTTATACATTTTCTGCATCACCAAGTGAATACATGCAAATTCAGTTTGCACTGCTGTAAATACAGCAGGGCTTCATTCATGTTTTTAGTAAGGTATGGCTCAACAGTTTGCATATATAATCTCAATAATACTTAAATTCTACTGTAAATTAAATAACTGCTGAAAACGTAGCTCTTCTGGACCATTTTGAATCAAAACTCTCAACAAAAGCTGCTACTGAGCAGGATATGTGTTCAGTATCAGTTACCAAGTAAAAAGAGAGCCACCTTCATGACACTGGAAAACTGTCTTTAAGGTCAACAAAGCTCTCATTAAACTCACTTTGTAGTACACCTCTCGGGGCATCTTTGCTCATAGACAGACCTGTGTGCCTGTGATGACCATATTAGGTATATCCATTTTCATTATCGCAGCAAAGACTAGAAAAAACTGTATGAATTGGATCTTTTAGAGCCGTCTGCATGAAACCTGAGCTTCTGGCTCATATGGATTATTCTAATATACGCTGACCTCATTATTGGAAACTTTGATCATGTTTAATATGAGCACTCGCCATAGTTACCATGTGATGGGAAATGAAGAAAAAGCATTTAAAAAGTAGGCAGTTAAAAATGTAACAAGACATTAGAGAGCTAAAAATAAGTGAACCCTCCTACCCACCAGGTTCCAGGTGACGTGCTGCAGAGAGAAACACAAATACACACAAACCTTTCACCTCATTATCAGGCATCACAGATCTGAACAAAGGGGGGAAAAGCAAATGGTGTGTAAATATTCAGTGGACCGTCTTTATTACAGATTCACCTTTTAAAGATTATGTGCTCTCCAACATTGCCTCATGAGGCTGTAAAACCTTCAAAGCTAATCAGGCATTTAGAGCCTCATTATAATCTTTTTTAAAAGGCAAATCAGCTGTATGATTTTAAATGGTCTGAGTGGCCTGGTCAGTATACCTGCGGTCATTATTTAAACAAATGTTAGATTACAGTAAACCTGTAGCGAAGTAGGAATACTTAATGAGAATCATAAAAGCAGCATTTCATCACAGACAGATTTTAAGTCATTAATTTAGTTCATTATCACCAGCATATTCTGGTTGTGTGCCCTGTTGCCTTTGTGTGCTTTTTATGTCACAACTAAAACTTGACGACCCCTAAATTTTAAAATTTTGATGCATAATATTCAAATTACAAGTGTGATTAAAGCAAGTTGAAGCATGCATATGACTGAAATCTAAGAAAGGCCCTCATATCTTTATACTTTACTATATAGTTTGAATGTATATGAGCAGTTTGTGTGTTAATGGGGCAGTGAACCTAATAAATGAGTCCCTAGATTTGTTTAGTGTAGAAATTCAGTGCAGTGATGCAATAAAAGTCAAGCAAGGTACCAAAAAAAAATCATTAGCACATAATTTACTGAGTAGTGCGTATAATGTCAGATGCTTTAATGAAGTCTTTATTATGTATTAGGGATTTAGCTACACAGGGGAAACAGAGTGACGGATCACTGGATGAAAGTAGCTAGGGGATGGTAGTATCCCAAAATAACCCTGTTAAGCTTTAAAGTCTTAATACAGATTGTGTGATTGAGCTGCTTGTCCCTTTGCTTTCTATATTCTGGTAATTTTTATTCCAGCATGATGAAGCAAACTAGAGCATGCCTTATTAAAATCCTTGGCACAGATGAGAGGAAGAGACCCTGAACTGGCAGGAAGTTATGTAAGGTTAATCTTTTGTTTTCCAGTGAAATACATTTTTTGTTATCCTGTTTTGATGTGCAGGCACAATTTGTATGTCTTGTGACTGCAGACAGTTTGAGAAGAGAAATATTTTTGGAGGCATGAAATATATTTCATATTTAATTTATGCATGGAAAAAGTGTAAACAAATACAAAGTAAGTAGGAAAGTCATTTTAACGAAAGTCTTAAGTGGTTGGTGTGTGTCAGTATTTCCTGTTGTCTGCCTCTTTTACATTGGTATACTGGCAAATATACTGCTAAAAAAAAATACTGATATACTGTACTATACTGATATGGACTGGGTGATGTGTTAGGAACGAAAGGATGCCACATCATTTGATGGAAATGAAAATGATCAACCTACCTGGTGGCATCAGATGGACCAAAACATAATGTCCCAGAGATGTTCTATTGGATTTACGTAAGGCGCACATTGGAGTCAGTCAATTCCTTCATCCTCCAGGAACTCACTGCATACTCTTGCCACATGAGGACGGACGATGTGCACCGGGAGAAACCCAGGACCCACTGCACCAGTGTAGGGTATGACGGTGGGTCCAAGGATTTCATCCCGATACCTTATGGCAGTCAGGGTGCTGTTGCCTAGCCTGCAGAGGTCTGTGTGACCCTCCATGGATATGCTTCTCCAGACCATTACTGACCCAGCACAGAAACCGGTCATGCCGATTGATGTTACAGGCAGCATAATGTTCTCCACAGCTTCTCCGGACCCTTTTAGGTCTGTAACATGTGCTCAGTGAGCTTGCTCTCATCTGCCAATGGTGGACCTCCCAATTCTGGTATTCTCTGGCAAATGCTAGTTGGGCTCCACAGTGTCAGGCAGTGAGCACAGGGCTCACTAGAGGATGTTGGGCCCTCAGATCACCCTCATGAAGTCTGTTTGATTGTTTGGTCAGAGACAGTCACACCAGTGGCCTGTTGGAGGTCATTTTTTAGGGCTCTGGCAGTGCTTATCCCATTCTTCCTTGCACAAAGAAGCATATACTGGTCCTGCTGATGGGTTAAGGACCTTCTATGCCCCTGTCCAGCTCTCCTGGAGTTAACTGCCTGTCTTCTGGAATCTCCTCTCCTCCTGAAATTGTGCTGGGAGACACAACAAACCTTTTACCAATGGCATGTATTGATGTGCCATCCTGGAGCAGTTGGGCTGTATCTGCAACTTCTGTAGGGTCCAGGTATTGCCTCATGCTGCTAGTAGTGATACTGACCTGAGCCAAATGCAAAACTAGTGAAAAAAAAAATAGTCAGAAAAGATGAGGAGGGAAAAGTGGGCGCCACCTGTAAAGCTATTCCTGTTTTGGAGTCAAAGATAGTCTGATGAGATCAACAGATCACTTATTTTTTTATATTGAAGATATCTCCTATTTCCCTGGCACAAAGGGGGAAATAACTACAAAAATATTGATATATCGATCAACTGTCAGCCAGATTGTTACAAATATCTTTGAGTCCAGAATTTCACAATTGATGGATCCATTATTCCATTATCTTGTCTTCTCAATTACTGTCATCTCAGGTTCTTGCTTATTTGTAAGAAAATTATATTTTAATACTGTCAAGGAGAATGAGTTAGGCAAGTTAAGTGTCATATACACAGAGCATTTCAAACTGGAAATGAAAAAGTGAAACACATTTTTAAATCAAGATAATCAAAGTAATTAGTTCTAAGGGAAATTACAGTGATGTTATTTTCAGGTTATTTCCATCCTCTAACCACGCATTTAGCATGTTGTGAGACTGTGGGTGAAAACTGAAGACAAGAGAGTACTTGTCCCAGCATGCATTTGGCCAGTGGAAGGGTAAATCAGGACAGGTTGCTGGTGACACTGTGGGAGGAACTGGAGTACTCATAATATGCCAACATTATGAAACATTTGGCATTTGTGACAATGGCAGTCTAGCCCAGTGTCACAAATGCTTGTTTAGTTCGGACTGAATATCTCAACAAAGACTCTGACGATCCCATGCCATAACCTGTATTGTCAGCATGAGGTTGAAATTTATGGTCATTAGATGAGGTTTAGTGCCATCAATTTCTGTTTTTTAATGATATTTATTTTGATTTTTTAGAAAGCTCTCTTTTGTAACTTCAGCTTTGTTCTGATCAGTTTGCTTTGACATGCTTTTATCCTGTAAGGGACACTTGATGCTACAAACTAAACTTTCATGAACATGATCACACCACTTCCCAGCTGCAATAAACATCTTTCCTACTTGCATGGTATTATTCATATTATTCATTCTTAGAGTTTGCATGGGGTCTTAGAAATTGGCTGAATGAAAGGATAAGCAGGGCAGCACGGTGGCGTGGTGGTTAACTCTGTTGCCTCACAGCTAGAATGTCTGGGTTTGAATCTACCTCGCTCTGGGCCTTTCCGTGTGGAGTTTGCATGTTCTCCCCGTGTCTGCATGGGTTTTGGTACTCCAGGTTCCTCCCACAGTCCAAAGACATGCAGTTAGTGGGGTTAGGTTAATTGGTAGTTTTAAATTACTCGTAGGTGTGAATTTAAGCTGGCGACCTGTACAGGGTGTACCCAGCCTTTCGCCCTATGACAGCTGTGATAGGCTCCAGTCCTGGTTCAGTTCTAGGTCCATTATTATTTTCTTTCCGCATTCGTTATTTAGCTGATTCATTATTTTTCTGACATTTCTTACCATTTCTACGCCGATGACATTCAGCTGTATATGTCTTTTAAGCTTCCCGAGCTGGATAGTCTGTCCACCCTGGTCCACTGTTTAACCTGGATTAGTGACTGGCTCTCTACCTTGTTCCAAATGCCAACAAGAGCCTTTGCTTCTTTTTGTTCAACTGTTAAATCCAGCATTTAAAATCTTGGCATAATATTTGATTCCCCTCTGGGCTTTGATTCACGTGTAAGTTCCTGTGTCCTTCATTTAAAGAACATTTCTTAATTGCGGCATATGGTCTGATTTGCTGAACTGGAGAAAATTATTCATGCATTTGTGTCATTGTGCTTTGATTACTGTAATGCTCTGTTTATGAGCTTAGATAAATCATCTCTTTCACTAACATATGAGAAGTGCTTTATAAATAAACTTTATTTTACTTACTTAACTCCTGTTTCGTTTCAGTTTAGTTTCAGGTTTAGGTTTCGTTGTCTGAAACTGTTCAGTTAGATGCTAGGATGCAAATTAATATCATCACATTAAAGGTTAAGAGTGCTTAGGGTCCCATTTAACTGTTTCCCAGTAAAAGGGAATTTCTTAACTGCAGGTTGGGTTGTATCATGGCAGCAGGATCAGCTATAGCTTATCATCCCTAATTTGACCAGACCCTGAATGATGGCCACAGTGTTGTACATCTAATTTGACACAATATTAGGAGATGCTCAGTAATATACTCACATCTTCAATCTTAGAAGCAAGTAAATATATGTTTCTATAGATTTATGCAGATGTAATGTCTATAGTCAGCAGTTTTAAGTTACCACTGCAACATTCTTTTTTGTGTATATTGCAGCTTTAGTGTAAATTCCACACTCTGGGTTTTTTGCATGCAAACTGTAAATCTTGAATCTTAGAGGGGGGAAAAAAATCAGTGTTTCCTCCTGTTGTTGCAGCTACACATCACAGCAGCAAATGGCTACGTGCAGGCTGCAGAGCTGCTGCTGGAGGGGGGGCTCGTGTGGACCTCAGAGATTCAGATGGATGGCAGCCTCTTCATGCTGCAGCGTGCTGGGGTCAGGTAAGGTAAACACAACAGGAAAGAGATAAGAAGCTCAAACACACACAAAGGTTTCTGGATCCATTAATGTAATTTGCTTCCATTGTTGTTGTTGCTGCTGCTTCAGATGCATGTGGCGGAGCTGCTGGTGTCTCATGGAGCCAGTCTCAATGCCAAGACCTTCCTAGAGGAGACTCCAATTGGTATGTTTATCCTTTGCCCTAGCACTCACTTGTCAGTCCACCTGGTGGTGGGTTAAGAAAACAAATGTCTCATCTCAACAGGGTCTCATTTCCAGGTGGTTTAGTCAGTGCAAGTTTTACAATGAGCATTATTTCTTGCTAAGTGCTAACAGTGTACCCTTTATCCATGTCCTTTTTAAGATCTATGTGAGGATGAGGAGTTCCGAGCCATCCTGCTGGACCTGAAACACAAGCACGACAGTATCATGAAGTCACAGCTCAAGCACAAGACCTCACTGTGCAGGCGAACGTCCAGTGCAGGCAGTCGTGGGTATGTGCTGACATCTGTTGGTGTTGGTATGGCTACTGCAGGCTTTGTTAGTTGGAGAAAATGAGGAGGTAAAGGCAGAAAACTGGCACAAGATCTGTGCTTTGTGCTTACAGCTACATTTAAATTTAACAGGAGAGGAGTTCATTGAAGTCTTCACTTACTGACACAATGGAATTCTCAGTATCCTGTGCTTATAGTTTCTTGTGCTGTTTAATTTTCAAATGTAAAACTGTCATCACTTGTGAAATCACTCATTTGGTAAGCAGTTGTTTTTCTAGCTGGTTTATCTTACTGAAAACTCCACTTGTGTCCACAGAAAAGTGGTGCGGCGAGCCAGTCTGTCAGACAGACACAACCTGTGTCGTAAAAGAGTATGAGACCGAGGCCATCGTGTGGAGGGGAGGAAGGGAGGAGGAGGATGAAAAAGAAAAGGAATCTGATCAGGAGAATAGCCAAGTAGTTAATGTAAGAACTTTTTTTTGTTTTTTTGTTCTTTTATGTCATCTTTTAGTCTTGTAGCTATTTTTAAGGTTTACATAAACAACTCTGTACTTTTGTTACATTTCTAAACTTTGGGTGTGTTGGTTTTTTTTTTTTGGTTTTTTTCGTGGGGTAAGCGGGGGAGGTGTTTGGCTTGGTGGAATTTACCACCCCCTCACATACACTGTCAGATGACAGTGTATGAGAGATATTTTTAAGCACAGATACAAGGATTTTGATAAACAGAAAGATAATCTGTCCCACTCATCAGAAACCTAAATGTCACATTTAGGTGTATCAAACAGAAGACTTTCTCCAATATTCAGGAACAACTACACAAGAGGAAACCCACAAGAGGGGGGGGAAACGTGAAATGCAATCCTCCACTATCAGTAGAGTCTATTGTTAGTGCTGCTTATTGTAACCTCAACATATGTATTACACACATTATCTGCAGACTATCAAAAGCAGGTTTTAGAACAATGAGCTCTGGTACAAAGTGACTCTACTGGGAGACTTTTTATTTAATGAAGCAAATTAATTGGCTTTACGTCTTATTTCATTTGAACTTGGTAGCTTGGGCACCAGATCAGAGATATCTGATCAGCCCTGCACAGTAAGGCTTTTGTGTATTTAATGATCTAAAAGAGAAGCCTTATAGAGGATTAATGTTATCCTTATTGATGTCTTGCAGGTCAAGCCTGTTGTAGCTGTGGAGCTGCCCGACAAGTCCAAGCTACCCACCATCCTCAAAGATGGCAGCGGCAAGCAGAACGGCCTCATTTCCACAACAACGTCCATGCCACCTCAGCCGCCCTCCAATGGCAGCACACCAACGTCCAGTAAGGGAGGGGTTATCACCACCCAGCCATCACAGGATGAAGCCTGGCCAAAAGAGCGCGCTCAGACTCTGTCAGAGCTGAAAAAGCAGAGAGCTGCTGCCAAACTCTTGAACCACCCCTTGTTCAATGGTCACCTTGGTAACGGCTCCACAGACTCCTTCACTGATGCCAAAACCTACTCTGAGGATCCTCGCATGCCGCTGGTCTCCTCTAATGGCAACACCGTGTACTACACGCCAGCCAGCGGCGACCCACCCCTCCTCAAACTGAAGCAGCCCATAGAGGAAGAGCAGCCGAAGTCACGGACCTGCTGCTGCGTGTCATAGTGTGCTAGTCACGTGACTGTTAACGGAACAGGAAGTGTTTGCATAGAGAGGAGGGAAGCAAAGAAGGCTCTGTGGAAGGGAGGAGAGGAAAGAAGGAAAGTCTTGAAACATCCTTCGCCTACCGACTTCAAACCGTCTTCAGGGAAGATGGGTAATCTGAGTAAAGTCTAAAACCATTTCCTTTCACCTCCATGTCTCGTGACTCCTTCTTGAGAAGTGGAAAGGAACAAAGAGGTGCTCCCTTGGATAAAATTCCTGCCATACATGGAGTCAAGAATCAGTGGGGTTTTTTTTGAAGACCTTTTACCTGGAAAGGTCAATAATTTAGATTTGGAGGAGAAATTTGGAAGGTACCGCATGCTCCACCCTCACAGATGGAAGAAACTTTTTCTGCTACCCCACAAACAGATTGGTATCATGTCGTTAAACACCATTACTTCCAGGACAAATTACTGTTATCAAACCACATTTTGACGCATTCTTGTCATTTTCAAATAAGCAGGATGGTCATCCTGGAAGGGTCCTGGTATATTGTAATACACCATGTCGTAGTACAACATATCAGAAACTGCAACACAGCGAAAAGCGATCTGTGACAGTGTTGACACGCAGCCTGCAAGAGTAAGGAGGAGGAATGCCATAAACCAGTGTTAAAATATTCATGAAGTGTACTTCTACAGTGAGAGATAAGCAGAAAGGGTCAAAGTACTGCACTAGTGTTTCAAACGGTCACTATATTCCATCAGCTGTGCTTCACTTTACCGTCCTCTCATGTGGAACCTAAACTGACAGGTCATGCTTTGTTTTATGCATAATTCACTTTGTGCACACTCGTATAAATAATTTAAGCAGACATTGTTGAAAATTACTGTACATGTTTTATTTATGAAATGTAAAATGTAGAAAAACAAAAGAAAAACATATGGTTCCTGAAGCTGAGTGTATTTATTATTTGGATGCTGTGTGCAGAGCGTGAGTGAGTTGGGGTGGGGAGGAGAATCTTCCCAGCCGAGCACCTTCTGACATGGATAAATGGTTGAAATGAAATGAGGGTTATTGTCTGCTTTGTGCACTTGTAATTAAAAAAAAACAACAAAAAAAAAAAACCCACACACAACACAAACAGTCCTACTGGATGGATTCATGTATGTGTCACTACAAATAACAGTGTTATTTGTTTATGTTTTGTTTTTGTTTTTGTTTTGTTTTTTCCTGGTGGCCATTGTGTGGCTTAACACCCCCCCCCGCCCCCCCGGTCACTGTATTTGTCTTATGAACTGTAACTGTATGTTATGTAATGATTACTGTAAATGAAGAACATGCATTTAGGAGATACAAAATGAATGCTTGAGGCCTCAGCATTTTTGGTATGTAGCGAGCCCATAAAATACATATCAGGTAATGCATCATGGATCCAGCACACAATATACTCTGTCCAAAAACAACAACAAAATTAAAGGAATAACTCAACAGTTTGTAAACACGATGAGAGGAGGTAGAGCCAGTGGCTGGGTAGCTTAATTAAATAGAACTTCTATAAACAGATATATAATCAGTATATTAATATGCAGAAAATGAAGACAGGAAGTTTTTTGTTTTGTTTTTGTTTTGCCATCAGAAGTTATCTGGTTGCTGCAGTCTGACTAGTATTGAGCAATTCGCACCTCAGCAGGCTTTGGCTGTATGCAAGTAGTCTGTTGAGAGCAAAACACTCAGCAGTAAGTTGAGTCTTCATTCAGGTCTGTGCATTAACCTGAGTGCAGTGCTAAAACAGTCAGCTATTGTTTGAAGATTAAAGAAGAAATCTGCAGGATTGTCAGACGGTAAACAATGCCAACTTGCGTAACAGGAAGTCTTGACCCAAATACCAGGAAATCTGGATCGTCACTAGCTACACTAAAAGGCCTGAAAAACTGACCATTGTCAGGTCACTAGAAGAGAACTGTAGAGCTCTCAGGGTCACCTAAAGAATACAGTCAGTGGGAGACAGCTAGCCTGGCTGAATTCTTTATCTTAGTTTCAAACAAGCAGCTGTTTTGGCTTAACAGAAGAAAAAGGACACGTGGAACTACGCAACAGTGACTTTGTCTGGTTCAGCCTCCAGTGAGCGTGCGCATAACAGGCTTACCTAAGTGAAATAAAGCCATTAACTGCAGGCATCCTTTTCCTGCCTTGACATGTCAAATATAGACTTTGTTTTCTTTAAACAGAGCTTTGTTTCGCTTTGTTTCTAGGTTTTATGTTAAGGCAAGCAATTTCTATTTGTCAAGGCTAAGAACAGGATTAGTACTGATCTCGTTATCAAACTTGCAGCAAGGGAGTCAGTCAGATGACTCCCGGGAATGCTGAAGTATTCCTTAAATTTAACAGCTCTGTTAATTATGTTTGTGCCAAAGAGTCTTCCATAAGTTAAAAAAACAAACAAAAAAACAATATGGACATTTGAAAAGTTTGGTGGAAAGATTTCTGATGTTGGTGTTTGCTTCTTATGGCCAACTTCTTTGAAAATGTGATTACCTATAATGCCACGCCATCGCGCTTCTTCCTCACCACATCAACTGTACAGTGTTCCAGTATTTGTACAGACGGGTTTGTAAATATGTTTGTATCAGTATTCCTCCTATGTTCCCATGTTTTTGCATTTACATGTCTGTGTTGTTACTGTTGAGGAACATATAGGAAAATGCAGTTACACATATTGATGAATAGTGTTTGCAGACCTTTGGTTCTAGAAGGGGGAACTGTGAGACTATAACTGTAGATTCCCCCTCAGTAGTCCCAGCAGTCCAAAATCGGTCTGCAAAGTCATGTGATACCCGGGTATCTCCAAGTGTTAAGACACCAGTGTCTTCAAAATTGAATGGTAGAATTTTTCTGCATGATTTTTTTTTTTTTCTGCAATGGTCAGTTGGTTTTTCGCCTCAGTTTGAGGAAGTAAAAATGAAGTCAAAGAGTTTGCCATTTCCCCTATTTTCGGTACAGTGACGTCATTTTGTTATGAGTCAGCTAAGTTCAGCCCGCTAGAGAATAGGTTGATAAATTCCAACTATGTTTCTTTATTAACTAATTTCAATCAAACTAAACAGGAATTTTCAAGTACCACCTGCTTAGTATGAGGCAGAAAAGGACAGTCGCCTGTGAAGAAGTAACTTGTGATCTCATGGCATGCACAGATCAAGACTTGTGTTTAACTGCAAGTTTTGTTGTCGATAAGGATCAAATTATGAAGGCAAAACTACTGATTTTGTAATTACTGGAATATATTGATGGCTACATTAACATATTTTGAATAAAATGTATATTTTGAGAACTTTACACAGTGAATCTGAATCTTTTAAGCTCCTGTGGTGTTGATTAATTTCATACGGTTTTAATTCAAATGTTTCCTGAAGGCTGTGGACATAAGATAAAACATCTATTTTATTCAAATACATTTCTGTTTTTTTTAATCACTGTAGATTGCAAATCTATAATCAGGTTTTGGGATATCCAAAAAAAGAAAAAAGGGCTCTAAGAAATTAATATTTTTCAACCATTTCTTGGCATTTTATTTCATGGGGATGTATTCTACATGTTGAGGAAAAAAACTAAACACCAAAAGCGCCGCTATCTTCTTTGTAGTAAATTCAGTTGCTGTTTTTCTCTCATGTTTGTGTGCTTAACAAATGTTCCTAAATTCAACCTTAGACATCTGCTGTGTTTTCACAACATCTGTAGTTCCTGGCTCTTCTGAAACAGGCAGAGACTGTGCTGTCCTTCGTCACGCAGCCGGCAGGGTCTTGGCCCGACGTCAGGTTTTTCCCTCAATTTTTTTTTTTTTTTTTTTTGCTTTGCACTTGCTCTCATTCACTGGCTTTAGGTTCATCAGAGGTCAGTATTTCTGCAGTCTGCACACAGCAGTGGGGAGTAAAGAAAGCACTGGTATAACATAGCACAACATGTTAAAACCTTGAAGCAGGTGGGCTACAGCAGCAGAAGACCACAGCGGGTGCCACTCCTGTCAACTAAGAACAGGAAATTGAGACTGGAAAAATGGTTCGTGGTCTAATGAGACTCGATTTCTGCTGCAACATTCTGATGGTAGGGTCAGAATTTTGCATGAACAACATGAAAGACTGGATCCGTCCTACCATGTATCAACGTTTCAGGCTGCTGATGGTGATGCAATGGTGTGGGGAATATTTTCTTGGCACACTTTAGTACCAGATAAGCATTGTTTAAATGCCACAGCCTACCTGAGTATCGTTGCTGACCATGTCCATGTCTTTATGACCAGTATATCCATCTTCATGTTACAACACTCAAATCATCTCAAATTAGTTTATTGAACATGACAGTGAGTCCACTGTACTCAAATGGCTTCCAGGTGAGTGAAAAAGAAATGCTCAGTGCATCATGGGAAGCCCCTAGCAGCCCAAGCCTATTGTAGGACAACTAACGGATGGTTCAGTCACTTTATCCAGCCCTAAATATAAGCTTTAACAAAAAGGAACGTTTAAACCCTAATTTTAAAAATGGAGAGGGTGCCTGTCTCCAAAATCCAAACTGGGAGCTGGTTCCGCAGAAGAGGGGCCTGGAAGCTGAAGGTTCAGCCTCCTTTTCTACTTTTAAGTATCCCAGGAACCACAAGTAAGCCAGTAGTAGCAAAATCAGAAGAAAGCTTAAAAGGAGAGTGTTCCTAATGAAAGTTTAAGACAGTGAATGAACTCACAGGTTGCACCAAGGCCCAGTAGAAGGTAAAAAATATAAAACTTTCTTTGAGCATAATGGGTCCATTTTAATGTTGACTTTTAGTGCCCTGTTGGCATAAATAAAATGGCCTGCCTTTTGGAGAAATTCATTAGTATCAACAGTACATTACAGATTCATAAGCCTGTCAGTGCTGGTACTATTAGTTTGTTTTTCAACCCCCTAAGCCACTAAAAAGGCCAATTGGTGCAAACATTTGTAAGTCATCTCTCAAAGCGTGCTGAGCAAATGTTAGCAGAAATCATCTTTGGATTTGGGCACAGTCAGTATGTCTAAGGCATATTAGACAGAGGGGAGGACAATGGTGCTGGAAAACACATGATCTGGACTACATTAGCCTCCTTTGTGTTGCCTGGCTTTACTATTGTGCCCTGGCTATACTAACTAGAGGCCAGCTGGCTCTGGTCCAGGTCCTTCAGTCCTCTTCACTGTGAAGGGCAAAGTGGATGGTTTCCAGAAAGAGCATACAGACACATACTGACCACTCAGCTGACTGGGCTGGCCACATAAATGAAGGGATGCTGATAAAAGGCACTCAGAACCAGGCAGGAATGTGCTCCATAAAGCAAGAAAATGAACCCGCGCCAGGAGCTGAATAACCCATGGGATCAATGAATAGCCGTTTGCGCTGAAGAAACAAAACAATATGCAAATGGAGGCAAGCTTTAAAATGGACCCCCACTGGGAGGAGGCCACAGCTACTGAGTGTCCAGCCAAGACTGATAGAAGAGCTGCACAAAAAGAATGGATGGATTGATGAGAGATGGCTCACTGGGTCAGAACGTCTTCTCATTCCCAGGATTCGTTGGACTGAACGGGGATTCCGTGAGTTATCTGACCTGAATTTAAAATGTCTAAGTCAATGAGTGGATGTCATATTCTCACATGGACCGATTGAAGGCAGTTGCTCATTTTAAGACATGGCACAGCATTCCATTAGACACTTAACATCACTTTAAGAATTATATGAAGCCATTATTAGTGACAAGGCTATTCTCTAGATGAGGCCTCTATTGACAGGTCAGATGCTCAACCACATGTGAAATGGACTTCCTTAAAATGATCAACTGATATTCAAGTTGTCTACATCATTTTTCTTCTAGCACTCCAATGATGATGACATGTGTTGACGTGAACTTTGGGATGACCTGCCATGAAATGTTACACTTTCTTTTTGCACCATTATCAGGACACCTTATTGCAACAAAATCACTGTCTCTATGTTTGTTTGTTTGTTTGTTTGTTTATCCGCAAACTCCTCCTACACAATCAGGAGCTCCGAAACCAAACTTGGCACACAAATCCCCCTTAGGTTCCTGAAGATATTATGGCCTAGCAATGGGCTAAAATGACTTCTTTTTTTTTTTTTTTTTTAGCATTTATGCACATCTAACACCTTAAGAAAGCATCATATCATTTTAATCTACATAATCTAATCTAATTTACATCCACAAAACTATCCACAGTTATGCATGATATGTTATAACACCATCGCGTTACCTTGCAACCTCTAGCAATGGGCTAAAATGACCCATTTTTAGCATTTATGCACCTGTAGCACCATAAGAAAACATTGTGCTATTTTAATTTCATAGCCAGCAGCATAAACAATACTGTAGCTGTACTGCACCAGTTTTTATTATTTGTCTAGCGCTTTGGCTGAGAATTTTTTAATGCTAATATTAGCATTTAGCTCTTCAAAGTCACGACAATCCAACTTCACCAAGTCAATGAATGAATGTCACCCAGCCTGTTCCTGTTCCTTGCAAATGTAGGTACATTTTAAAAAGCTAAACTGTTGCCAACTATCATCACGGTTTTGAGACTGCATTTTGGCTGATGCAATCACTCTTTTACCCTTTACACAGTCTTTACATGCATGCTAATCTGACTGGTTCATAAAACACCGTCTACAAATGGAAACCAGAAATTTTCCAGTCCCAACATTTTTGTCCCCCGCCTATAGATTCTGCAATTTCATATGCAGATATCTGTTTACAGTGATTATTCTGATAACCTTTGTAGGCCTTTGTTTTTCCCCCACAACTGGTGAGGAATCAATAAGGGGATTAATAAAGAATCAAACAAGCACAATCGATAATGAACTTGGTATCAATAAAATCTGATCAACATTCATCCCTTGTCATGAAACGCACCAATATGACAGGTGTCATATAATTTAAACAGTAACGTGAGGAAATGCTATAGTGCCCAAACCCTTATGCTTTGTTTCAGTAAACCTGATTTACTGGTTTCCAAAGTGTGTTGACACAGCAGCAATGCTTCCTTCCCTTAGGAGGAAATATCCACTTATAGAGGGGCTTCTGGATATGTCCAACCTTTGATGCCGAACATACCCTCAGTCACTAAAATGTCCAGAACATGCAGCACTTTCAACTGCAGTTTCATATTTGTCATTGTTTTAAAGTAATTTGAAACAGTGCAAAGAAGGATTTGTAAAGAAGAGTAAAGCTATGCTTGCTATGGCTTCACTTGGCACTGTCAAGGAAAGCAGTCAGATCTGCCTTTAGATGAGTGATTACGAAATTGTGCAGTCAGTATTTTGGCAACATGTGCATTCAGATAGTATTAAAGCAGTAGTTACATCAGCCTAGACTATAACTGGACCAGGGGTGACTTTCTGACTCATTTAAAGAAGGAACATTGCGGTGTTAAAAAACCCCAGAGCACAGGTACAACACTAAATTGAGGTCACATTAGTTGCATTGTGACCTTAAACCAGATGATTCACCTAGAAAGCTGAACAAAACCACCCAGTTTCAGAGTAGGAAAACCACCAACTGAACAAGCAGCCAAATTTATTTAAAAGTGAAAGTCTACCTTAATAGTACAGTGAAATTGTTTCCAACCTCTTTCATGTTACCTCAAATAGTAAACCTGCATCTCATGTATATGTGGTCCTACACCATATATTCTGGTCTAAATGCAGGCATGAAAGGTTCAGCCAAATTCGTAGCTGCCTTCAGCCAGCGCTTGGCTGGACAGATTCACAGCAGCTGTTTTTACCCGAAAGAGTAGGCAAATGCAGAGCACTAATAAATGTCCTGAGAAATATCAGTTCAGTTTTTGGCCTGCTGTTTTACTGTGGATGCTGTGAAACAGACCCATGTTAAACAACATTTCTCAGGTTTCAGGATGTGTAGACTATATTCTCTTTAACCTTTGACACACACCTTTCAAAGCTAATGTTTTTAATTAGCTACACAGTTACACCCAGTCCTGTATGTATGAATGGTTGTCTAAATGTCTTCTTTCCTAAAACTACAAAACAAAATCTTTATGTCAACTTCAGTTTCACTGGGGTAAAAGAAAAAATTTATGAGTGGAAAAAAACATCAGGGCAGCCTTGCAGGCTTTTCTATTTAATGATCTAACCGAAGCAGTTATTTCTGTTTGTGGGAAGCATCGGAAAGATAAACAGTGCAAATATATTAACCACTGTCATATTCTTTCTTACCTACTAAAAGGATATAGGACCAAATTACAACTGTGACTATGATTTTAAATGTAATTGCCATTTTAAACTCAGCCCACATGCTGATTTTGTGGTTGTGCTTAGAAAAGGTCAGGGCCTCCACATCTGCACTGTCATTTTTTTTTAAGGCTTCCTGCCAGCACCCTCTTTATCTTTCCTCCTACTCTCTCATACTCCCTTCTTTCTGCCTTTAACAGTGTGATTGTGAAACTATGCCATTTACCTCTTTTGGAAAAGGTTGCAAATGTCAGCAGAATACATTAAACTCTTTATCATCTGAGAGTATTTGTCACATGACTAAACATTCAGTGTAGGCATGCATCAGCAATCTCTGATGGCATTGGAATATTTAAGGAAGTATGCTTTACATTTGAAAACTAAAGGGTCTGTGCAGTTTCTGATCTTGAGGTTTTCAACACTTCCTAATTTATATTATTCTCATATTGACAACTGTTTTTGCACTGTTGTGCAGATTTACATGAAAACAGAGATGAAGAAAATCAAATTAAAAAATGTTTATGTTTAAAGCTCGATTTAAATGCAGCATGTCATGTACTTGTACTTGCTTATGTCACATATATTGAACATGGAATCCTTTCAGCATATTGTAATTCAAGTGGTTTGAGAGGAAAGCAGATTCTTACGCATCACAAGAAAATCTGACTAGTGATGGGAGATGCTGGTCAAACACAGGTCAGATGTGTACAATGATGACTGATACAAACATGAAAGAGGCAAGATACAGTGGTGCAATGGACTACGCCTCCAAGGATGGAGGCTGCATTAGTTTTTAATATGCATCATATTTGAGATCTGGAGAAGGACAGTCCATTTAAAAATTCAGGCTTTGCTTTCTTTTCTAGATTTCTACCTTCTACAGCTTTAACATTTACATGTCCTGTTTTCACTTCATTCTGTTGCCCTTTGGCCACAGCCTTATCTCCCTCTAATATGACATTGCAAAACTCAGATAAGTTTAAACAAGAATAATAAGTGTAGATTGTACTGGGGCTGGGTGATATGACAGTGTACACTTTGACAGAAAGGGTACTCAGTAATGTAAACAGTCTAATGGAATTCAGCACCATGGCTATTGTCCATCCATCCATCTGTTTTCTTCCGCTTATCCGGGGCCGGATCACGGGGGCAACAGAGAGAGCCCAGACTTCCCTCTCCCCAGCCACCTCCTCCAGCTCATCTGGCAAGACCCCAAGGCGTTCCCAGGCCAGCCGAGACATATAATCTCTCCAGTGTGTCCTGCATCTGCCCCAGGGCCTCCTCCCGGTTGGATATGCCCTGAACACCTCACCCAAGAGGTGCTCAGGAGGCATCCTAGTCAAATGCCTGAACCACCTCAACTGGCTCCTTTCGATATGGAGGAGCAGCGACTCAACTCTGAGCCCCTCCAGATTGGCTGCACTGCTCATTCTAACCATGACTACTGTTACTTCAAAATAAAATATTACAGAGGTTTTATGTTTTAGAACTGAGGTATTCTAGTACTCTGGCCCATTCATATCTAACACATCTTAAGTGAGCACATTTACACTAAGAACATAATTAAAGAGCTGTAATAATTCACTTCAGTTTTATTTGTATAGTGCCAAATCACAACAGTCTCCCTAGGGCACTTTATATTGTAAAGCAGAGACCGTACAGTAATACAGAGAAACCCAACAACAATCAGATAAGGCCCTATGAGCAAGCACTTGGTGACAGTGGGAAGGAAAAACTCCCTTTTAACAGGAACCTCCGGCAGAACCACACTCAGGGAAGGGCAGTCATCTGCCACCATGGGTTGGGGCTGAGGGGAGAGAGAAAGGATAAAAGACATGCTGTGGAAGAGAGACAGAAATGAATAATAACTAATGATTAAATATGGAGTTGTGTATAAAACAGAGTAAAAGAGGTGAATGAAAAGAAACACTCAGTACATCGTGGGAACCCCCCAGCAGCCTAGGTCTATAGCAGCATAACTAAGGATGGTTCAGGGTCACCTGATCCAGCCCTAACTATAAGCTTGATCAAAAAGGGAAGTTTTAAGCCTAATCTTAAAAATGCGCCTCGAGGCGATTGTTTGTTGGGATTTGGCGCTATATAAGGAAAACTGACAATTAAATTGAATATAAAGTTACCACAATGTGTATTCATATCACCTAAAGCTAATCTTATTTATTGGATGGGCTGCAATAAAATGTGTAACACTTTGTTGATGTCTTTATTTTTCACCTTGAGTTTATCTTTTTGATTAATTGATTTTTTTCCCCCCGGCTATGCACATTAAAGTATTGCAATAAATAAATAAATAAATAGACTAAAGTTCACGAAGAGTTTATACGACCATCAGCTAGACTAATATTTACTTCCTACTTTCTTTTCCCCCCAGCTATTTGTGTTCATGCTGGTCCAGGGAGCAAAAGTAACAGACCCATTTTATTTTAATATATTTTTTTAGTCAATGTATTTATCAGCGGTATCGGGACCTCCATAAAAATGTAACTCTACAAATAGATAAATACTACACTAACAGGTTTAACTTGAATTTAAAACAGACTCCTCAGCCTTTGAAGTTTTATAACTCAATTACGTGAATCAGCACGGTTATACCTTTAAGCACCCCCTCCCTTCACTTCAGGCTTTACTATCTGCGGTTGCGCGTCAGCCCTCATTGGCTGTTGCTGATAATCGGTCAACAAGAGGACCGGAGGGACACCCGAGGGCACAGGGCAGCATGTTTACAGCTACTTATGACCGTAATTAGTTGTCCGGCACGACTGAGACGCTTTATTTGATTTTTTTTTTTTTTTTTTTTGGGAGACACCAAGCTCTTGTGAACGCCGTCGATAATGTTTTTGTGTCGTACAGCAGCGGCTCTGGATCTGGCTTTCAAGTCACAGCGCTCGTTTTTGGTGCGAGTCAAAGCAAACACACTGAAGGATGTTACTTTGACACTACGCGCGGGCCACTCGTTCCAGCGGTACCGGTGTTTCTGCGCACCCGCCAGAAGCGTTGATCCGGCCCCTGTGCACCTGGGTAAACAGCACCCGGAACTCGTCCAGAACTGGGACGCGACGTCTAGTTTTGCAGCCAGAACGGGCTGGGTGCACTTGGACCGGGTGGCCGCTGTAGCTGCGAGTCTCTCTAAAAGCGTGCACCGTGAAGGCGCTGGATGTAATATCACCAGGGAGCCTTTCGTTTTCACAAAACGCCGCCGTAACAGCGGGGGAGACCCGGTGGGCAATGTTCTGTTTACAGGTAACTGGGATCTTTCCAGTCGACACTGCTCCACCAGGACCATGCAGATCAGATCTTCATCCACACAGACTGCCGCGAAGAAGAGCGAGGAACAGACTGATGACAACAAAGGGGTAAGTTAAACCTTTAACACCAGCTCATCCCGCTAGAGATCAACTAGTGAACACGCCGTCTGGGCCTCTGTGACCTGCAGGCAACACATTCAAAACACGTCCATAAAATATGCATAAAGAAAAAAAACTCCCCTCATAACAGCCCTTATATGAGCAACCCTGCTTGTTATACAACACTACATGACGCGCACAGCTATGTAGGCCGCCTGCCTTTGCAGAGAATCCACAATAGTGTGTGTGTAATTGATCCTGCCTTCACCAAACCTGTATTTGAAGCAGCACACGTACTATTTACAGCGCTGGGAGAGCACATGCTGGAACACAGCACTGTGCGCTGTCATCAGAGAGCTTACTCATGGTTCCTTTTAAATAAAGTGTCAGTGAGAAGTGGTGAGTCATTCTCACCAGGCATCTGAAGGAGTTCAGCTTGCATTTTGGCACGTGCTCTTCGTGGGTGGATGAGTTAACAGCAATGGGGGGGTGGTGGACATGACGAACAGTATTGTGTGCTGCCTTCAGCTACGTGACAGGTTCCACAGGATTACATTATCATCATCTCAGAGGATTCAGAAGTACAAGGCCACACCAGAACTGATGCTGTGAGCTCTCAAAAGAAGATGCTGCCTTGCTTTTTACCATGTTCACCACCCCAGCCAGCATTGGTTTATTTGAAGAGCTGCAAACAAGTTTGAGTCAGGAGCTGTCCTGATAATTAATCATTCATTGGCTGGTTTAATTTCTGATTTTCAGAAATGCGATTTGCAGTTTTTGGACAGTTTTGGACAGATGCAGACAAATTAAGCCATTTGAAGACATTTGCATGCACGTTTTTCTCTTTCTTTATAGTTTCATATTCTAAACAGTTCATTGAGAATAGATAAATAAGAGAAATAACTCAGTTGCAGCCATACAGAACTGAGGCCGGTGGGAATGTCACTCACTTTGATATGCAATTATAAGCCAAAGGTAGGAGGAAAAATAATACTGAATTTTATCAAATATCATGGCATTGCAGCAGACATTTGTTCTGTAAGTTCTATTCTTTAGCAAGTCACAAACGCACAACCATGGTAGTACAAGTTCCACAGTTTTACTACCATTTACACTTGTTGCTGCTATCTTGGATTGTGAGGTTGGGGTTGGTGAAGTTGAGCCTAAGAAATTCCTTAATAAAACCACAAATTAAATAGGTAAGTCAAATGAAAAACAAAACAAAACAAAAAAAACAGGAAATTGCTGCAGTGTAACTTTTTCAGGGACAACTTTCTAGCATCTGCTTTAGCCTCTGATAAGGGGGATTCATTGTTTTACTGTTTCCCTCCTGCTGTCTGCATGGGCTTTATAGGTGTTGTGCTATAGTGTAATATTTAAAAAGTGATATAAGGATATGTTGATGACAAATGTTTTAATAGAAATCATCATGTTATTGGTCTTTTTATAGGCTTTTGCATGGGTATGGGAATTGCAGAATGACTCAATGCAATTCTATTGTGATACATGGCTAATTGCTTGTAGAAGTAGTAATGATACTACGTCTAGTAGAAGATGTTATTCTGATATTATATTGTTGACATCTGTGATACAGCATAATATCTATGTAACTGGGAGAGGGAAAAATACCACTCAAAAGGCAAAGAGCAGGATCAGTGTATGTGTTCACAGCTTTGTGGTCTTGGTATGTGTGTGTTATTATTCAACTATAATACTCAGTTCAATTAACCAGCTCACTGATTTGCTTTTTCTTGCATTCCACTTGTTCTATGAGTCTACGAGACAGGACAAAAGACATGCTGTGGAAGAGAGCCTGAGATTAATAATAACTAATGATTGAATGCAATCATTTTTTCACTCTCTATGATGTAAACCCAGAGAGTGAAAAAAGGTGAGGGGGAAAAAGATCATGGGAACCCCCAGAAGCTTAGGCCTATTGCAGCATAACTAAGGGAGGGTTTGGGGTCACCTGATCCAGCCCTAATTATAAGCTTGATCAAAGTAAAGTTCTAAGCCTAATCTTAAATTTTAGATTCTGTCTCAAGAATCCAAGTTGGGAGCCGGTTCCACAGAAGAGGGGCCTGAAAGCTGAAGTCTCTGCCTCTCATTCTACTTTTAAATACCCTGGGAACCACAAGTAAGCCTGCAGTCTGAGAGAAAAGTGAGGTTTTTAAGATAAGTTGGGGCCTGACTATTGAAGACCTTGTATGTGAGGAGAAGGATGTTAAATTTAATTCTGGATTTAGCAGGCAGCCAATGAAGACAAGACATGGGAGAAACATGATCTCTCTTTCTAGTCTCTGTCAGTACTCTTGCTGCAGCATTTCGGATCAACCGAAGAGTTTTCAGGGAGTTCTTAGGTTCAGTTCATTCCCCTAACTGCATTGTGGTCGTAGGGAGGCATGAGAGATGCTGACATCGCTGTCTGTCACCACTTTGGCCCTTCCTTGACTTCCCACAGCAGGTTGTCCATACCCCGACCAGTCCGAGCCTTGACATCGTCTGTCCAGCATTTCTCTGGTCGGCCTCGTCATCTTCCTTCTGTGACTGTTCCCTGTAGGATTGTTTTGGACAAGGAGTCATGTATTACAATGTGCCCAACCACTGAAGCTTCCGTCTTTTCACCACTGAGAGCAGGTGTTCTTGGCATCCTGCTAAAGTGATGACTTGTTTTTTTAGGACAACCTGATGATAATGAATTACAATTGTCCAGCCTAGAATTAACTAGGAATGCATAAACTCTTTTTTTTCAGCATCACTCTGATACAGGATGTTGCACAAATGCAAAAAAGCAGTCCTTCATATTTGTTTGTGCATTGAAGGACATATCCTGGTCAAAAATAACTCCAACATTTCCCACAGTGTTACTGGAGGCCAAGGTAATGTCAGCCAGAGTAAGTATCTGGTTAGACACCATGTTTCTAAGTTTTGTGGGGCCAAGTACGATAACTTCAGTTTTATCTGAATTCAGAAGCAGGAAATTAGAGGTCATCCAGGTCTTTGTCTTTAAGACATTCCTGCAGTTTAACATCATCCGGTTTCATGGATGGATAAAACTAAGTATCATCTTCATAGCAAGTAAAAATTATGCTGTGTCTTCTAATAATACTGTCTAAGGGAAGCATGTATAATGTAAATGGAATTGGTCCTAGCAAAGAACCCTGTGGAACTCCATATTTAACATTAGTGTTTGAAGAAAATTCCCCGTATACATGAATGAATTGGAATCTACTACAATGAATTCTGAAACCTGATTGAAACTCTTCAAATAAACCATTCCTCTGCAGATGATCAGTTAGCTGTTTTTCAACCAGCTGGCTAATAAAATATCTATTTTGTGCCGGCTTACCTAGCGGAACCAATGCGATGCATTGATAAATATTTTGTCCCAGCCAAACTTTTGTACAGATATGTCACAGACACACTTTAGTTCCCCCTGTAATTCATTTGCCAGTATGGGACAAGACATGCAGTAAAAGCTAAAGATAAATTTCACTGATAGCAGTCTCAAAAATATTGCCACAGATATTGTGGTAGTATAATTATAACAATTCTTTTGACCACAATAATCATGCCGTGAGAATCTGACAGAGTGACAGCCCTGTACATTGCATGTGAGTGTGTCTTTGTCCTTGTTTGCATGTCACTGTGACTTTGCATGCGTTTTCATGCCTCTGAAAAGCTGTTATCAGACACAGCAGTCCCACTGTTCCCCTCCTATACACCCTCCCTGGCACAACTCCCTTTAGCTGCTCACTCACATGACCCTCCCACAGTGCTGCCTTCCTTTACTTTTAGCTTGGCCTTCCTCGCCTCTGAAAAGCAAAAGCCTGCTCCCTCACCCACTCTGGTCTCTTCTATTGTCCATTGTTGAAAGCCTGGTAAATATATTGCCAAGTGTGACTTTGTCCAGGGTGTTTGGGCCAAAATTTAGGAAGACAAATTCTAACCAAGAGAACAGATAAGCCTGTTTTTCCCCAATCTTCCCCTCTTCTTCATTGTTGCTTCCTTCTTGATTAAGTGGCTGACTAAAACCCGCAAAGAAACCCGCTCTGCTTGCAGACTCTTACTGTAGCCAAAAAGGAAGAAGGGGACATGAATGGAAGTTCCTGTATGTAAAGGCTAAATGTCACATATAGCAATGAATGGCCCTGTTTCTCACAGTCTCACAGTCATAATTTTAAAAACAACCAAGTATGTCACTTTTGCAGATGTCTTAGAGGCCATTCAAACTACATATAAAAGGAGCCTTGACCGTTGTTTGCAATTTCCTAGAAATTTGGTATACACATCCATGCCCCCGCAGTATTAACTTTATTATATTGCTTATCACCTGACTTGACAGTTCGCAGCATCAACAAGTCAAGATTAAAAAAAGGGGGAAAAGAAAGGAAAATGTGTCATTTCAGATCAGAAGAACATTCCTGTCAGTGCCACAGTAGGCGGTTAGTTGTACTTAGTGAGAAAATGGATTCCTGCAGACCGAGGTATTTCCTGTTTGGTTTTTTTGGGTTTTTTTTTTTTGTGTGTGTGTGTGTGTGTGTGTGTGTGTGTGTGTGTATTTTCCTCCAGAGGAAGACTGCATTTCATCTTTAAAAGAGAAGAAATTTGAGTAACATGAATATAGCAGGGGTTTAAAATAGTCAAAAATGCTACTTTGCATCGTTTGGTGAATAGCTTTTTTTTTTTTAAGCCTGCTAATAACTTGATAAAATTACTTGATATTCATCAAATTTTCATCACTATAACCTTGCAAATAAGCTAGCCTCACATGTGCCCTGATGCATTAATTAACAGTAGAACTTCTTTGAGCAGTCTTGTAGGAATGGGGCCTAATAGACATGTTGATGGCTTGGAGGAAGTAACTTTAAAAGTTGCTGACAATAAACCTGGGTTTGTCAGAGGGTGGTGAAGACTGCCAGAACCATCTCAGGAGTTGCCTTACCATCACTGGAGGACATTTAACACGCCAGCAATGCGGCCTCTTTACACTCCTGCCATCAGGGTGATGGTATCGAGTGTTAAATCAAGAACCACCAGAACGAGGAACAGCTTTTTTGTGCAGGCCATTCAACTAGTGAACTTCCACCTCTGACATGAGGACTGATACACACATACACAGTGCTCCTGCTTTGTATTCTGGCCTGGAAACTGCACTATATGCGTATGACACTTTACACAAGACTGCTTACAATACCCCACTGTCGGACCATTGCACAAATATACTTCATTCAGTGCAACTTCCTCTATATGGCCTACCTTATAAAAGTTGTCTATTTTGTATAGTTACTTTGTTATTTATTTGTTTATTTATTTAGCCTTTTTCCCAGTGTGCAATTAACGTGGCTTATTTACATTTTGAGAGAAGCCAATTGAGTCTAATAATAGATTAAATGCAGTGTTTAGGCTGTCATTTTCAGCATCTACATAGATACTAAAATCACCCACTATAATGATTTTATCTGAACTGAGCACTAAATCAGATAAAGTCTGAGAAGTCGGACAGAAGCTCTGAGTAAGGACGAGGTGGATGATAGATGACAACAAATAAAACTTGTTCTTGAGTTTTCCAGTTAGGATGGACTAGGCTAAGAGTCAATTTCAAATGAATCTGTGGTTAATTAATAAGCTGGAGTGGAAGATTGCTGCTGCTCCCCCTCCAATATGTCCATCAGTTATTAAATCATTTACTAACAGGAACTTGGAAGAGAAGGACCTAATGTTTAATGTTTGTATCTGACAACTGGCAGGGCGTAGGTGTTCAGGACTTGCCTTACTTGCAGCTTTCCTCTTCATTGTTCCATGTGGGACTCCAAGGTACTTGTCGCTGTCCTCAATGTTGCCTTCTGGTAGTGTAATCCCCTCAGTTCTGACTACTTTTCCTCTCTTAGTTACCATCCGACTACATTTCTCCAGTCATCATTGCTGTAGATCCTGGTGGTATGGATCAGTGAATCGATATCTTGTTCACTCTTAGCACAGAGTGAACATCCATCCATGTTGGTTCCATGTTGTACTTATGGGCCAGTAGTTGCAGGGCCGGCGCGCTAGCTAGGCTAGGCTGCGGCCTAGCTAGGCCACACAAACCACCACTCCCCAGGACTGTTCATAGCAGGGCCTGGTGCTGTCCAGGTCTTCATATGTGAGACTCTTTCTGTCTGGTTACTGAGGCCTGTTCTGCTCTCAGATCCACTAGCCACTGAGCATTGGTATTGTGTGACGCATCCTTCTCCCATATGCTCTTCCAGTATTGCTCCAGCTCCAGCCTTGGTGGGGATGCTGTTCTCATATTGTTCCCCTGCTACTGAGAATATACTTTGGTGGTTATTTGATTATTTTCCTGGCTTCAGGTATGGACAGCCTGTTCTTAGCCTCTAGTCGTCGTTTCCATGGAGGGTACTGCTCCTTATTGCTGTTCATCTTATAGCCAAGCATCTCAAGGTGGTGATGGTGGTGGTAGGGATAGTCCGTAGTGCTGCATTCTTCTTCAAGTCTTGGTAGAGGTGCCTTCTTAGTCATGATCTTGGGTCAGCTGTTGTTGTTGTTATTGTTATTGTTATTATTATTATTATTATTATTATTATTATTATTATTGGGGCTTGGCACCCAATCTCAGAGTGTGGGGATGATGAAATCTCCCCCCTGAACTTATCTCTCTCTATCTCTCTCTCTCTCTTATCTCTCTCTCTCATGTATATGTATATATATATATATATATATATATATATATATATATATATATATATATATATATATATATATATATATATATATATTGATACACGTTATATTGATCTTTTTTCTTTGTGAATTTTTATGCTTAAATAATCTTTTGCTTATTTTTGGTTTGTTTTCTGGTGGAGACACATCAGGACTAACTGCTGGCCAGGGGTCAGGCTTTGTCCTGCTGGAACAGCTGCAGATTGGGGTGCTGCCACAAGAATGGCACAAATACAGGTTGAAGCGCCTCATCTTGGTACTTCTGTTAAATCCAATTTCTACCAATTCTGAGGTGCACAACTAAGTTCATTTGTGTTTGGTAAACAAATTACCAATCAACTATATTTGGGTTTTCTAAAAGATTAAATGAAGTACTGAGAAATGGATTTAAAATAAAGATTGAAAACACAAAACTTGTTTATTTTTGACCATATGGCCTTAATGGTATAAAACCATTAAGGCCATGGCTAATAATAGTAGTGTTTATTTACATACTGTTTACAAACTGCAGGCATTCTCAAGTCTCCACCATCACTGCTCTGTTGCAGTCTATTTGCTGCGGTCTGAATGTCGTTATTGTGTGTTGCAGTTCACTAATCTGCTTCTCACACATTGGAGTGACCTGCCTGCTCCCTGTTACGTGTCGGGCAGCTGGAGTGTGTCTGCTGCTTGTTCATCTTGGAGTGGTGCGTGTCTGGGCTCACAAGCACAGACTGATATGTGTGAGAGGCTCTTTGTGTGTTGCACAAAGTGACTGACTTTATTTGAGTGTGTAAGGGGGTGAGTGATAATGTGAATTACCTAAACAACACAGCAGTAGCAGCCTGTGTTTAATCAGCTGACTCAGCTGCTCTGTGAATAGGAGGCTCATAAAAATCAAGGCTTTGTTTGACCTTCAGTTACAGCAGCACAGAGGGTGTCTGCATTATGATGCTACTTACAGTTCTGAAACTCTCCTAAAAACATTAACAATGAAATTATTGTTAATGTTTTTAGGAAGTAGCATCATAATGTAGACAACCTCTGTGCTGCTGTAATTGTAGGTCAAACAAAGCCAGACAGGAAAATCTGTGCTGAGAATGACCGAGGTCAAAATGGGATGCGCCCCCAAGGGAGGTGGAGGATAACCAAGCGAAGATCCTGTGGGACTTCCAGACAAACTAGTAATGGCTAACCAACTGGACATAGAAGTGGTAGACAAGCAGAGGAGGAAGGCCGTAGTGATAGATGTAGCAATACGAAGCGCCAGTAACATCAGGAAGAAGGAACATGAGACGCTTGGGGGAAGGAGGTCTGAGAGGCTGTGGAAGGTGAGTTAACAGTGGTCCCTGGGGTAATCGGAACACTCGTGGCAGTGACCCCTAAACTGGGAGGGTGACTCCAGCAGATTCCAGGAATAATATCCGTGTGTGCGCACAAACACACACAGACCACTAGTCAACTCCATGGTGCCCTCTGTTGCCACTGATTCTGCTCTTTGGCTTTGTTGCACTGTAAAAGATGTCTTATTAATATCAGTGTGATGTGCAGTTGTATTTGAGGGCACCAATGATCTTAATTCAGTACAAGCATCTTCTTTTGCCTTGCAGTCACGGTCTTGTGTGTTGCTTCCTATACCAACAAAGACAGATTCCCAGCTCATCCTCCCATCTCACTCCCTCTAGTTTTGCACTTTTTTTTTTTTTTTTTGGTTCAGGATGTTCAGACTTTGAAGGAGGCATCTACTACATCATCTGAGAAGAGCCTGGGGAACAGGGAGCCAGATGGAGAAAAACCCAACAAGACCCAGCAGCTTAAGAAAGTCTTCAAGGAGTATGGAGCAGTGGGAGTTTCCTTTCACATCGGGATCTCTCTCATGTCTCTGGGAATGTTCTACATGCTAATATCCAGGTAACAAAACTACCTGTCTCCTCATATTGGCTGTTTGTGTTTCTACATTTTATAAAATTCATTAAGATTCAGAACAGTTAGTTATAAAAAGTCAACAATATGCCTCGTGTTAGCAACACTAAAATCTGCTGTGGGGAAAAGTTAACATTTTGTTTTATTCCCTAACAGTAATAGGTCCTCAAAGGATAGAAGAGACCTTGTAGTTGTACCATACACTTAGTTTTATGGATAAAGTCTTTTGTTCTAGAGGATAAGAGACTTTCTGTTGACCATGAAACAACAGTCCACATCCATCCACAGCTGTATACCACATTTTCTGAAATCCTTTCCAGTCCATTTGGGAAAATGTAGGAAATCATTAACTGAAGTAAACACAAATGAAGTGCTTTACTGATATTATCCAGCAGTGCAAAAGCTTTTAAGTGTAAAAATTCCCTTTAAGCTGAATATGTCCTCGGGAATTGGCCGATCCTTGGGTTGCTTTTTCATTGAGGAGTGCAGATTGGCAGTAAAGGGACCTCTTCCAGAGGCAATAGCAAAGTACAGGCTACTTGATATTTATATGCTGCCAGCCTTATTTCACTGGCTCTAGATGCAGACATTCACTTGACGCTGAAGTGTATTTTGCTCGTCTTGTAAGAATTTGAAGTTGAAGTCTTTGCATTCTGTCTGTTGGTTTTGATAGACGGTGAAAAGCCAAAGCAGCACAACACACCCGTGCTTTATCAGCCCAAACAATTTTCTGTGTGGCCAGATGCCAGAGACGCGAACCCCAAAGACGCTTTACAGATATTATCTGACGGCTTTCCTTCTAAAGCTGATAATGACCCTTGAACTGAAAACTGACTCTCTGCAACTGTTGTGCGTTATCACTGTGCAGCCACAGTACTCGAGCATGTGGCCTGCTAATGTGGGACTGACTGTGTGCTGGGCAAACAGCATTCAGGGTGCAGACGGATCGTTATATATAGCTGACGTAAACTTGCTAAGGGCAACAGGGCTGTTACCGTGTTAATGACTGATATATATGCGGTTAGGGCTGCTGTTGTCACATTGTTTACATATTTGCTTCCCGAAGTAGCTCAGACTAAAAACGGTGTAAAACCAGAGCCTCTCTCACAAAGGCAGTGGTACATGCATCTTTTTAAATGCAGGTCAAATCTATGGTGCTGATATTTTTAGTTTAAGAAGTTAAAAGTTAGAAACAGCAAATTATGAAACAGTCTCGCTTGTTCGCCCTCTGGTGGAGATAAATGTGAATTACAGCTGGAACTAAATGGGTTAATGACATAACTTTTAAAAGATATAATCTAATTTATTTCTGGTCTATACTAATTCATTATACAAATTCTGTAATACAAATGGTTAATATAGATTTTTATTTATTTATGTAATTTTATTTTAATTCCTTTTTACATTGATGTAGACTATTGATTTATGATTCTTTATGTATTTAAATGATTATTATGATGTTATGGCGCTAACTGTATGCTTACACACATTCTGGTCCCTTTTTTTTTACAAAGTTTCTGTCATTTGTGTTACCAGTGGAATCGATATGACGGCCATGCTGTGCAAACTGGGCTTCAGCGAGGCGATCGTTCAGTCTAAGACGGCCGCTGGAACCAGCACATTCGTCCTGGCCTATGCCATTCACAAGCTCTTCGCTCCCGTTCGCATCAGCATCACTCTGGTGTCTGTGCCTCTAATTGTGCGCTACTTCAGAAAGACTGGACTCTTCAAACCGCCCACACCTGCACCCTGATGATCCCTCTCTCCTCCTCTGCTGCCTCATTAAGCAACAAACATCCTTAATATCCATAAAGCCTGTGTAATTCCTGACTCATTTGGCTTCACCTTGAAACATCTTTGCATTGGTGAATTCAGGTGAAATAGTGTCCTCATCGCTTCCTGCTGTAACAGATCAGAAGTGTTAAAATGTGTTACTGTGAGACTGAAATTTGAGGTCACTGGCTTATCAAACACAAGGACATATGTAAATGATCAAATATTTATTTGTAATCAGAAGTGAATCTCTCCTGCACTGTTTTCCAGTTGCTGACTTGGCCATATTCTGGTGTTTTGTGAATCAGCCGAATACTTCAGGTCTGCTCTGTCCCCTACCCGTCGGCTCTTCTTTCTCTCCCTCTCTTATCTTTTGCTGTCGTTTTACCTTCCTGCATTTTCTCCCCTCATTTCTCTTGGCATCCATTTCCGGCCCCGTCCTTCTTTCTGGTGCTGTTCCTCTGCTTCCCTTTCCTCCTTTTTATTTTCCAAATACAACAACCCATGATAACTGCAAGAACATTAATATGAGTTAAACTGATTGTATTTCATTGCAAACTTTGGATGAAAAACGTTGGATTTTTTTTTCCTGATTTGAGTATTTAATTAAAGGGAAGATGTCTTTTAGATTTAGTGTGTTCTTGTTGGAAATTACCACATTCACACAAAGCATTTTTCATTATTTGCCAGCTTTGTTAATATTTGAGCTCACTGCTTTGAGTTTAGAGCCTCTAAGACACTGCAACACCGTAGCACTAAGGAGAGATCTCACTTTCAGAATTTGCTGCTGTGAATATACAGATTTTCTCTGCTCATTGTTCTGTTTAAATATCACCATTTAGAAGAAGTTTATTTGTGTGTGTGTATGTATGTATGTGTGTGTGTGTGTGTGTGTGTGTGTGTATATATATATATATATATATAATATACAGCTACAAAGCACCTGTGGAGGGGGGGGGGGTTAAGGGCCTACAGTGAAGCCAGTTCAAGGATTCAGACCAGCATCCACTCAAGTCTTCCGCTCTAGGTCGCCGCCACTCCTTTCCACCACTTTCAGTTAATCTTCAGCATTTCCGGCATCAGCAGCCTGTTTTAAAAAAGGGGAAAAAAACCCAAAAAAAACTGTACCCTGGAACAAAGTTAGCTGGTGAGCACTGTGGAAAGGTTATTTTTGAAGTGTAGTACGTTATAGATACAAGTAATCAACTTACAGCACAGTTGACTTTTTACTTTTCTAACAAATGCTTTAAACAGGACGATAAAACAATCAGGTCCCCAAGATGTATCCTCTGGTCATGAAGGAAGTCAGGAAGAGGTCATCTCCAAACTGTTCCCACAAAGTTGGGAGCATGAAATTGTCCAAAGTGTCTTGGTATGCTGAAACATTAAGGAACTCCTGAAAAACAGCCCCACATCATAATCCCCCTCCACTAAACTGCTCAGTGCAGTCAGACAAGTACTGTTCTCCTCACAACGGCCAAACCCAGACCCATCCATCAGATTGCCAGATGGCGAAGTGTGATTCGTCACTTCAGAGAACACTTCTCCACGGCTCTAGAGTCCAGTGGCAGAGTGCTTTCAAAACTGCATCCAAAACTTTCCATTGTGATTGATGATGTAAGACTAACAAATGACTGTGGAATATTTAGTAGCAAGGAAATCTCATGACTGGACTTGATGCACAGGTGGCATCCTATCACGGTACCACACTGGAATTCACTGAGCTCCTGAGAGCGACACATTCTTTCACAAATGGTTGCAGAAGAAGTCTGCATGCCTAAGAGCTGTGGTCATGGAAGAGATTGGAACACCTGAATTTAATGATGGGTGAGTGAATACCTTTAGCAATATACTGTAGTTCAAATGACTAGTCTCCAACACTGTTTTTGAGCATTACACCTGTTTCTAAACAAATTTATGATCCCACTTCTGACGCTACTTCTTAGGGTTGCAAGTAGCGACTGGATTAAAGTAGGAGGCTTGAGGCAGAGCAGACCAACCAGGTGTTTATTCACCAACACTGAAGAACACACAAAACAAAACAAACAAACAAAGCACTTGGTGCTACATGGAAGGCGCTCAGGATGCCTGGGGGCTCTTTTATGACCTGAAGAGCCTTAAAACATTTCTGCACATGACCTCAGGTAAAACTTCAAAGCATTTTCTTTTGCCCTAACCAAACTTGGCATATTAATGCATATTTATGTTCTTAAGTCACCCATACCAGCTAGGAGGCTACCAACACGGAAACACCTGCAGAAAACATCAGTCAATAAAACACAACAAACCTCTTTGTATGAGTGTATTCATTTAGACAACTAGTGTCAAAGGCTACCCATTATTATTTGAAATTTTATTTATGATTTGTTTTTAATCTAATAGAGGAACATGTAAAGTGAGGAAAAAGGTTGCATTTTTGGTTGCACTTCTTGTCTTAACCACACTGGGGAGCTCCTGAACTCCAAATACAGTGCTATATCATGGAGTTCTCAGCTTGTAGTCTTAATGTCTTTAACATAGATACCAGCATTATATCACTTAGATATCTAAACTTATACAAACTGAACTCTCTCACACACACAATACACACAAAGGAAGATGAAGAAGGTGGGGTCTCATTAGCCATGATTAGGACAGGGAGCTGCCATTGCCTCTCCACCCCCTGTATGTCCCCTACGGCTAGGAACAAATTGGTGACTGTGCTTCCAGCCACCCTGTCTGGCTACCTGTGAGGCACTGGGCTCTGTCAGCTTCATCTCCTTCCTCACGCCTGTGCATTTGTATGTTAGTGTGTGTGTGTGTGTGTGTGTGTGTGCACGTATGTGGACAAGACATGTATAAGAGAAAGAAGACCCAGAAGATCAGCTCCTTGGTTGCATTCCATGTCACCTTTTTCTCGGCCCAGAACTGAGTCGTGATATGAGTGAACACTTCACCTGTGGTTGGCCTCAGCTTTGATGAAGGGCCCCTACCCCTGCAGGGGAGGTTGAGTGTCAATGCCGATGTCATTTTTGTAGCACGTTTAAAAGCAACAAGGCTGACCAAAGTGCTTTACGAGTTAGTTTAAAACAAACAAGATAAAACCATAGATTAATAAAGTAAATACAATAAAATAAAACAAAAACTAACAAATACAATAAAACTGAATAAAACAAGGTAAAACAAAAAGACACCACTGAAACTGAACTTGTAGTTCACAAGTTTTAAGATGGCATTCAAAAGACTGCAGACTGTGCAGTATGGATAACAAGTGGCAGGTTATTCCAGAGTCTACAGGCTGCAACTGAGCAAGCCCAATGATCCTCTCTATCTTTTAAGAGACCTCAGCTGGACTAAGAGCATCTGGCTAGATGATCTAAAGTGTTCTTTTGTAGTTTGGAGTCATATAAGTAGAGCAGCTTAGCTGAATAGCTGGGTGCCAGACCATTTAAAACTTTAAAAGTAAGCGATGGAGGAATGAGTGCTGAAGACCAAAATACAGAGAATTGCAGTAGATCACTCTAAAAGTGACAAAGGCATGAATACATTTTTCAGAGTTTTTTGCTTTGACAATTTGACATAACTGATAAAAACTGGTCTTAACAACTGTGGCCACATGCTTCTAACAATCCAAGATTTCTAACAGTGGGGAAACATTAAGAAGAAAGGTGTCCAAGGGTATCAGAGGGGTCCAAATACAATAATTTTAGTCTTGTATTCATTAAGGGTGAGAAAAAATCTTTCAACCAGTCTTTGAAATCTTGTAGACAGTTAAACAAAGGCTGCAGTGGGACAGAGGCATTCAAATCAATAGTTAAATAAATCTAGATGTCATCAGCATAACAATGAAAGGGAATATTGCAATTGATGAAAACTGATCGCAAAGGCAGCATTTGAAATGAAAACAGAGGAGGAAACAAAATGGACCCTTGAGGTACACCACAGAAAATATGGGCTGAGGAAGAGAAGTGTTCCCCCATGGTTACAGAAAAAAAGACCTCTCTGACAAATATAATATAAACCACGAGAAAACGCTGCCTTTCAGACCAACAACAGGTTCAAGTCTTGACAAACGAATGTTGTGATCAACTCTGTCAAAGGCAGCAGATAAATTCAAAAGAGCTAAAACAGCAGAGCAGCCTGTGCCAGCAGTTCTTTAACGTGCTGTCTCAGTGCTGTGGCAGGATTTAAAACCAGACTGGAACTCTTCATTAAACACCACGAGTGTCTAAAAAGGTCTGGAGTTGATTAAAAACGACCTTTAACATAAAAGGTTGTTTAGATCTATAGTTATAAAGAACATTTGGATCAAGATTTTTCTTTCTGCTAATAGGCTGCACAAAAGCCTGTTTGAAAGCAGCTATTACACAGCCTGATAACAAAGAAGCATTTAATAAAAGCAAAGTACTACTAATAATAAGCGTTTCCTTAAGAAGACAAGGGGTAGGGGGGCTATCTTGAAGGGAATTACAAGATAGACTATTTCCAAAAGGACAGAGGAAGCCTCCATAGAAACAGTGTCACAGGGGTTAACAACAGAGTTAAAATATTAAAAATAACTCGGGGCTTGTGAATATTACAAGAAATCGCGTTAGAAAAGCAGCTTTTGCAGTCCTCTGATATACTGATAAACAGTCACGCAGGAGCCCTGAAGACACCTGGAGTTTGTTCTTCCTCCACTTCCCCTCAGTTTCATTCAGCCAGAGCTGATGTGACGATTTGATACGTTCAGTCCTGCGTGGCGCAGCAGAATCGAGGATATCAGAGCATGCCGGGTTAAAAAGATTAACTTGCTCTTCGACTTGTAGTTCAACACAAAGGTTGCCATCGCGAAGCGGAGAGGAAAAAGAAGAAGAAGCGTGCAGTGGATTTATCGTGCGCAAACACCGCACAGGTCTCTCGACGTTCAAACCCGCGTTACAAACCACAATATTAAACATGACAGAAAAATGGTCCGGTATCCCAAACTTTCAGAGTTCAGCGATACAGATGTCTAGACCATATGACAGCACCAGATCGTGCGTGTATACTTTTCCGTGAGTTGGATCACTCACCCACTGAGTGTCTATCATGTCGCAGATCTCTAAAAAAAAAAAAGCAACATGTCATCCTGTGTCACCAACCTCAATGGCAAAGTGTTTCTAGTTAATATACATTTTGCTTGGATTATGGTCCTGAGTTTATGACCCAGCATTTTCAGTTTGTTTACATTCAGTTTCCTATTGTTTAAGGTGACTTTACTTTGTAAACTTTAATCCTGTGTTTCAGTTCTCAGGTGTCCGGCGCTGTCACTTGGTGTTGGCTCTCACTGCGGTATTGTATCACTTCCTGTTCCTGTTTCAGAGCACAGTGGTGTTTTGGTGTCTGTTAGCTGGTTAATTTGTATACGTCGATTTATCTGGATAATTGCATATTTCACTGTAATATTCACCTGCTTTATATAGAGCACACTCTTTGCTTAAATACCAGTATTCTCATTATTCACTTTATTCGTTTTTTAGAAATTCGCTAGCTTAGCGCAGCTAGTAGCTTAGCTCTTAGCAGACTCACTAGCAGCATGGCTTCCTCTCCTGTCCCTCCTGCACTTTCCTGCTCTGAGTGTCACATGTTTAGTTACTCCTCGGCCTCCTTTAGCAGTAATGGTACTTGTAATAAATGTAGTCTGTTTGTAGCTCTGGAGGCCAGGCTTTCTGAATTGGAGACTCGGCTCCGCACCCTGGAAAATCCTATAGCTAGCCAGGCCCCTGTAGTCGGTGCGGACCATGGTAGCTTAGCCGCCGTTAGCTCCCCCCAGCAGATCCCGAGCAGCAGGGAAAGCAGGCTGGTTGGGTGACTGTGAGGAGGAAGCGTAGTCCTAAACAGAAGCCCCGGGTACACCACCAACCTGTTCACGTCTCTAACCGTTTTTCTCCACTCGGCGACACACCCGCCGAGGAACAAACTCTGGTTATTGGCGACTCTGTTTTGAGAAACGTGAAGCTAGCGACACCAGCGACCATAGTCAAATGTCTTCCTGGGGCCAGAGCAGGCGACATTCACGGAAATTTGAAACTGCTGGCTAAGGCTAATCGTAGATTTGGTAAGATCGTTATTCACGTCGGCAGTAATGACACCCGGTTACGCCAATCGGAGGTCACTAAAATTAATATTGAATTGGTGTGTGACTTTGCAAAAACAATGTCGGACTCTGTAGTTTTCTCTGGGCCCCTCCCCAATCAGACCCGGAGCGACATGTTTAGCCGCATGTTCTCCTTGAATCGCTGGCTGTCGGAGTGGTATCCAAAAAACAACGTGGGCTTCATTGATAATTGGGAAAGTTTCTGGGGAAAACCTGGTCTTGTTAGGAGAGACGGCATCCATCCCACTTTGGATGGAGCAGCTCTCATTTCTAGGAATCTGGCCAAATTTATCAACCCTCCTAAAACCTGACTACCCAGGGTTGAGACCAGGAAGCAGAGTTGCAGTCTTACACGCCTCTCTGCAGCTTCTCTCCTCCTGCCATCCCCCCAAAACCCCATCCCCATAGAGACGGTGCCTGCTCCCAGACCACCAAAAAACAAACTTAAAATCAGCAGAAAACTGTTAAAGCATAAAAATTCAAAAACAATAAATAATATAGTTTCATCAACTGCACCAAAGAATAAAACAATTAAATGTGGACTATTAAACATTAGGTCTCTCTCTTCCAAGTCCCTGTTAGTAAATGATTTAATAATTGATCAACATATTGATTTATTGTGCCTTACAGAAACCTGGTTACAGCAGGATGAATATGTTAGTTTAAATGAATCAACACCCCCGAGTCACACTAACTGTCAGAATGCTCGAAGCTCAGGTCGAGGAGGTGGCGTAGCTGCAATCTTCAATTCCAGCTTAGTGATTAATCAAAGACCCAGACAGAGTTTTAATTCTTTTGAAAGCCTGACTCTTGGTCTTGTCCACTCTAATTGGGAAATTCAAAAACCTGTTTTATTTGTTATTATCTATCGTCCACCTGGTCCTTACTCAGAGTTTCTGTCTGATTTCTCAGACTTTTTATCTGATTTAGTGCTCAGTTCAGATAAAATCATTATAGTGGGTGATTTTAACATCCATGTAGATGCTGAAAATGACAGCCTCAACACTGCATTTAATCTATTATTAGATTCAATTGGCTTCTGTCAAAATGTAAAGGAGCCCACCCACCACTTTAATCATACTCTGGATCTTGTCCTGACATATGGCATAGAAGCTGAAGACCTAACAGTATTCCCTGAAAGCCCCCTCCTGTCTGATCATTTCTTAGTAACATTTACATTTACTTTAATGGATTACACAGCAGTGGGGAATAAGTTTTATTACAGTAGAAGTCTTTCTGAAAGTGCTGTAACTAAGTTTAAGGATCTAATTCCTTCATTATTATGCTCTTCAGTGCCATGTGCCAACACAGTGCAGAGCAGCTACCTAAACTCTGCTCCCAGTGAGGTAGATTATCTCATCGATAGTTTTACATCCTCATTGCGTACGACTTTGGATACTGTGGCTCCTCTGAAAAGGAAAGCCTCAAATCAGAAGTGCCTGACTCCGTGGTATAATTCACAAACGCGCAGCTTAAAGCAGATAACCCGTAAGCTGGAGAGGGAATGGCGTCTCACTAAAGCAGAAGATACTCATTTAGCCTGGAAAAAGAGTTTGTTGCTCTATAAAAGAGCCCTCCATAAAGCTAGGACATCTTACTATTCATCATTAATTGAAGAAAATAAGAACAACCCCAGGTTTCTTTTCAGCACTGTAGCCAGGCTGACAAAGAGTCAGAGCTCTGTAGAGCCCAGTATTCCTTTCACTTTAACTGGTAATGACTTCATGGATTTCTTTACAAATAAAATTTTAGACATTAGAGGAAAAATTATTCAAAACCATCTCCAAGGTTTATCTTCATGTTCGGCTGCTTTCAGCACTGCTGGTATTTGTTTAGACTCTTTGGCTCCAGTTGATCTTTTGGAGTTAACTTCAATAGTTACTTCCTCCAAACCATCAACATGTTTATTAGATCCCATTCCTACTAGACTGTTCAAAGAAGTCTTTCCAATTATTGATGCCTCAATCTTAAATATGATCAATCTGTCTTTATTAGGTGGCTATGTACCACAGGCCTTCAAGGTGGCAGTAATTAAACCGCTACTTAAAAAGCCATCACTTGACCCAGCTGTCTTAGCTAATTAAAGGCCAATCTCCAACCTTCCTTTTCTCTCCAAAATCCTTGAAAGAGTAGTTGTAAAACAGCTAACTGATCATCTGCAGAGGAACGGTTTATTTGAAGAGTTTCAGTCAGGTTTCAGAATTCATCACAGTACAGAAACAGCATTAGTGAAGGTTACAAACGATCTTCTTACAGCCTCTGACAGTGGACTCGTCTCTGTGCTTGTCCTGTTGGACCTCAGTGCAGCTTTTGATACTGTTGATCATAACATTTTATTACAGAGATTAGAGCGTGCCATAGGTATTAAAGGTACTGCACTGCAGTGGTTTGAATCATATTTATCAAATAGACTCCAATTTGTTCATGTAAATGGGGAGTCGTCTTCACACAGTAAGGTTAATTATGGAGTCCCACAGGGTTCTGTGCTAGGTCCAATTTTATTTACATTGTACATGCTTCCCTTAGGCAGTATTATTAGAAAGCATTGCATTAATTTCCATTGTTATGCAGATGATACTCAGCTTTATCTATCCATGAAGCCAGATGACACACATCAGTTAGTTAAACTGCAGGAATGTCTTAAAGACATAAAGGCCTGGATGACCTCTAATTTCCTGCTACTAAATTCAGATAAAACTGAAGTTCTTGTACTCGGCCCCACAAATCTTAGAAGCACAGTGTCAAACCAGATACTTACTCTGGATGGCATTACTTTGGCCTCCAGTAACACTGTGAGAAATCTTGGAGTCATTTTTGACCAGGATATGTCCTTCAATGCACATATTAAACAGATATGTAGGACGGCTTTTTTACATCTGCGCAATATTTATAAAATTAGAAACATCCTTTCTCAGATTGACGCTGAAAAGTTAATCCATGCATTTATTACTTCTAGGCTGGACTACTGTAATTCATTATTATCAGGCTGTCCTAAAAACTCCCTGAAAAGCCTTCAGCTGATCCAAAATGCTGCAGCTAGAGTACTGACAGGGACTAGAAAGAGAGAGCATATTTCTCCCATATTGGCTTCTCTTCATTGGCTCCCTGTTAAATCCAGAATAGAATTTAAAATCCTTCTCCTAACATACAAGGTCTTGAATAATCAGGCCCCATCTTATCTCAAAGACCTCATAGTACCGTATCACCCCAATAGAGCACTTCGTTCTCAGACTGCTGGCTTACTTGTGGTTCCTAGGATACTTAAAAGTAGAATGGGAGGCAGAGCCTTCAGCTTTCAGGCCCCTCATCTGTGGAACCAGCTCCCAGCTTGGATTCGGGAGACAGACACCCTCTCTATTTTCAAAATTAGGCTTAAAACTTTCCTTTATGATCAAGCTTATAGTTAGGGCTGGATCAGACAACCCTGAACCACCCCTTAGTTATGCTGCTATAGGCCTAGGCTGCTGAGGGGGGTCCCATAATGCACTGTTTCTTCTCATTCACCTTTATTTACTTGTTTATACTTCACTCTGTACTTAATCATTATTATTAATCTCTGGCTCTCTTCCACAGCATGTCTTTTGTCCTGTCTCTCTCCACTCAGCCCCAACCGGTCGCAGCAGATGACTGCCCCTCCCTGAGCCTGGTTCTGCTGGAGGTTTCTTCCTGTTAAAAGGGAGTTTTTCCTTCCCACCGTCGCCAAGTGCTTGCTCATAGGGGGTCGTTTTGACTGTTGGGTTTTCTCTGTGTTATTGTAGGGTCTTTACCCACAATACAAAGCGCCTTGAGGCGACTGTTTGTTGTGATTTGGCGCTATATAAATAAAATTGAATTGAATTGAATTGAATTGAATTGAACTGTGTTCCTGGGTCTGTTTGGTGTTTTATTGTTTCTGGTTTATTCTCCTGTTAAGTCAGATTTAGTCCTGGTCTCTGTTCCTTGTACTGTAGTTTAAGTCCTCTGTTGGTGTTCCTTCCTCTTGTGTCCAGGTATGTGGTGTTCTTGTTCCTCTAGTGTAGGTGTTATAGTCAAGTGTCAATTTGGCGTTTCTGTTTCCATGTCTACTTCCTGTTTTTACTTCCATTCTATGCTGTGCTTTGTATTCAGTTTTGCTCCCCTTGTCTTGTTCAGCTGTGCTCCCTGATGTATCGCCCTGATTACCTTTGTGTGTCTGTGTCCTCCTGTTCTTTGTCACATCATCTCACTTAGGTAGTGTATTTCCGGTTCCAAGTTTCCCTGTGTGTTCCTAGTTGTTGAATTATTAGCTCCAGTGGGAGCTTTCCTAGTTTCCTTGTACCTGATGTGCAACCAGCAATAAAGCTGTGCATTTCTGAGTTCACGCTTTGCCTCCTGAGTCCTGCGTTTGGGTCCTTTTCCTGCCTGCCACACTGCTGAATCATGGCATTTATATATCAGGGCTGCTGAATATTTACAAGGCTCAGTGAACGGGCATATCTTGGCTTTTTTCAGGCATGCATGTTCAGACATAGCTGTGGATTTTTAAGCTATGGTGCTTTAATCTGACTGGTTTACTCACTGTTCCAACATTTTGTTGTTTTCACACTTTTGTCTGGCCGCATGGCTAGACTACTTGACCTTGCTTTTATGCCTCATTTGTGGTCTTGGGGTACCACTATGCCATTTTGTGGTATAATATTGTAATAACAAATTTCCAGAACTTCTTGTAGCACTGGTCCCAATTGCTGACCACTTGTATTAGATATTATTTCATTGATGCTCAGCAATTCTGTATGCTGCATAATTATTATTTATATATTACAAATTGATTATTTACTAGTCTCTAAGTAGGTTCATTTGCATATTTCTGCAAAAATATACATCTTTTGGATGAAAACAGCAGGGTCAACATGTCCAAAAGCAGGTCAGCACCCTAAATCACATGCTTCCTAAAAAGCCTATGCTGCCTAGATTGGATATGACTTACATTGATGATGCACTGATGAAAAATATGAACTACTGTAAACAAGCTGCTAGATTAGGCTTTTTGTTAGAGTTTAAAACAGCAATGATTAATATTTTTTGGACACTCGGAAGCAGAATGATGCTATGAAAACAACAGAATATTTTCTTTTAAGCCAGTATGGTGAACAGCAGTTAGCTACTTGTTATCAATTGTGTGTTGCTTGGTGTTGAGCAGGTAGAAAATATTTAAAAAACAAACAAACAGGTATCTGCAGTGGTTAAAATCAACACTATAACAGCTGTACATGCGGATAAAAAATTATCCTCCATAGCTTAGGCTCATGAGTACAAGTAAACCCTTAAACTGTAGCATTGATTCTGCTTTGTCAGTCTGTATATTGCAGTGAAACAATTTAGGTTACAGCCCCTTTAATAGCCATTCTTGTTCACACATTTTATACAAACAGTACTTTTGTCAAGAAATATCTACGACAACCTAGACCCATGGCAGATCTGAGGCCTCTTCTGTGAAAATCAAACCTTTTTATTGGCACACAAAAGAACACAGTATAGATTAGTGTGCATCTGTAACAAATATCCTCAAGCACATAATATCAACAGTGTTAATAAACAGAGGTGTGGCTAAATAAAAACTTACCCTCTCCCCAGGTAGCCTTCAGAGTATTTGTTGTTAAGACGGGAGCCGAGAGCCTCTAGAGCTGTTTGGCTGCAGAAATTCTGTGATGAGAACACACACAAGCAAACACACAAGCAGACACACACTTAGATCAATGGCATGGAGGGGACAAGGACGGCAAATTAAAGTCTGTTAATTGATAGTGAGAAATCCCCCTCTGGCTAGAGGCAATCATTACAGTATTGAACCTCTGGACTTCCATAGACTAACATTCTGCACTTCACAATGATTATCCCCTTGCTGCTGAAGGATACAAGATAATGTAATAAATGTTTCTGCACACGCTGAAATACACTGGGCTTACTGAGATGCACTGAGATATGAACAAATTTTAGTCACTATAGTTTGATGAAAAAGAAGTGTAATGTTCCCCTAAAGGTTTTTTCCCCTTTATATATTTTCAGTTTGCTGAAGATGAAACTTTTTCAATTAACTCATTGACTGATACATTTTATGAAGCTGATGTTAGCAGATGCATTCCTTGGCATTTTTTATTGTGGATTTACTGCAATATATTAGAGCTGGAGCAATTGAGTAATTTTCAAGCAAAACATACAGATCATTCCTTGGTTTATTTTATTAAATATGTTTATCATATGTGGTATTCAAAACCTGAATATGTTAGTAAAGAAGATGGCACTTCAGACTACAGGAAATTTTAGGCATTTCCACTGTCTTCTGACAATCAAGAAATCATCAAATTAATTAATAATATATTATTATAAGGTCAGAACAGTGGTGCAGTGGTTAATATTGTTGCTTCACAGCAAGGTCTTGGGTGCAAATTCAGGGGCTTTTCTCTGTGTGATGATTCTAAATTGTCTGTAGGTGTGAATGTGAATGCTGTAAATAATTGTCTGTCTCTGTGTGTTAGTCCTACGACAGACTGGAGCCCTGTCCAGGGTGTACCCTTCCTGTCGCTCTATGACAACTGGGATAGGCTCCAGCACCCCAACTGGATGCACGTAGCCCACTGTACAGCCAAAACAAACAGTGCCAAACATAAGACACCTAGGTCACATGACTCCAGTGAGCTCGATCTTTTTCAGGCCTGACTGAAACGGTGAAACTTTTATCAAATCCAGGGGTCCAGTTCCTCCCCAAAAAATCTACTCAAGGACAAACTCTATGAGTCCAAACCTAACTCTCACATTAGAGGCACATCACGCCATCAATACTATATACATTAAAACAACAATGTAAAAATGTATCAAAAAGAGGGGAAAAAAAGAGAAAGGTCTTCATACTGTAGAGTTGGGATTCTTTAATGAATTCAATGTACAATCTACTCTGTGCAGATACTCGATTAAAGTGCTGTCTGTGGATGATACGAACAGGACCTCCTCGTCACTGGCAGCACATGATGATAAAAAGCATGACCTATTCAAACAAACTTACCACTAACTAAATCCTTGCAGCCCTGACTGTAACATTACTCTTTTGTATACTGACACAGTGGTCAGTAATAGGATCTGACATAAAATGAACACAGACACATACAGTCTCAATTCTAGCTCTCTGAGCGGGAGGGTGGTGGTGGTGGTGGGTGTGTTGTGTGTGGTTATGCTAATCCTGTGTGTGTGTGTGTGTGTGTGTGTGTTTGCACATGTGTGGAAAACTATGTCTACTCATTGAAGGAATGTCTGCCTGAGCTGTACTGTGATGTGACTTGCAGAGTGAGTTGGGGAGGAGGCAGAATGAAGATATCAGCTTTATCTCACACTAGAGTGGTCAGGCTTTGTGTTGAGAGGAGGGTGACATACTCCACTGAACAACTACTGTGGCGAAGACGAAACAGGAGGAGAGAGAAGGAACAGCAGAAGATAAAACCTTGTCTGCTCTTCTGAATAGTAAAATTTTCCATTTCACACGATCCAGCCTTGGAATGAAAACAAAGAGCTGCCCAAAATTTCTGTTATAACTGAACTAGTCTAGCAGTTTCTTATGAGTGATTTTTTTTTTTTACTATTAAAGAAGTCAAGTTTAAATGACTTCCAGCCTACCCTGCACAGTTGCTCAGTGGGTGAATAATGAGTTAATAGCAAGCCTGATATGAATTTACTCCTGTCAGAGCTCATGATTTCAGTTTGATACGTTTTACAACATTAACATATTCAGCAAGATGACTCAAGAATAAGGCAGCACGGTGGCGTAGTGGTTAGCACTACTGCCTCACAGCTAGACTGACATCTAGGCCTGGGTTTGATTCCACCTCTCGTTGTGTGGCGTTTACATATTCTCCCCGTGTGTGGGTTTCCTCCAGGTACTCCGGTTTCCTCCCACAGTCCAAAGACATGCAGTTACAGGTCACTCTTAATTGCCCATAGGTATGAATGTGAGTGGTTGTCTGTCTCTCTGTGTTGGCCCTGCAACAGGCTGGCGACCTGTACAGGGTGTACCCTGAACAGGATAAGAGAATGGATGGATTCAAGAACAAATAATGTGTTGCATTAACGTCTTTAAAAGTTGCCAAATTTTTATTGACATCTGACAGTTTTTGGTCACTGCATTGCTTCTGGTTGTCCTGTTACAAAAAATATAATTTCTCTACAGAGTATTTTTGATCATTTCTTAAATTAAATGTTACATCCTGATCTGTCCTATAGAAATTAGGAGACATTTTAAGTCCTTTCAACTACTGTGCTTCCTTTACACTCTAATATGTAGCCTGGTATAATTAGACGCTGGCATGTTTTCATGATATCAATAATCAGCATGGTTGTTCAATTATGCCTCTATCAGCACTTCTACAAACTGGGACTGACTTTTACAGCCTCAGTGTACCAGAAGGAGGCATATAGAGAACAGATTCAGCACTTCCTGCTTATCTAATCTGGACTGGGGCTGGCGAGTTCTTCCTCTGCTGCAATGCTTGATCATGTAGGAGTGCAGACGCCATACAATTTTCACTGGCTCTTTTAAAAAGCAAATCCTGGTCCAAATTTTCTGTGTTCGTGTTAGATACCACAGATGCAGTGCTTGGACAATCGGAAAACTTTTGAACACATACAAAAAGATTGGTGTTCTATCGAAGTGGATTCCCGTTATAACTCAGTCAAAATAAGAGTACTGTGTGGGAGGGCAGTAAGAGGTTAAATAAAATGTTGACAGGTTGACTGCACTCAAAACAAATTGACTCATACTCTTCGTTTAATCAACAATATGATGATGATGATGATGACTTTGTGCCAAGATCAATCGCCCCATTACAAACCTATAGTTATCATCTGTACAGGTGTGCTGGGGTGTGAGGGACAGCCTCCCTTTAATAGCACCATTAAAAAGCAATTAACACAATGCTTAGGACTGGTTAAGGACACCCATATGAAAAAGTGTAATTATGCTTATTCCATGCAGTGTAAATTAAATTTGGGTATTTAATCATTTGAAGCAGCTTTATAACAGTTTTTAGGACACAAAACCACCACCAAATCTTCTCTGAAAAATAAAATGTCCTGCTACAGTATAATTCAAAACCCTTTGTTGATAAATAAATAAACAGATGAATCTCTTATGTTCAGACATACACTGAAGATAGTTTGTCATCTACTCTGCTTCTTCCTCTGCTCCCCAGGGTGGACAACACAACATGGAAACCAACTGGCACATTAATGACTGATTTCTAACAGCCTCTATATCACCCCAATAGAGCACTTCGCTCTCAGACTTCTGGCTTACTTGTGGTTCCTAGGATACTTAAGAGTAGGATGGGAGCTTTTAGTTGGGGCTAGATCAGGTGACCCTTAACCATCCCTTAGTTACGCTACAACAGGCTGCTGCACTATTTTATTTTCATTCACCTCTTTTCACTCTGTTTATACGCCACTCTGTATTTAATCATCAGTTATTATTCACCTCTGGATCTCTTCCACAGCATGTCGTTTGTCCCCCCCCCTTCCCCAACCGGGCCTTTCCTTCCCACTGTCGCCAAATGCTTGCCCATAGGGGGTTGTTTTGACTGTTGGGTTTTCTCTGTAATTATTGTTTGGTTTTTACTTTACAATATGAAGTGGGTGTGCAATAATTTATTTGGTTGCATGATCAAACAAGCAACCATCAGTCATGCTACCTTCAGTACAATTGTCATTTTTCTTCTCAGTTCCAGGATATGCTGTGGTTGAGTACAATATTTACAGGAAAAAAATGTGTGATCTGAAAAATGTGATCTGGGCATCCTGATGGGTGTGGGGGTGTAGCAGATGCTGCTAAAGAACCTCAAACTCAACCACTTTGGATGGTAGCGTGATACTGACTGACACATTCTCCAGGCTGGATGAGTTGTGGCAACAATAAACAGTGAAAGTCCCATTGATGTGGTCCACAATCTTCCCTGTCACCAAGAAGCTGAACTCCACAGTCTTGACATTGAAGCAGAAGTCGTCCAGTCAAAGATCTTCTCGGACTTAAAGGCTGCCTTTGGGGTGAGCTTATGCTGGGAGTGGTAGCCTGTCATAGGAACTGTAGAGCAGTGGCTTAGATTTCACTGGTGTCTGACTGATGGGTTTGGAGAAGATGGTTTAGTATGGAGGCTTAACTTCTCCTCTGACTGTGTCTGTGCCAATGCACTATCGTCATCGTCTTAAAATAATGTCCTAAGTCATTTTAACAAAAATTTGATTTTTGCCTAAATCATCATATTTTCAATATTTTGTTATATTTTTTGTCTTTTCTGAAAAAAATTTACTTAGGCCATTCTTTTCAGAGGGTGACTATATGGAAGAGTCTTCATCACTGGGCCCAGATCTCAGAAGTCCACTTGGACCTGAAGACAGAAAGAATAATACATTTTTACTGACAGTGCACCAAATGCTGTTCAGTTTGTCTTTTCATATCTTTTTTTCCCTACTACCTTCCAAAAACACAACAGCATCAGTCATTTCTGCAAATAACAACAAATAAAATGATTATATTTAAGTGGCTCATGCCCTCACAATATTGTTAAAAAGCCACCAATTTGGACATGGATACGATGGATGGGTCAACAAACAATCACAAACAAAAAATTTAACCCAGTCCCTGCTTGTAATTCAGTGTTACAAATGCTCATAACTCATATGTTTATTTTTATGCGTCAAACCACAACGCAAAGCTTCGCATATACCGTGCATTTTTTGTCTTTCATGTCATGTTTACTTTTGGTGCATGTTTATTTTGTTAAGTGATTGCACAACAACAAAGAATATTTCAATAAGGAGAGATCATTAGGAGAAATTGAACAAGATTTATTGATCCTACAAATAGCTATTTGGTGATTAAACTCCGATGGCCCATCAAAGCTGAAGGGAATCCCAGCAGAGATAGGAATTAGACAGGATGCCCCCATTGTCTAGATGCTGTTGGTGGTGGAGATCAAGATGGAGGCTTGGAAGGAGCTTTTGGGTGGTGAAGGAGAGGTGGTGTGTTGCAAGAATGACTCTGGAAGGGAGAATGACAGATGAGCTGTGAAATTTAAAGCACGCTGAGCGGAAGGTGATTGGCTAAAGGAAGGCGGGCAGAAAGATGATTGGACTAGAAGAGATGAGGTCAGCACTGAGTTTTACAGAGTGGGAAAATGGAGGTGATGTCAAATAGAGAAGTGGCAAAACACCTGTGAAAAAATGCGGATGAGTGATTTAAGATCTTCCTTATTGAACTTGCGCCTAAGCTTGATTTGAATCTTGAATCTCTGAATCTTCCTATTCAATGCTGTGGAAGCGACAGCTTTATGTCTGCCTTGTCTTTCATCAATCTTTGGACCTTATAACAACTACATATTGCTATACAAAAAGGCAAAAGCACAGTACTTAGAGTCTGATGCACTCAGTAATTTTTATTTCTGCTGGTCATTCATTACTATGCCTGCAGAGCTGATTTTTAAGTAGATTGATTGAAGAGCAAATACCTAAAAGTGTATTGGCCACTGGAGGACTGAATTACAAGAGGAAAGCTTTTGATGAATGACCAGTAACTAAAATAATGTCTTACTGCAGATTTTCAATAGAGCCCCAATGCCCTCTGGTGCCATGACAGCAGGTGTGCGCAGAGGTCTTGCAATTTTAAGCCTGTGCATAGGTGATGTGAGCTGACTTTGGCACTGACAGGTAGAAACAAGCTACAGTTGATGGCAGAAAAACATCAGAATATGTACAGCAACAAAAAGTGTGCAGAGTGCATGCATGCACTGTCAGCAGTGCTGTCAGCTAACTCCATGTGTTGCCATCTGTCAGGCTAACACTCTGCTGGTGCAGTCCTAATCATTTCTCAAGCTCATGACCCAGAGTTAAAACAAGCACAATCATCATAATCCAGAAGCTTCAACAGCAACATCTCACCACGAACCTCAACCAAACCTTCAGGGTCAGCTGTGTGAAGTATTAAAATGAATTTATGTTGGGGATCAGAGGCTGGCATAAGTCTTTCTGAAGGGGGGGGAACAGCAACTGTACATAAGTCAGATGAGGAAAAGATGAGTACAGAGAAAGGGCTTCGTGAGAGGAGCTAGAGCCAGCACCTGGGTAGCTTAATTTACTTACACATATCTTCTATAAACAGATATATAACCAGTAAGTTAATATGCAGACTCTAAAGAGATGGAAGTTATCTGGTTGCTGCAGTCTGAGTTGTACTGAGCAATTTATACCTCAGCAAACTTTGGCTGTATGCAAGTGTGATGGAAATTCTGCTCTCTGCTTTAAGCTGACCTGAGTGAATGGAAGGCGCCATAGTATCATGTTTTGTCTTTATATAATCCTCTATTACAATATATACTAACCTGTAGAAGTTATCCTTTTAATGAATTATATTCTGTGTCCATGACAAGTAGATAAGTTATTCATACAAATGATTCTATGCTTGTTGTTATTCTTTGTCAAATACCATGCAGACCGCTGCTGCACTCTGTATTGCTGTTTGACCCCTTTGCAAAGACCAATTAAAACCTCACAAAGACAACCTGTTTGTGCAGATTGATTTATTTCAAATCTCCATAACAGCAGGTAAAGAGTATGTTCAGAGGAAAAGGTGAATGCATTGACCAGAATGCAGCAACAAAATAGGTTATTATTTGAGATTGGTCAGATACTCCCAAGACCACCCCTTTCATGTAAACTCTGGGTTAGCTTTGGGGTTGATCAGTGAATCCAGATAACAGAAAGATACCCTGGGTATGCTGAACTCGCTTAGTAGTATGGGGCCCAGTACATCACGCTAGAGATCAGCTGATAAGCATACCATCTTGGCCTCTGTGACCGCTGGCAACATATTCAAAACAGCTCTATAAAACATGCACAAACCAGACACTTTCTTTTTTTCATAACAGCCCTCATGTCAGCAGACCTGCTTGTTATTCAACACTCACACAGCTATGGCCACTTGCCACTGCAGTGAATCCACGGTAGTGCATTTGTAATTCATCTGCCCTCAGCAAACCAATACTTGAAGCAGCACAGGTACCATTTACAGCTCCGGGAGAGCACATGCTGGATCACACTGTGCACTATCAACAGAGAGCTTACTCATGGTTCCTTCAAAGAAAGTGTCAGTGAGAGGTGGCGAGTCATTCTCACCAAGTATGGTGAAGAAAAATGGGTGGGTTCAGACAAAAGGTGCTATCTTCTGAACTGTGTATCAGATCCAGATGTAAACACCTGGAAATAAAAGCTGTGATGTTGATCTTTTGTCTCATTGATTTATTTTTTTGGTCAAACCCAAATGTTTTCAGTCTACAACAAAAATAAAGGGATTGGCCTCACTGTTATAATACTTTGGGAGGGGAGTGTATGAAATATAATAATACATTGTGATAAAGAGTAAAAGTCAGGCTTCCTCATCTAGTCTTCATAATGATCAAATACCATTGCAGCAGACATTTGTTCTGCTAGTACTAAGCTAGAGCTTAAACCTAGAGTCAAGGTTTAAAAAATGTCTTAACACAGAGAGCAGCTGACACCATGTTAATGTTGACAACATATGATATCAAAGTGAATGACATTCCCATGTTGATATTGACTGACAAGCAAACTAGTGCAATAAAAGCAAAGGTACTTTTGAGTTGATGCTTTGCAACATGAACTCAAAAATTAACAACATAAATAAATAGTGTCAAACCCCTTTGTTAAAAGGTAGTGTCCAGTTCACATACTGTGATTGATTGTAGGTCTTTATACACTTACTGTCACATACATTTTGATTACAAACATATGAACCCATTGCTAGCATGAAGTTAATACAAGAAATTCACCACACTAATATTTTTATGAAGCATAGGGATTGGATTAAGGCTGAGGGGGATGGATTACATTTGATGCAGTAGAACCCAAGATAGTAAAACAACATAAAATTTAAAAAGAAGAACACAAACATAAAATTTAAAAACAAACTGCTGCAGCAGGTTCAGGAGCAGAGTGTGGTCAGTGTTCTGTGTGTGGCTTATTTAGCAAGTTACAAACACGCAACCATGGTAGCACAGATTGCAAGTTCCACAATTTTGCTATTTTCGCCAAGTAGCTCAGATTAAAACATCAAAACGGTATAAAACCAGAGCTTCTCTCACAAAGACAGTGGTTCAGGTTGCCTTTTAAATGCAGGTCAAATCTATTAGTTTAAGTACATAGCTTCCTCTGGTGGAGAAAAAGGCAAATTACAACACTAACAGCATGGAACTAAATAGGGCAATGAGATAAAACTTTTATAGGATATGTTATAATTTGTTCTAATTTATTTCTGGTCTATACGAATTCATTATACTCATGCTGTAATACAAATGCTCAGTGTGGTGTTATTTATGTAATTAATTGTAATTCCTTTTTACACTGATCTAGACTATATATGATTGTGTATGAAAAATAATAATGCAAATATGCTACATGGCCCAAAATATCAGTTTGTATGGGGTACTATTTCACTTATTTGATTATAAAAAGAAAAATTAAAAAAAAGAAAAAAGAAGTTTTGTACATGCCAAATTCAGTTGGGTTCATAAGTGTTTGGACAAAGACAAATTTCTTTGATTTGTGTACAGAGGCAAAAATACAAACAATCAAGATGTGCTTGAAGCGAAAACTTTCATCTTTAATTCAAGGGGTTCAACACGGTAAAGGCATAGCTCCTCATATTCAGAAAAGTAATTGGACAGTTGGCTGTCAAGCAGTTTCATGGCCAGGTGAACCCTGTTCCCTCATTTTCCATAATGTTGTTAAAGCAGATAAAAAAAATATGGAGCTGATTCCAAATGTTGAACTTTTATTTTGGTGGCTGTTCACTGGTACTCTCAGTATGAGGTCTCAAGAAATGCTACAAGTCCGTCCATCCATCCATCCATCCATCCTCAGAGGTAGGGTACACCCTGGACAGGTCAGCGGTCTGCTACAGAGAAACAGACGACCATTCACGCTCACACTCACATCTATGGCCAATTTAGAATCATCAGTTAACCTAACCTCACTAACTGCATGTTTTTGGACTGTGGGAGGAAGCCAAAGTACCCGGAGAGAACCCACGCAGACATGAGGAGAACATGCAAACTGCACACAGAAAGGCCAGCCATACGGTGGATTCAAACCCAGGACCTTTTAGCTGTGAGGCAACAGTGCTGCCCTATATATGAGTCATCATAAAAAAAATAAATAAATAAAATGAAACTCTCAAACAGAGCAAAAACTTTAGAGTGGCCAAGTCCATTCAGTAATCTGGTGCAGTCGTAAAAAGAACCAACACACTGGCTAGCTCAGCAACACCAAAAGACCTGACAATTAAAGTGGATGATTGCAGAATTCAGTGGATAATTGCTAGTTTGTCCAATTACTTCTAAGCCTCTGAAAATGTGGGACTGTGTATAAAAACGGTTAATGAAGTATTTTTGTAAAACCCCATGAATTAAAGCTGAAAGTCTAATTGTTTGATTTTAAAAGCTACTGTGGTGGTGTACAGAGGCAAAAATACAAAAAATGTTGCCATTGTCCAAATAACTATGGCCCTAGCTGTATATATATACACGCATTCGGGTCCCTTCTTATAAATTTTCTGTCATTTGTGTCCATTCAGCAAGAACCAGCTGGAACCAGCACATTCGTCCTAGCCTACGCCATTCACAAGCTCTTCGCTCCTGCTCGCACCAGCATCACTCTGGTGTCTGTGCCTCTAATTGTGCGCTACTTCAGAAAGACTGGACTCCTCAAAACCGCCCACACCTGCACCCTGATGATCCCTCTCTCCTCCTCTGCTGCCTCATTAAGCAACAAACATCCTTAATATCCATCAAGCCTGTGTAATTCCTGACTCATTTGGCTTCAACTTGAAACATCTTTGCATTGGTGAATTCGGGTGAAATGGTGTCCTCATCGCTTCCTGCTGTAACAGATCAGAAGTGTGAAATTTGAGGTATTTTGCTCATCAAACACAAGGACATATGTAAATGATCAAATATTTATTTGCAATCAGAAGAATGAACAGGGATTGTTTTTCAGGTTTCCTGCAGGATTAAGTGAATCTCTCCTGCTGACTTGGCCATATTCTGGTGTTTTGTGAATCAGCCGAATACTTCAGGTCTGCTCTGTCCCCTACCTCCTGGCTGCTTTCCCCCTCATTTCTCTTGATATCCATTTCTGGCCCCGTCCCTCTTTATGCCGCTGTTCCTCTTCTTCACTTTCCTCCTTTTTATTTTCCAAATACAGCAACCTGTAATAACTGTAAGAACATTCATATGAGTGAAGGTGATTGTATTTCATTGCAAACTTTGGATGAAGAATGTTGGATTTTTTTCCTGGTTTGAGTATTTAATTAAAGGGAAGTTGTCTTTTAGATTTAGTGTGTTCCCGTTGGAAAATACCACCTTCACACAAAGCATTTTACTTTATTTGCCAGCTTTGTTAATATTTAAACAGAACAACGAGCAGAGAGAATCGCTATATTCACAGTAGCAAATTCTGAAAGTGAGGGCTCTCCTTAGTGCTACAGTGTTGCAGTGTCTTTGAGCTCATTGCTTTAAGTTTCCAGGATCAGCAACTTGTTTTAAAAATAAAAGAAAAAAAAAAACACTGTACCCTGTAACAAAGTTAGCTGGTGAGCATTGTGGAAAGATTATTTTTGAAGTATTAGTAATGAACTTGGATCTAGATTGTGATCCGGATCACCACCAAAATTTAACCAGTTGTTCCTGTACCACCCCCAACAACTCCAGAAATTTTAATCAAAATCTGTTCATAGTTTTCCAAGTTATCCTGCTAACAGAAAGACATACCGACACGACCAAAAACATCTCTTTACCTACCGGTGGGTGAGGTAATAACACTCAAAATATGAGCTCATTCTGCCAAATGAACAGCTCCTTGTAAACCATTGTTACACTCTGATGATGATGCATTCGAATATCTCACTGGCTTTGCTGATCTTCAGATCTAACCCCTTTATAATTATGCTCCCTTTTGATTCATAGCTCTTTTTATTAGAACTATATTATAATTGAACAAGTCCATCTCAAACAATTAGAATATTGTGAAAAACTAGGTGTTTATTCACCAACACTGAAGAACACACAAAACAAAATGAAACAAAGCAATTTTGCCCACAGGCCGCACAGCTCTATTATAGACAATACTAACTGACCCCTAAGTCATACCACAGTACAGGGTTACATATTGAATTAAACTAAAAACACACAGCTTATCTAATAATCTTGATTAACATTAAATAATTACTACAGAAAAAGCAAAAACTATTAAATATTTCATCATTTGGTCTACAACCTATAAATTGAGAGCTGATATGCCTAATCTACCCTCTCCTCAGTTACACTTGGTGCTACAAGGAACCTTTTAAAGGTGCTCAGGATGCCTGGGGCTCTTTTTTCTTTTGGCCTGAAGAGCCTTGGGGAGAAAACACACAGGTAAGAAACACAATCTTGGACTTAAAATATTTCTACACATGACCTCAGGTTAAACTTAAAAGCATTTTCTGTTGGGCTAACCAAACTTGGCATATTAATCTATATTTCTGTTCCTAGGGCAGACCTTCACCGGTACCAGCTGGGAGGCTACCAACAAGGAAACACCTGCAGAAAACACCAGTCAATAAAACATGACAAACCTCTTTGTATGAGTGTATTCTTTTAGACAACTAATGTCAAAAGTTACCCATGTGTGGCACTATATACTGTTTATCTAAGCAGAGAAGAGGGCCTTCATTATATCTTTGTTGGATTATTGATGATTGTTATCAGATGTCATTTCTGAAAATGGAGCCCTCCTTTTGCTCTCCACACCTACTGGTCACCTGCCAACCAACCAAAGCTTGCTCAAACATGAGTGGACTACTGGCAGACTACAAATGGGAACCAGAACACTTCCTGCACTAAAGATCTGTGCATTCACATGCAGATATCTGTTTACAGAGGTTATTGCAGGTTTCACTAGAAGGGAGTATTTCCATGTTTTCAGTGTTTACATGAAATTATTTAATTGCATTTGTTTTATCGCTAATAGAGGAACATGTAAAGTGAGGAAAAAGGTTGCATTTTTGGTTGCACTTCTTGTTTTAACCACACTGGGGAGCTCCTGAACTCCAAATACAGTGCTACATCATACAGTTCTCAATTTTACTCTTAACGTCTTTAACACAGATACCAGCATTATCGCCATGAAGCAGCATCACTCACACACTGAACACCTAAGATGCAACAAATTGCTGCTCTTTGGTGTCTAAAGTCAGTGAGGACATTTTGTGAAATTACAAGTCAAAAATGGCTTTATAACTGCAAAATATTTGAATGCAGTGGTGGACTGATGGTGTGCTACATGCTTCATAAGGGGTTAGGTCAATCACACACTGACCAGTTTTTCTCTTCATAAGAACTTGTTATTCCTGACTCTGTTTTATCACAGCAGGTCTAGTCCCATCTCTCTCCACTTGCCTTCCTTGAAGGTTTGATGGGTCAGCCAGCACAGCAAGCAAGCCTCAGCTGGTGCGCTGTCCCTGAAGAGCAGCAATATATTGAATGGTAGCTGCCTTGAACAAGACCTCATCTCTTCTGTGTGTGTGTTTCTTGGCCCGGTAAATAATTCAGCCAGGAGAGTTGTATAAGGAGAATTAAGAGTGCACTGTGGTCTGTGCCAGACATCAACCTCGGTTTTTCAGGAATAGGAGCTTTGGCAGCACTCTGACATAAACTTATACAAACTGATCCCACACACACAGAATACACACAGAGGAAGAAGGAGAAGCCAAGGCCTCATTAGCCACGATGAGGACAGGGAGCTGCCATCACCTCTCCATCCCCTGTATGTCCCCTATGGCTAGGAACAAATTGGTGACAGTGCTTCCAGCCACTCTGTCTGGCTACCTATGAGGCACTGGGCTCTGTCAGACTCCTCTCCTTCCTCACTCTGGTGCATTTGTATGTTAGAGAGAAAGAGAGGGTGTGCGTGTGTGTGTGTGTGTGTAGACAAGACATGTATGAAAGAAGGAAGACCTAGAAGATCAGCTCCTTGGTTACATTCCATGTCACCTTTTGCTCGGCCCAGAACAGAGTCATGAGTCGAGTGAACACTTCATCTGTGCTTGGCCTCAGCTTTGATGAAGGGCCCCTACCCCTGCAGGGGAGGTTCAAGGGGGTTCATATCCTTGCCTCAGCTCCTGACTTGTGCCTGCTGCACCTTTTATTAAAGTCAAATACACCGTCAGCGTCACCACTGTCACAGCAGCACAAAGAGTGAATGCATTATGTTTGTATACCCGAGCTGCTTTTCGACAAGAGTTGGAAGGCATTTGTAGCAGTTGCAAAGTGCTGATGCATGCAGTCATATATAAACATATGGCAAAGTGCATATTCTCGCTCTCACGCACACACACGCACGCTCAAGCTCACTTCCTGACAAGCTGCCTTTTCTTCCCCACCTTTGCATCTTTTATTTAATTTCTTCATTCTTATTATTCCTCAGAGTTTCCTCTCCATCATTTTCTTCACTTGCTCATTATCTCTCCTTATTACCTTCCCTCCACCGTCTCCCCATCTCCTGACCTGTTCAGTATACTCGTTACCCCTTCACAGTGTCGTCGTCTAGACGGAGAGGCACCTACTCTGTCAGATTCACAGGTTCAAAGTCATCCTATGAATTTCTTTACAGAGAGGGGTGGCATGAGGTTTCAAGGAGCACACAATCATACACACTGCGTACACAAACACACACTTATTCTTTGCCTCTCGCCAAATCACTACTTTTCTTCCTTTTTTACTCTAACCTTCTTTTCCTCCTTTTTTTATGTTTTTTGGACACTCCTCTTCCTCTTCCCCACTCCACACTCTCCCCCTTTGCTTTTGCCCTTTTTTTTTCTCTCCTCCCTCTCCCCGTCTCTCCTCTCCTGTCTCAGAGTTAAGTTTAGCAGATGCACCTGATGGCAGCACCATCCTGGAGCACCTGTCAGCTGTCTGCCTTCATCACCGCTCCTCTGCTGCCACAGAGGCCACAGGGAAGTAAACCTGGAGACAGTTGCTACTATCAACAGCTGCATCTTATTATTTTAAACACTGATGCCAGTCAGTTTTCACCAGAGATGTGCACATTTATTTTGTGTGCACGCTCCGCCTCCCCTTCATTCTCGTTGCTCCTCCAGATTCAGAAGCTCAGCTGCTAAATGTGAGCAATTATAATCGAGCAGAGAGAGAGAGAGAGAGGCGAGGTTGGAGACAGAGGCAGTTTATCTAACCTGTGACAGAGAGGAGGAGGGAGAGGAGGCAGGCAGCAGGCATAAGTTGTTAAAATATTTTTGGCAGATGTGAATTATGCTTTTGACTGTCGGTAACTGCAACTTAGACAAGCGACAGGCAGTGTGCTAACAGGCAGCTGGGTCAGTCAGTCTGAGCTGTGTTAATGGCACACTCCAGAGTACTAGACGCCGTTTACAGAGACACGTAATGACACCGCGATTCTTCATCCTTTCTCGGGTCCAATTAACACCGCAGCTCCTTTTTCCCATAAAAACGTGGCCTCCAGCTAGTGCATAGTGGATTCACAACAAATGAACAAAATAACAGAACAAGAACAAAAACAGCATCTGAGATTAGTGGGAGTGGAAAATTGTTGATCACTGTCCACATTTGCTGCTGCTTTCATCTGGATCAAAGAGTCATAGCATCCAAATGCATGCGACTTTATGTGTGTCCCTGTTCGTAGTAATAGCAAAAGTATCCCTTTGTGACACATTTAGTATCCACACTTCAAATGCTTTACTGTTCCATGCCAGATTAAACCCCTATTGCTGCTGATTTTGTTGAGTTTTCATCAAAAATTTCATGACAATCAATCTCATAGTCCAAAATAAATAGAAGATAAGTGGGCAAAAATGTATTTGTAGACTTTCACAAAATATTAAGTGCTTTCTGTTCAGGTCAGTGATATGATTGCAATGAAAGTTTCTGTAAACAACACTGCCAAAGCATCGGCTTGTGCTAATATTTGGAAAATATATAATAATATGAAAATTAATTATCATATACAGCACAGTATGTCCTTTTCTTCTTTTAGCTTCTCCCATTAGGGGTTGCAACAGTAGATTTTCTGCCTCCATCTCCATCCACACCAACCCTCTGAATGTCCTCCTTCACTTCATCCATGAATCTTCTGAGGTCTTCCTCTTTTCCTCCAGCCTGCCAGCTCTGTATTCAACATCCTTTGTCAAATATATCTACTGTATCTACTGTATTAGGAGGCCGAGGAGTAGCAAAACACCTGACAGACAGAGCAGGAAAGTGCAGGAGAAGAAGTCATGCTGTTGGTGAGTCAGCTAGGAGCTAAGCTCATAGATATACTAACGTGGGGAATTCCTAAAAACACACCAAGTGAAAAATGTGGATTCAATTTACAGGTAATTTAGCAGAGGGTGTGCTTTGGATAAAGCACATGAACACATGAACGGTTTGGGGATCACCGCTTCCTGTTCCAACATGGTGTCTTTATGATGTCTTTATGCAAGGTCCATAAAGACATGGATGATTGAGTTTGGTGTGGAAGCACTTGACTGACCTGCACAGACACCTGACCTGAACCAGGCCTTCTTGTTCAACAGTGTCTGTCCTCACAAATGTGCTTCTTGAAGAAAGGTCAAAAATTCCCATAAACACTCCTAAACCTTCTGGAAAACCTTTCCAGAAGAGTTGAAGCTGCAAAGAGTGGGACGCCATCATATCATATTAAACCCTAATGCATACAAGCAAATATTTTTGACATTATAGTGTATAGTACAGTACGATACGTCTCATATCCTTCTGCAGTGAGCTTTTTTTTTTAGATTTTTCATTTTAGCAACCATTAGGCTCTTTAAAATAAAAAAAATTACAGAACTTATGGAAATACATCTCCCGTATTTCACTGAATGGTTTACTTTCTCAACCTCACCTGTCAAACAGTAACCACATACTTTTTTATAGGTAATTTTTTTGTCTTCCTTTTTCAGTTGTCAAATTTGGGGTCAAATCAAACTACAAATATCAATTAAAAGTCTGCATAGTACTTAATACTGTACATAGTACATGTTATTTCGGGATTGTGTGGTAGATGGCATATTATTTAGTATATTAGCCATTTACTATTATCCTTTTGTCAGAGGGACAGTAAATGCCTGTATTAAAGAAATGAATTCAAAGATTATTTGAAGTAGTTGCATCATCAGACGGGCCTAGAATGTTTTGCTCAAGAACTCACTGACAAATGATAGAAACTAAACATATCATATCAAGAGAGAAAAATTGTGTGTCACCAAAAATAATCTTTCAGATTCACAGAGCAGAGATAATCAGTCATGATCACTTTTGTTTGCGCTGTGGGAGAGGAGAAAAGCCCAACTTCAGTGAGTGCAGACACAGTGTCGTAAACCATTACTGAGCCACCATTACAGATCGAAGTGTGTTTGCCTGTACACACTTCATAATGAATGCATCTCATAAATCCTCTCTAAACGATTCCTCCTTAAATGATTCCCACAGCGCAGACTGTCTGCTCAGTGGAGGGCGCTCATGGATCAAACCATTAACAGGAAACCAGGCCAGGGTGACGAGCAGAGGGCAACAAGCTCAGGCCGCAAATCATCACCCCGCCCCAGCCCACCACCCACTACAATCCTAATGGAAAGCAAACAGACAGACAATTTCTTTCAATTAGCCCAAACTGGCCAGCCCAATAAATTTTAGTTTGTTCTTTAAGACGTAAGGGCCCTGTTGCATGTCCTGCTGAAAATGAAGACTAATGGGGTATTGTAGAGCTGCTGAGTGCTTGATTTCTTGCCACTACAGCACTGCTGCTCACTGTTCTTCCCTTCTTCCTTCAGCTAACTGGAATCAGTGCTGACCAGGCACAACACGAATGTTTAATTCATTTATTCACGACTTGGTTTCATTTTCTGTTTTAAGTATTATTCCTGAGTGGTAAGGCGGAGCCATTCATCTTAGCTTGACAAGAGCTGTGAACGTACCCATCGTTCACCCTTGATGTTGGCTTAAGTGATTGCACACAGTCAGCAGCCCACTGCACTACCTCAAATCTTTTAAAATAGAAAATTTTAAGCCAGGGAAAAATTGCACATTGTGTGTAATATTTACAGTTGTGTTGAGAAGTTTACATATAATCATCAAGGGTATGAATGTCCTTGTAATTTTGGACTCCTGATGATTTCTTAATACTGTTCTTTTTCCAATGGTGGAATGATTCTATAACATACATCTTTAATGACTTAAAAAAAAAAGAATTAGGTGCACAAGTTTGAATTTATTTTGGATTTTCTCTAATGAACATAAGGTCAAAAATATATATACACAGGCACAAATATATACATATACTTTTAAATCTTTTACATGTCTTTTAACTTGACAAGGCCTAGCCTATTAACTTCTTGTTAGTGATTAGGATTGATTTGTTTGACAGTAGTGACCAATACTGAGGTACTCACTGAAGACCTAAGTAGAATCTACACAAGTTGGAAAGGTTTCTTGGAGCCACTTCTAAACAACTTTCTAAGATCATTTCAATTTCCAAGATCATCAGTTCAAACAACTATATGGAAGTAATCCAGTTTTACATTGCCGTGCACTGAGAGGGTACCAGCCAAGACAGAAGCCCTTGCTCCAAAATTGTCACCTGAATAAACAAAATTTCTTTCTTCTAATAGAAAATCCTTTATTTTTCCACACAAAAGACTGCAAAAATAAATACAGTCACAAGTAATATATAACATAATTTCACGAATGTCATTCTTGTTTTAAAGAAAAAAACTGTCAAATTTCTTAATTAAAAAAAAAATTAATTCTATGATGTAAATGCATATCTCAATTCTGATGCACTGAGTGCATAATGATACAAGAAATGTTCAATGTTATATGAATTTGCTTATTTAATAAGATATGTTGTATCATCATGAAAGTTTTCACCAGTAACATCATGGGAGAAAAAAATATAATTTCTATTATTCCATCTATCCATCCATTTTATTCCACTTATTCATGGCTGGGTGTGGGGGCAGCAGCCTAAACAGAGAAGTTCAGACCACTCTATCACCAGCCACCTCCTCCAGCTTATCTGAGGGAACACCGAGGCGTTCCCAGGCAAGCTGAAAGATATAATCTCCCCAAGCTGTCCTGGGTCTTCCCCGGGGTCCCCTTCTGGTAGCACCTCACCCAGGAGGCATCCTAGTCAGATGAGAGCCCAGCCACCCATCGGAGGAAGCTCATTTCCGCCGCTTGTACCTCGTTCTTTTGGTCACTATCCAAAGCTTGTGACTATAGGTTGAATGGGGGTCTTGTGCAGCACTAATAACAGCCACGGAGCACGGAGAGTGATATTTCACTCAGAAATATTGATAGGGACATAACATGTGGCATTGAATATTGGTAGGGATGTGTCCCTACCTAATCCTATGCCCCTGCATGAACAAGACCCTTTTGTCAACTATCAGGAGTTAAACTCCTCCACTTGGGCAGAAGATGAGGGAGATGGGAGCGGAAGACTGGCAGACAGATTGGGGCAGCGGCTGCAGTGATGCATCACCTACTCCATATCAATACAAATATCTAGTATGATCTAATGTGTTTTCACAGTGTTCTTTAATTTTTTTGAGCAGTGTAAATGAATTTGCAGGTTAGTAAGTAAAAATAAGTGTTTGATCCCCTAAAACCCAGCCAGAATTCTGGCTCTCACAGATTGGCTTTGTGCACATGTGGCACACCTATTACAACCAATCAATTAGAGATACACCTGATCTGAACTCATTACGTGTATAAAGCACACCTGTCCACAAACATTTTCTTCCACTCCAACCCCTCTATCAGCATGGGCAAGAACAAAGAGCTGTCAAAGGATGTCAGGGACATGACATCAAATATAAAATAAAATAACGATGTCATTGTCACTTGTATGATATTATATATGGTTGCGTAAAATGCTGTCAAATACCAGTTATTCGTCATGTTGATTAAATGCCTTTCACTTACTGTTACAATACACAACTCCCCCCCCCAAAAAAAACCCAAAACAACAACAACAAAACCCAGCCAAAACAGTTCTGTTCACTGGAATTTTTATTTCCAATTTTTTTTAAAACCTTGTACAACAATCCATTAGAAACAACCTAGTCTAATTTTTTTTTATATCTCACTAAGCTACAAATATTTAATGCCAAATAAAAATAGGCAATTATCTAGCTCAGTAAGGCATCCATTTTTTTTTATTGGTCCAGGAGACAAGCATATATAATGTGTTAGGGTGACTATTGTGCCGACTGTTTGTTAATACTGTGTAATGTTTGGGTAATGTTACCAGCTTACACCAGAGCTTTAGTAAATAGTTCATAAAGCTCCATCATAAAAGGCAAAATCCCAAATATTTGTAAACTGAGGCAGATGTATTTGTTTTTTTAAGAGTTGTGTATTCTAGGGACCTGTCCAGGGCGTACCCTGCCTCTCGCCCTTTGGAAGCTGGGATAGGCTCCAGTCTCCGCGACTCTGAATTGGATTAATGGAAGAAGATGGATGGATGGAATACTTTATGTTGCTCCTGTAATCATTCATTTTTTAAATGTTTTATAATTTATATAGTAATATTTTCATTTTTACATTCTGAATTTAAAAAATTGTTGCAGAAGTTCCAAATAAAATGTGAAAAATAATCACATATGAACGAGTATCATTTATTTTTCAGTATATAATTTAAAATGTAAAAAAGAAAGTATCCTTTCCATGTGGTCATTATATAAATGACTAATTCACTGAATTTACAGAAAATGCTATATATCTTGCTATATGCATCATTATTGGAATATGAGATTTTGATCATATCACACAGGTGTTGTGTATTCCAACCAGTACTTGACATCATTCTCAGACTGGATGCTTGCCTGTTCCTCGAGTTGCCTGTTTTATGACTGACCTCTGGTGGCACATGTTGTGCACGGTAAATTCTGTAGTGTCCTGATGTTTTAATCTAATAGAAAAAGGGTTGTATATTTTTAATGGTATTGAAAAATAATGCTTCTGAGTCTTCTAATTAGTCTGTCATAGCCTTAACTGTACTTTAAAAGATATCCACTTTTTGTATGTTAAACTATAATAGTAAACTTGCAGCTGTGAAACAAATGCAGTGGAGTAAAAACTACTTTCTGAAATCCAAAATGTGGGATGGGATAAATATAAAGTACCTGGTACCTCAAAATTGCAGTTTGTGTAGGGTGCATGTTTTTATACTAAGCAAGGAAGAGGAGATGGACAAAAACAAAGAAAATACTGTGAGATGCCACTTTAGAAAAATGCTGATGAAGAAAAAATATCCGAGGCATACTTTCCATCAAACACTGATGTATGGCAGATCTTCAGGCAACTGTTGTTGATGAGGAAAGAAACAAAATTGCTTTGTCATACAAAGAAATATTAACTACAAGTGAACATGGGGCAAGAAGACATTGATTTTACAATTTGAGACTCAATCAAAGAGAATTATGGATGGCAATATTACTGTGTGATTTTCCCGTGCTGCTCATTAAACTTAACATCCATAGTATATGTCTCCCTTTAGGCAATGTAGGAAAAGGATTTACTGGGTAGGTTAAATACAGTTCAATACTTAAGAAGCGAAGTCACATGACCCGGTAGACGGATAGAGAGGGGGAGAAAGGAAGAGGGAAAGGAAGAGGAAGTAGGACAGACAGAAAGGCAGAAGGAAAAAGAAAGGAAGATTCACATAAACACAAGGACGGAGAGGAAGAGCGAAAGAAAGAAACTCCATTATTATAGCCTCAACAGATAAACTATGCATCAAAGTGTAGAGTTTATTGAAAAACCATTTTTATGTGTGCTTTGAGGGCATGAAAATGAGAGCCCTATGGTTCAAACACATCAATACAACACTGCAGCAGCCAATGTATTTTTTTCCCTTTCCACCCCCCCCCCCCCTGCTTTTCCCCAAGATTCCCAATCAGATCTTCTGGCTCCCTGCAGGCTTTTATGCCAGCCACAAATGGTGCGACTGCCAGACTGACAAACATGCAATCAGTCAGAGTGGAGCAGAAAAAAAAAATACAACCTCTCTCTCACTCAGCCTCCTATCACAAAGGCACTTTTAATAAGCCCGTGAAAAAGAGCAAGTAATCCTTTGTAATGATTTCATTAAATGCCCTCATCACACCTGGAGATAATTCCATTATGATTGTGGCAATAAAATTAGGTTTTCATCAAGACCTGCAGACAGAAGGAGGAAAAGCTATTATTCCTCTCATATTCATATATGACGTTTCCTCTAATATTATGATATTAGGCTATTTGGCAGAATTTATGACACTCAAGTCAATCTATTTTTTGTCAGTGAAGAGTTTTCCCACTGACAAAAACTAGACGCGTGCTTTATGCTGAACCTGCAGTTGGAAGAAAGGAAAAAAATCTGTGGTCTTACCAATCACACAAAATTAAAAACAAGGCTGCATTTGTTGGCAGTGTAAATTTTCAACATTTTGAGAGTTTGGGGCAAAAAAGTGACATATCATGTTTTTGCCTTAATACACCCCAAATAGGTGTTAAATACACTGCTCAAAAAAAATAAAGGGAACACTTAAATAACACATCCTAGATCTGAATGAATGAAATATTCTCAATGAATACTTTGTTCTGTACAAAGTTGAATGTGCTGACAACAAAATCACATAAAAATCATCAATGGAAATCAAATGTATTAATCAATGGAGGCCTGGATTTGGAGTCACACACAAAATTAAAGTGGAAAAACACACTACAGGCTGATCCAACTTTGATGTAATGTCCATAAAACAAGTCAAAATGAGGCTCAGTATTGTGTGTGGCCTCCACATGCCTGTATGACCTTCCTACAATGCCTGGGCATGCTCCTGATGAGGTGGCGGATGGTCTCCTGAGGGATCTCCTCCCAGACCTGGACTAAAGCATCTGCCAACTCCTGGACAGTCTGTGGTGCAACGTGACTTTGGTGGATGGAACGAGACATGATGTCCCAGATGTGCTCAATCGGATTCAGGTCTGGGGAACGGGGAGGCCAGTCCATAGCTTCAATGCCTTCATCTTGCAGGAACTGCTGACACACTCCAGCCACATGAGGTCTAGCATTGTCCTGCATTAGGAGGAACCCAGGGCCAACCGCACCAGCATATGGTCTCATCTCAGTACCTAATGGCAGTCATGCTACCTCTGGCGAGCACATTTCTTTGGAGGGCCCACTACCAAACCGGTCATGCTGAAGGATGTTGCAGGCAGCAGATCGCTCTCTACGGCGTCTCCAGACTCTGTCACGTCTGTCACATGTGCTCAGTGTGAACCTGCTTTCATCTGTGAAGAGCACAGGGCGCCAGTGGCAAATTTGCCATTCCTGGTGTCCTCTGGCAAATGCCAAGCATCCTGCACGGTGTTGGGCTGTGAGCACAACCCCCATCTGTGGACATCGGGCCCTCATACCATCCTCATGGAGTTGGTTTCTAACCGTTTGTGCAGACACATGCACATTTGTGGCCTGCTGGAGGTCATTTTGCAGGGCTCTGGCAGTGCTCCTCCTGCTCCTCTTTGCACAAAGGCGGAGGTAGAGGCTGTGCTGCTGGGTTGTTGCTCTCCTACGGCCTCCTCCACGTCTCCTGGTGTACTTGCCTGTCTCCTGGTAGCGCCTCAAGCCTCTGGACACTACGCTGACAGACACAGCAAACCTTCTTGCAAAAGCTTGCATTGATGTGCCATCCTGGATGAGCTGCACTACCTGAGCCACTTGTGTGGGTTGTAGAGTCCGTCTCATGCTCCCACGAGTGTGAAAGCACCACCAACATTCAAAAGTGACCAAAACATCAGCCAGAAAGCATAGGTACTGAGAAGTGGTCTGTGGTCCCCACCTACAGAACCACTCCTTTATTGAGTCTGTCTTGGTAATTGCCAATAATTTCCACCTGTTGTCTATTCCATTTGCACAACAGCATGTGAAATTTATTGTCAGTCAGTGTTGCTTCCTAAGTGGAAAATTTGATTTCACAGAAGTTTGATTTACTTGGGAGTTATATTGTGTTGTTTAAGTGTTTCCTTTATTTTTTTGAGCAGTGTACATGCTGGGGCTGAAATTGCAAGCTAATGCAGAACCTGTGAAATAAAAAAGTATAAACCTCCTCTCTTTGGCAGTGTGAATGGAACAAGGGAACTGAAGACATATCTGACATTCCTTTTCTTCCCTATCCATGAATTGCCACGTTATCGTGGTAGAGGGTTTTGTGTACCTGAGTGATCCCAGCAGCTATGTATGTTTCCCAGGGCATTTACCCCAATATGGTCTCCCAAGGCAAATTTTCTGGCCTCTCACAAAAAGCGAAAGTGCAACTTAGAAGACACCGGTGAAGAAGAGACTAAACAACAACTTTGTTACCGGTCCCATATCAGGGCTACTGTGGCTACGCCCTGGAACCAGGCCTAGGAAAGGGGCTCATCAGCAAGCACCTGGCCCTCATTTAGGTAACCCACCCAGATGTAAGGGTCTGGTGCTGTGTGAATTGAGCAGCAGTCAGAGGCTGAGGCCTTGGTGGACCAATCCATTGCATGGAATGTCACTTTCTGTTGAGGAAGGAACCTGAAGAGCACTTCAGCAGCAGATAGATGGAGTTGGGCTCACCTTAACATACAGCTCGGGGTTCTGTAACCAGTCTCCTGGACAGGGGCTTGACTCTGTTCCACTTGGTAGATGCCCTCAGTAAGAGACAATGAGTGGTGGTGGTGTGTGTGTGTGTGTGTGTATATGCACAGGTGCTGGTCATAAAATTAGAAAATCATGAAAAAGTTGATTTATTACAGTAATTCCATTCAAAAATTGAAACTTGTATATTATATTCATTCATTACACACAGACTGATATATTTCAAATGTTTATTTCTTTTAATTTTGATGATTATAAGTGACAACTAATAAAAACCCCAAATTCAGCATCTCAGAAAATAAGAATATTGTGATAAGGTTCAGTATTGAAGACACCTGGTGCCACACTCTAATCAGCTAATTAACTCCAAACACCTGCAAAGGCCTTTAAATGGTCTCTCAGTCTAGTTCTGTAGGCTACACAATCATGGGGAAGACTGCTGACTTGACAGTTGTCCAAAGGTCAACCTTTGACACCTTGCACAAGGAGGGTGAGACACAAAAGGTCATTGCTAAGGAGGCTGGCTGTTCACAGAGCTCTGTGTCCAAGCACATTAATAGAGAGGCGAAGGGAAGGAAAAGATGTGGTAGAAAAAAGTGTACAAGCAATAGGGGTAACCATACCCTGGAGGATTGTGAAACAAAAGCCATTCAAAAATGTGGGGGAGATTCACAAAGAGTGGACTGCAGCTGGAGTCAGTGCTTCAAGAACCACCACCCACAGACGTATGCAGACATGGGTTTCAGCTGTTGCAGTCCTCGTGTCAAGCCACTCTTGAACAAGAGACGGCGTCAGAAGCGTCTCGCCTGGACTAAAAGTTATGTTCTCTGATCAAAGTACATTTTGCACTTCCTTTGGAAATCAAGGTCCCAGAGTCTGGAGGAAGAGAGGAGAGGCACAGAATCCACGTTGCTTGAGGTCCAGTGTAAAGTTTCCACAATCAGTGATGGTTTGGGGTGCCATGTCATCTGCTGGTGTTGGTCCACTGTGTTTTCTGAGGTCCAAGGTCAAAGCAGTCGTCTACTAGGAAGTTTTAGAGCACTTCATGCGTCCTGCTGCTGACCAACTTTATGGAGATGCAGATTTCATTTTCCAACAGGACTTGGCACCTGCACACAGTGCCAAAGCTACCAGTACCTGCTTTAAGGAACCATGGTTTCCCTGTTCTTAATTGGCCAGCAAAGTCACCTGACCTCAACCCCATAGAAAATCTATGGGCTATTGTGAAGAGGAAGATGCGATAAGCCAGACCCAAAAATTCAGGAGAGCTGTAGGCCACTATCAGAGCAACCTGGGCTCTCATAACACCTGAGCAGTGCCACAGACTGATTGACTCCATGCCACACAGCATTGCTGCAGTAATCCAGGCAAAAGGAGCCCCAACTAAGTATTGGGTGCAGTACATACTCATATGTTTCATGTTCATACTTATAATATTCTAATTTTCTGAGATACTCAATTTGGGGTTTTCATTAGTTGTCAGTTAAAATGATCAAAATTAAAAGAAATAAACATTTGAAATATATCAATCTGTGTGTAATGAATGAATATAATATATAAGTTTCACTTTTGGAATGGAATTACTGTAATAAATCAACTTTTTTATGATATTCTAATTTTATGACCAGCACCTGTGTATATACTGGTGCCTGTTGTGGCAGAACCAAATGGTGGACACCAGAGGTGAAGCGAGACATCAAGATGAAGAAGTCCTATCAAACCTGGTTGGTTTGTGGAACTGCATCTGACAGGTACTGTCACTAGGAGACAGCCTCAAAATGTTTTTACATTAATAAAAAAAAAGAGATGGTAATGGAAAAGTTATTACTCCTTCTAAATAAAAAAAAAAGTTTTTGCATCAGAAATGTGTGATTTAATTTATTTTCTTTAATTGGCTTGCCTTGCTCACATTGATATGCACCTGTCTGCGTTTCTGAGTAAGAAGACTTTACTAGCAGAAAAAAATAGGCCTCAAGAGGTGTGCATACACCAGAGCTACTTTTAATCTGAGATATGGGCAGACATTCAGAGGTCTGGAACCAGGTCAGTCCTATGCAAGTAGAATAATCAGTTTGGGTTTTTTTTGTTTGAAACTGCTTGGATAGCAGAGTTGGAAACTATATAAAAATAATGAATTCAAATATTCTTTATGCATAGGTTTTGTTACTACCTTTCATATTTCCCGATTGAGTAATTGTAAATAATGTTATTGATCAATGAAGTATTAAATAGATCCTGCTACGTAGAAGTAAAAGACATATCAATATTAACAAAATAAACAACATGCAGGTATTCCATATGTATTTTTATATAGGTTAAATATAGAACAAATGTAAAAGGGAGGAAAGAGTTTTTTCTTTTTTTAAATGTGGGTTTTATTCCAAAGTGTGCCAAACAGAACTTCAGCACTGCCGCTACTCTGTCAGCCGGCAGTGGGGAGTAGAGTATAGTACAGTATGGTGGTCTCTACAGAACTATTATTATTACGAGGATTCTGGTACAGCAAAGAACATGCGACAAAGGAGAAACAGTGAGGATACTGTGTGGTATATGGAGGAATGGGAAGCTATGTGTTTTTGGCATTCATGTCACAGCCCTTTTGAAAAATGCATCAAAGCAATTGCAGAACCCGAGGGACTCGGTTTGGGCACACAAAGTCGTGACCACCATCCAAACCTCAGTGGTAAGGATGGAGGGAGGGGGGAGTGGTGCTGCTTATATTTGAGGATTTAAAATGTGCTACTGCGCTAATTAATAAAAACAAGCGATCCACCATACCATGGCAACACAAATTCCTGTAATTTCTGTGGATGCGCCGCTTAAGATGTAAAATGTATGTGTGTGTACATGTACATGCCTGCTGTGCTATACAGTGTGCTGAAACAATTTGTCAGTGGCAGTGGCTTGTGTATTTTAGGCCTCCTAAAAAACTTGGAAACAGATTGTGTTGTTTTTCATGCTTACATTCACACATGGCTATTAGCTGAAATGCCTTCTGCTTTAAGAAGAACTCTCTCTTCCACCTTCTGCTCGGAGAAATCACAAATAACGACGGCCCCAGTCTAACTATGACTTTCTTACATGTGCACTGACTGTTAGAAATTGAAATGAGATCACTCGCAGATGGATAATTCCCTGCAGATGTCGTATTCTCTACTTATTTCTGCTTTATAATTCTTGGCCAAGACTTCACTAAAAAGAAAAATAAGTTCATCTCTCGATGTGGTTAAAAAGAAGCAAAGATCCTGCTGTTATAGTTACAGCTTCCATAAAACTTGTGTGCTGTTCCTGGTAATCCAAATCAGATATCAGTCAACATGTTGAGATGGGTCACATGTTAAAATGACTGAAATTGAAGCCTCAGTGGTGTCTTTACTCCAAAAGATTACATTTATTTTTTAATTGAGAAAAAAAATGCTCATCCTCCTGATACAGATTGTCTGATACAGACTGTCTTCCATATGTAAAATAGCAAAATTAGATATGTTAGCAATACCCAAGTATAATATCCCACTTAATTGTTTGGCAGCCCAACTTCACCGGAAAAACAACAAAAATGGTTGATGTGAAATGCATTAGGCCTCAGTCATACAGGCCTAGAGACTGGTCGGTGACTCCCCAGCAGCCACAGGTCATTGAAGAAAATGTGTATTCCCCAACCGGTTGCAAGACATTGCTGGCGATAGTCGGGGAAAATGGACACAAAGAGGGTGTTACACTGAAAACCTCCTTGTGATAGCTTTGGTCACTAGCAGACTTCTGTGGTCATCTGCGGTTTGAATGGAAGACTCCGACTTGTCTGCAAACACTGGCCATTTACTCTCTGAGCTGTTTAGCTTCACACCTTTTTGAAGTGAACGGAAACAGAGAACATTAAAAGCCTTAAAAGTAAGCATTGTGTCTTAGAGTTGCAACCAACACATTTCAAAAGGCATAGCTTTTACTTTGAAGTCAAATGTTCTACATTTGCATTGCACCTTTCAGTTTCACTACTGCATGTTTGAGGAAAAGTTACCATCTTCCATGCAAACAACAGGTAACCATGGCAAACCTGCTAGTGACTAAAGCAGTTGCAAGGAGGTTTTCATTGCAGCACTATATACCTCTTTGCAACCAATTGCACACTAGCAACTGCCAGAAAACTCCCCAAACAACGGGCCAACCAATTGCAGAATACACATTTTTCCAATGGTTTTCAAATGACTGCTGACTGGTCTCTAGTCCTGTGTGAGTGGGGCCTTCCGTGTTGCCACCTATCCAAACTATCATGGGACTATAGGCAGGGTAGGATAAGTCACCAGTCTATGGCAGGGTTAACACAGAGAGACAGCCGCACCCTCAAATTTACACCTACGGCCAATCTCGAATCACCAATTAACTTAGCATGCTTTTCTTTTTTTTTGGAATGTGGAAGGAAACTGGAGTACCTGGAGAGAACCCAGCGGGTAACTACCAACCAACAGATTCCAACCCGGGTAACAGTGTTAATCACTGCACAGGAGGAGGAAGATCGAGGAGGAGGAGAAGAAGAAGAACTACTATGCAGAATATAAACATGTGTTTCCAGGCTGAAAGCCATTTATTTGAATCAAACCACCACCACCACCACACCCTCCAACCCACCAACTCACTGGAGAAATTCACGGTACTCCCCACTAAACATGTTAAAATGCAACAAGGATCTTTACATTGGTGTGCAGTATGCAGAGATGCTGTGCATCTGTCAGACTTTATGAAGGTCAGTGATTTCTTACTGAACTTGAATAAAACACAAAAAGTGAACAAAACAATGTTTTTGTTTGAAAAGAACAAGTTTTGCATTTGGAAAATATTTTCAGTTGCTGGTGTTTGACATAAACAAGGTATTTTTACTGAGTAGTTGATCTCCAAGGCCAACAAATACAGACCACGCAGCTTTTTCTGAAAGGGGGGGACGTAATTCTTAAACCTCTATCATTCAGTATGCGTGTTTTTTTTTTCTAAACAAACAAGAGTAGTGCAAAATTTTTGACAGCTAAACATTGTTAGTTGATATCAAATTGAAATTTCACCTGTTATGACCTGATGTAAGATCTAAATATAAAACATCTTACAGTGCACAATTTCTCTCGAGACATTTTTGTTGTTGTAGTGTGGAAAAGAAGAGAAATACTTTTTTGGGGTTTGACACGTCATTACTGCAGGTAAAAAGTCACTGTTGATTATAATTATCAAGCACAAGATCAAAATGAAACCAGAAAGCTAACATTATTACAGAATATTTTCAGTGGAAACTATATGCATTAAGGTAGAGGTCTCACTTTCCTATGTGTGAAATTCAATAGTGGCATCCCAGTACTGGAAATAGGTCAACGTTCTAAATAAGTGCCACAGTCAATCTCTGTTCAATAATGTGCTACAATCACAGGCAGAGAAATCGATAATACAACCATCTATTATTCGGACACTATCCTGGAGGGATCACATGTTGGGGTCGCCACTTGTTTGTACATGTGCAGGCTTATAGTTTGGAAAAGGCTTGTGTGTTCCCTCAATGTGTCAGACTTGTGACTCATGACTGCCCTCTACACTCTGAGAAATTAAAGTAAAACATGTTCAGAATTTATAGGGGTTCTGAGTGTGTCAGGTCATTAGGTGGATTTCTAGGATGCATCAAGCTGCATGACCTTACTGTAGTATGGTGCATATGTCTCAAAGTGTGTATGCTTGTGTGAGGCAGTGGTGGAGAGAGCAAAACTGTTTTTTGCTTTATTTTTGCTGTTGTTTGAGTTTTTTCTTTTTCTTTTTTTTTACTGTGCCCTTGTAGATGGTCAATTTCAAATTTGAACAGATGCACAGAATTTTTCTTCAGGTTCAAATCTAATCACAATGGTCAAACAGATGTACACACATATCAATAAACATAATTCATATACATACACTGGCTGGCCACAACATTAAAACCAATTCAATTCAATTCAGTTTTATTTATATAGCGCCAAATCACAACAAACAGTCGCCTCAAGGCACTTTGTATTGTGGGTAAAGACCCTACAATAACACAGAGAAAACCCAACAGTTAAAACGACCCCCTATGAGCAAGCACTTTGTGACGGTGGGAAGG